>OY282594.1:1859644-2383760 GCA_958298965.1 Chrysolina haemoptera | reverse complement strand
GATTTCCAAATTCGTTTGCCGATCCAATCTGTAGTCCTTTGGAATAGTAAAATTTTCTAACAAAAACCTGCGACAACCTTAAAAAAAATATTCTTTCTTCGCTATATTGAAATAATACCAGCTTATCATAAGACTTTAGAAAAATCTTTGGCGGTAGAACGCAAATGAACGTATTTTTCACTTCTATATTCAGGGCCAATGATTCCTGTTTTTTTTTTAAATTTCCTTTAACCAAGTAAAATTGCGGAATGAAAATTTCAATAATTTTTGTCGATTTATTTAGACACGTAATTCTAGCTTCTCATGCCAAACTATTTTCAATTCCCCAGTTCTATATCCTAGTAACTTATATTCCAAAAATTAAAAAAATATATTTTTCAACTGTCAAAAAAAGTCTACTTTTTTGTGTGGTTTATGTGCGTAAAGTAGTAAAATATTTCACTTTCAACATACGATTTCATTATTAAACGGAAAAGCGTAAAAAAAACTGCACTTTTTTTAACGGCTGTTGCTAGGCAACCGACAGTTTCATGCACTGACAGTGACAGATCCGAATTACAACGAAATCCTGTCATAAAGCCAGTTCTCATTTTCTTTGGCAACTAATAACCTATAAATATCTGATATACAAATGTTTCACCAATAATATTATTAGCATTCTTACTATTAAATAAGTATTATCAAAATTCCAAACTATCGCGACGAATAAATTCAAAATAATAGCATATACCTCTAAGGAACTATTGGACCTAATCTATAGTCTAGTTCCTAAATTGTAGATAGTAGTAGGAGATTTGAGCCGGTTCTGGGCCTCCCCCCACCACTATGACGTCATCAGTGACCTTGACCTATGACCTATGACCTATGACCTCGACCTATGACCTTGACCCATGACCTTGACCTATGACCTATGACCTATGACCTTGACCTATGACCTATGACCTATGACCTCGACCTAGGACTTGACCTAGGACTTGGGCTTGCCCTTAGCCTTGACCATGATGTATATTGTTGGGAGGTGTTCAGGGTTTGTGTTTGTCCTAGAGATTGTGATGACTTGATTTTTTTTCATACACGGACAAGTACCTTTTGCCAAGTACTTAATATATTTTTCTTACCTCAATGTCTTTCATGTATACTTACTCTGCCATTGTGTATGATCTAATGTGTGGAGTACGCATAAAAATCTAAACCGAAGTATAGAGACGTCTGCACGCCACGGATATCCAGTCAGATATGTGAACTGGCGTCACACACCCATACACTGCGGTGACTCATCGACTACTCTCCGTCCTCTCTTCATTGATATGGTGGGGATGGTTCTGCTGTGACGTTGTATGAATAGTCGAAGCGGATAGAATTTGTTCACCCTCTCTCCCACTCATCGATATTACATATAAAGGAGGTGGGAATGATTGTGAAATCAGTATTTTGTTGAGTTTTGTGCTGAGAAGACGACATCGATAAAATGTATTCCTGTGGTTGTGGTAAATCGTTCACTCGTAGTGATAATCTCCGTCGGCATCAACTTCAAAGTTGCCAGTGGCCCTTCTGTGAAAAGGATTAAGTTAGATGTGGCTGCATCGACACCAATGTACACATGCAATTGTTGTAATGTGACAATTCCTACATCCCAAGTTAATTCTCACAAAAGAACTCTCCAACACAGGAACAATGCATGTGTGCAAGTGAGTGATGGCATACAGATTATAAGGAATGCTTTCAAGTGTAGAATTGTGAGTTATAGAGTGGAAAGTACCAATGTTTACACTGAATATATGCCATTCTTCAATGAGATCAGGGAGAAGGTTATTGGATTACTTGAAGAGGCAATAAAGGTTCACAAGATCTTTAAAGTGAATATGGAAGTATTTGGCAGCTACATTGTTCAAACACGGGATTTGAGTGACACGAAGTCATTCAATTCACAGAATAAAATTGTGGATCAGTCTACGGATTTGGGTGCATTATTCGATGGATTCCGTGATGTCATTATTGCTCAGACTACGGAATTTGAAGAACGTGATTCAGGTATTTATTTAAAGTTTCATTTCTATTTATATGAATAATAAATTATTGTTATGTTTCAGGATGGAGTTGTGAAAAAATTAAGTTCCTCGAAGTGAACATCAACAAGTATAGTCCACTCAGCGGATGTTCGTATGTGAAGCTGCCCGAGTTCATTGAGACAAGAAAAGGCGTTGTGAATATTCGTAATGAAGATCAACATTGTTTTGCATGGGCCATCACATCTGCATTGTTTCCTGCGAATGGTAGAGTGTCAGAAGTTTCCTCATACCCCCACTACGCCAATGTCTTGAATGTAACAGGTATGGATTTTCCAGTTAAACTTCAAGCTATAAAAAAGTTTGAGGACATGAATGATATTTCAATTAATGTGTATGGGTTAGAGTCAAAACTTGATAAGGGTAAAATGAAATATGAAGTGGTTGGTCCGTTGCGTTACTCACAGAGAAGACTTAGAAGACATGTTAATTTGTTACTTATAACAGATGATTCTGGCAATAGTCATTATTGTTGGATTAAAGACCTTTCTAGGTTAGTTTCAAGTCAACTATCTGCGCATGAGCATAAAAAATATTTTTGTGATGGATGTTTATTGTATTTCTCTCACGAGCGATTACTGTTACGTCATCAGTTGCATGACTGTAATCACTTGAGTACTACAACACCATCAGTCAATTTCAGAATCAACAAATATGGTAAAATGTTACCGGGTAATGCACTTATGTTTGAAAATTTTGAGAAACAAATGAAGGTGCCATTTGTAGTTTATGCTGATTTTGAATCAGTTCTCAAACCCATTCAAACTAGTCAACCCAACCCTAAACACTCATTCTCGAATAAAACATACAAACACGAACCTTATTCATTTGCTTATTCGATAAAATGTTCATACAATGATAAATTATCGAAATTTGTTACATATAGGGGTGAGGATGCAGCCGAGAAATTTGTTACAAAACTTGAAGATGATTTGAGAAATATTTATCACAATTATTTGAGGTATCCAATTCCTATGGCTGCACAAACCCCCGCGGAAGAAGCAGAGTTTTCTTCTACACAATTTTGTGGAATATGTGATAAACCATTCACGGGTGGTGATGTGAAAGTGAGAGACCATTGCCACCTCACTGGAAAAAAAAGATCACCTGCCGCACATTCCGTATGTAACTTAAATTTCAAATTGCCAAATTTTGTTCCAATCATTTTCCATAATCTGAGTGGGTATGATTGTCATTTGTTCATAAAAGAACTGTATAGAAACAAAGACAAAGTGGATGTTATTCCACAAACTAAGGAAAAATACATTTCTTTCACTAAGCATCTATTCACTCACACATACACTGACAAAGACGGAAAAGAAAAAAAGAATTTTTTGAAAATGAGATTTATAGATAGTTTCAAATTCATGTCGAATTCTTTGCAGAACTTAGGTGCTAACTTAACATCCGATCAGTGTATTGAGATGCATAAACATTTTCCACAAATTGACAAATTCAATTTGATGAGACAGAAAGGTGTTTTTCCATATAACTTTGTTGATCATATTGACAAGTTGAATTATCCAACTCTACCCACTAAAAATCAGTTTTATGACAATCTTAACGGAGAGCATATATCAGATAGGGATTATATGAGAGCGAAACTTGTTTGGCATTTATTCGAGTGTAAGAGTTTAGGGGAATACTCGGATTTATATTTGAAGTCCGATGTTCTTCTATTATGCGACATATTTGAGAATTTTCGAAATATATGCTTAGATAAATATAAATTAGATCCAGCACAGTATTATACAGCGCCCGGATTATCGTGGGATGCAATGCTGAAGTATACGAATATTGAATTGGAATTATTGACAGACATTGACATGATTAATTTTTTCAAAAAAGGAATACGGGGCGGAATAAGTCAGTGTAGTGAAAGGAAGCATATAGCTAATAATAAATTTTTACCCGATTATAACCCAGATGAACCTTCATCATACATATCATATTTAGATGCAACTAACCTATATGGTCACAGTATGTCACAACCATTACCCACCAACGATTTTGCATGGCTAACACCCGATGAAATAATCAATTTGGATGTAATGGGAGTGGCATCTGATAGTCCATACGGTTATGTTCTTGAAGTAGATGTTCATTATCCCCAAGAGTTACATGACAAACATGCTGATCTTCCCTTTCTCGTTGAAAGTTTAATACCACCACACTCGAAATCAAAAATTCCTAAATTAATTCCAAATTTAAATGACAAAAGAAAATATATTGTACATTATAAAAACTTACAGCAGGCTGTGGCCAATGGTCTTATTATTATGAACACACATAGAGTGTTGAGATTCAAGCAGTCATGTTGGATGAAACCTTATATTGATTTGAACACTGAAATGCGAAATCGATCTAACAACAAAGCTGAAAAAGATTTCTATAAACTCATGAATAATGCAGTTTATGGGAAAACAATGGAAAACGTTGATAACAGAATTGATGTTAGACTGGTTACGCATTGGGAAAGTATCAAGAGGAAAATTGGTGCTAGCGCCCTAATATCACGTCCAAATTTCAAAAGCTGTTCAATTTTTTCAGAAAATTTTGTTGCTATTCAATTGGGCAAAGTTAATGTATTGTACGATAAACCGCTATATTTGGGATTTTGTATTCTAGAATTATCCAAAACAGTCATGTACAACTTTTTCTATGGATGTATTAAACGTCATTATGCAGAAAATGCCACCTTACTCTACACTGACACGGATTCTTTAATTTTGAAAGTAAATACCGATAATTTTTATGATTTCATGACCAACAATATATGCGAGTTTGATACTTCCAATTACAACGTAGGAAACCAATTCAATATTCCTATTACAAAGTCAATTCTGGGTAATTTCAAAGATGAATTTCCGAATGATCCCATAATTAGCTTTTATGGTACCGGTGCCAAAGCATATTATGTTCAGTCTGTAGGTAGTGAATTCAAAAAAGCAAAAGGTGTCAAAAGATCCGTCATAAAGAATGAATTGACATGTGAAGATTATAAGAAAATTGTCGAACAGGGTGGTCTAATATTCAGGAAGATGAACTCGTTCAGAAGCATATTGCATGACATGTATACTGAATTGAAGAACAAAGTTGCATTGTCATACCATGATGATAAACGGTTCATCATTCCCAATACGACACACACTCTTCCTTGGGGTCATAGCGATATAGAATTCTACCAGAATGATCCAGTAGAGAATATTCGTTGGGTTTCCAATATTATTCAATCTTTTTCCCAAGAGAGTCCTTTGGATCAATTACTTCATTTATTAACAGCTGAATTGAACAAATGAAATATCATTTCAAATGGAAAATTCACCACCATACTTATTTATTTGTATTTGAGATGTAATTACGCTTATTATATAAAAGTCAAATTATACTAGTCAATTTTAGTTAATGTCTTGTCCAGTTACCAAATATATAAAAATATATAAATATACACGTTATTCTGATTTCCTATTGTTTCATTTAAGAGAATAAATATCTACACAGAGATATATAGATTTTAATTGTCTTGAAATCATCAGTATGAAAGATATCAAGGTGGAAGAAAGATGTCCAAAGCTATTGATAAATTCGGCCGTAGACGAAAATGGGGTACTGTCAAAGTTCGAGTTCTTCAAGGTTCCCAAGGTCCTCAAGGTATGGGATTCAAGCTTTCGCCTGACGACCAATATGATATGCAAGGTAAAAGACTGAAAAATGCTGGTGAACCGATAGACGAGAGTGATTGTGTAACTCAATTATATCTCAATGAACAAATTACGGAGACGAAGGCACTTGTCCTTAAAGCCTTGCAGGCTGCCATACATGCCACAATGGCTAAGATTGTACCTGAAGCCCGTCAAGCATTCAATGAAAAAGTAGAGGAGGTGACTGATGATCTAGATCGCAAATACAAAAATCTAAAAAGTGATGTGGATATCAAAGTATGGGATGCTACAGCCACAATGACACGAAAAATATCAGAGTTGACAACTGAACTCGATTACAACAGCAAAAATCTGAAAAATGATTTGGATGCCAATGCATTGAATGTCACATCTGCAGTGATGCTGAAATATAATGATTTGGAAAGAAGGTTAGCTGAATTGGAGAATAAACATCCTGATGTTTGGCTCACACATAGACCAAAACTGTGGGCTCCAGGTAGTGATCCAGAACCCGCTGTTTGAAAAATAAATTTGTATTATGAAAATATTACAAATAAAATGTTCTAAATCAATGTTGAAATTTTTCATTTCTTACTCACCAAATATATTATAGAATTTGGTAGTGGGTGAGTTCTTTTTGAAAAGTATCAATTCAAGTTATGGAAACTTTGTACATTTTTGCCATTGAGTGGCGCAGATGCGTGTGTTTATGTTCTTTGTGTGGCCCTGAAAAGGGCCTATTGGGTGCTCCGAAGAGCTGGGTGCCATCCCGCATATTTATGCGGGACGACCACGGGGGGGGGGGGGGGGGGGGTGAGGACTTAGATGACATCGTCATCCTCGTCATCCGATGACACCAAGATGATGGTGTCATCATCGGAGTCGTCCTCTACGGGGAACTCGTCCGGGTCGAGGTCCATATTTATGTCCTCGACACGGATATGGACCACTTGGCCATCATCCTCGAACTCATCCTCCGAGGAGCTATCGAAGTCGTCGACGCGTTGATCCATATCTTCGTCGTCCGAAGTCGACGGAGATGGATAGTTCCACACATCTGTGGAGTCCGACACCTCATTCACCTGAATCGGACCCCGTGGATCTCGATGGTAAAATGGATCCTGCCTCTCACCTTGGTATACCTGCTGGACCTGTACGGCAGAGACGATCTGATATCTTGCTATCATCGCTTCCCGTTCCAAATCATCTTCGAATTCGGCACAATGTCTCGGAGACGAGGTGGAGTCTGGAAGAGGCATCTTGGAAGACTGATACTATAATCTGAGCTGGCATTGAATTTATACTAGTTCGGGGGTGGCAGTGTAGGGTGGGAGAAAAGAGTGGGGGTTTGAAGGCTGAGAGAAATCAGGAGATGGGAGAAATACACATCATATTATTTTATAAAATATGTAAATAAAATATAAATAAAATATGTATATAAATAAAATATAAATAAAATATGTAAAAACATAATTCAGATGAATTGAAGAAAAATGCCCCATCCTCCGCATTGTTCAATGTGCACCAGACCATTAAATGTGCACTCCTATTTCACTTCATCTTTTTTTCTATTTTTATTCTAAATCTACATATACAAAACTTATATCTACTTACAAATAACTTAACCTTAACCTTAACATATCTAAAAATTAAAATTAGCAAATTGCTCCAGGTTGCTTCGGAGCCGTGCCACCAAAGCCACCCCCTGCGCCTTGGCGTCTTCCAGCCTGGTGACTAGCTGGACCTCCCGGAGACTTTGCTGCCGATCGCGGGCCATCAGCTCTGCCTGCTGGCGCTCAAGCTCTTCCAGCTGGCGGTTGAGTTCTGCCCGCGCCAGCTGACTGTCATCATAGTCCCGCTGGGCCTCCTCTATCCCACGCTTTGCCCGTTGCACACTCATCTCCAGCTCAGGTACGATAGGTGCTGGAGGGTGGACTTCTTCAGCAGTGGGTTGTGGAGGGGCAACTTCAACGACAGGTGGTAAAGGTGCGTCTATAACCGGTGTCACAACAGTTGAGGATGTCTTCTTGGACACCCTTCTTCTGCTGTTGTGTGCGTGCTTCCTCGATGATGATTTCTTCGGTGGTTTTGGAGGCAGGAAATCATCATCGCTGTCAGCAATTTGGATTATAGGCAAACCTTCCATCGACGAATTTGCTCCTGCGTCACGGGATCTCTTGGAAGCAACTCCGTTAATGAACCCACCTTGCCGTCTGCGTTGGTCCATCGTCAGCGACTGCATTTCAGGGACCTCTCTCCTGATGACGTCCATAACGTCATTGAAGTGCTCTTCGTCTGGCATTTGAGGTGCGGCGCCATCCACCCTGATGTTACTCAGGATCGTTATTGCTGCAAGACCAGTTAATGCGGGAGAATCCATAGCTAAACATACAAAAAAAAATTAAACGGGTTCATGATTACAAGATTGTTAACTTACTCTCAAATTATTACAGCTTGCTATAGTCTGCTAATTCAGTTGGCTGGTGGTTGATCTGGCGGGTGATCTTGTGGATGATGTGGTAGCTGATGTCAGTTCAGAAGAGTGACTGAAGATTATTCGGAGGAAGTTCTTGTTTTAAACACTCAGACCTCCACCCCACTCCTCTTCTTCTTCTCCGACCTCCTACTCCAATCCCCACTCCGACCACCCACTCCTCTTCTTCTTCTCCGACCTCCTACTCCAATCCCCACTCCGACCACCCACTCCTCTTCTTCTTCTCCGACCTCCTACTCCAGTCCCCACTTCGACCACCTACTCCGACCTTCCACTTCAATCCCCACTATGTCTTAAGCCACACCTCTTTCCTTAGCCAGTATCCCTCAGACCAGAAAACCCCACCCCATCATAACCCCACCCCTATTTCAGCTCTGTTATTTGTTACAATGTACACATCCACCTACGGGACAGAGCAGATATAGGGGTGAGTGACAAGAATAACAATTATGAGTGGGAACATTTGCATACTCGAGTGTATCATGTGAATTAACATGCTGATACCACTCACCATTATTATTCATGCCGCAATACCGTACAAAACAAATATCACATAGGAAGCGTTTTTCATTATCACAAGTTTTGATAGTAACAAATGAAAAGCTGCAACAGTACAAATTTGTTGCTACGTCTTCTAACACCTCTGTCATATTTATCTGATGGGCATTGCTCACGATCGTTTCGGGGACATCCTCACAGTCTGGTACAATTCCATCGTCTACTTCTGGTTCTTCTCCGTCATCTTCTAGGAACTCTTCTTCGACGAAGTCATCCCCAGCGGGTATGTCTTGGCGGCCATCTTCAAAATCTACCAGGTCATGGAATTCGCCATTGTCACCATTCTCACCCACTACAACTTCATCTTCTTGTTCCCAAACAAACTCGTCACCTGCCAACACATCAACTTGATTGTTGGCATCTAATTGGGAGAGGGCTTCCAATGCAAAACCAACTTGATCAACCATAATTGCTATACAAACACAGTTTCTAACAGAAAATACAAAAGTCGAATGAAATGTTAGGATTTTGGACCGATTTTATATGTTACAATCGTGAGTGGGGGTTACCACCTCCACTAAACCCACACTTCATCTCCTGAGAATAGCAATTCCTCCATTAACCTAGATTTCCTCGTCATCTAATTAGTGACGCAAATGCAAACAACGAGGATACAAAAATACTGAAGATATTTAGGAAAAAATATTTGATTTTCGAATTAAACCACAGAAACATGACAAAAATATATCTTCAATTTTTTTTCTAGTAGAATCCACCCATTCAAATCTTTTATCAAGTATGACATATTTCGATAAAATCCATTATAACGTGGATAAAAAAATCTTAGAGATTATTAGGAAAAATATTTGATTTTTGAATGAAACCGCAGAATCATGACATAAATATATTTTCAAATTTTTTTCTATCAGAATTCATCCTTTCAAATCTTTTATCAAGTATGACATTTTTCGATAAAATCCATTATAACGTGGATACAAAAATATTAGAGATTCTAAAAAGAAATGTTTGATTTTCGAATTAAAGTGCAGAAACATGACAAAAAAAATATTTTCAAATATTTTTTCTAGTTGAATTTACTCTTTCAAATCTTTTATCAAGTATGACAAATTTCGATAAAATCCATTATATCGCGGATACAATACATTACAGCAATTCCAATATGCTATGCACTGATTCAACCCCGCATGGAAACGCCAATGATACCTGCCGTCTACAATAGCTTTAATATTTTAGTAACTGACCGGTGAGGGTGAATTTTACCTGAGATGACCGTAAATTCATTTCATTTGGGTAAATTTTTATTTCATAGCGTCTCTTTGCGATAGTTCAGTTGTGTTTTATCTGTAATGGCGTTAGTAACAAAATCTCAATCAGAAAGTGAAGCGGCGGTTAAGGCACTGTTGGACATGGAAAATATAGTGCCGACTATCATATCACCCATTAGAGAAAACGAAATTGTGGAACAATCGCCTGTGAAAAGTGCAAGGAAGCGTAGTAGGCCGATATCGAAAATAGACAAATTCAAAGAAATCGTCAAAAAAGCTAGCCCATATGCCCGGAATGCATGGAGAAAACCGAATTTTTCATTACAACCGAGTGTTAGGGAAGAATATAGAGTGGAGGACTTTAGCGACGACGACGAACCAACAGAACAACAGACAGACACACCAAAAGACACAAAAAACACTACAGACTCAGGGAGTTCTTCTACAGACACAGATACTTCATCTACAGATACAGACACAAAACAGACAGACAACAAACAACAAAGGTCTACAGAAACGGAGAATTTTGTCAAGGAAAGCAAGCGTATGTTTGCTTTACTGGAGAAACTTGATTTATCGACTGATACAGACAATGAAAATTTGAAAAAACTGAACAGTACATGTGATAGGTATGAAAAGAAATTTCGGGAAGCTCAGATACAACGTGACCAACTGAAAAATAAGATAGGAAAGCGTGAAGAAGCAATAGAATTCAGGAAGCAGATGATGGAAAACTATGCAATTTTTTTTTCAGGAAATGATTAATATGCAATTTTTTTTCAGGAAATGATTAGTTGATGAAAGTTCTGAAAGGAGTGCATATATATTAATTGGTCGATGTACACAGTGAAGGGCGATGTAGAGGGGCCCTTCACGGACTTTCATTGATTAATTATTTGAAATAAAAAATCTATTTTAAGCTGGGATCGGAACAAAATTCTAGAAATGAAAAATAAAAATGGAAATATTCATTGATTAATTATTTGAAATAAAAAATCTAATTTAAGCTGGGATCCGAAATGCAAAAAAAAATTATAATCGAATAGAAAAGAGAGGTTCATTGATTAAAAAACGATAAATAAAAAAAACTATTTTAGGCTGGGATTCGAACCTGTACAGCGCAAAATTCTAGATATGAAAAATAAAAATGGAATTATGCAAAAAAAATATAATCGAACAGAAAAGATAGGTTTTTTTTTTGATGGGCGAGTTCAAGGTCACAAAACCAAAAAAAGCCCGAGAAATAAATCTCTTAATATCACCCTCCACCCACCTCCTAGGTGATATAGAGAGATTTCTTTCTCGGGGCACACTGCAAACTCACCACTGAGCTACGCAGCCTCCGAAAGAATTAGTCAAATTTCTTCTATATGAATGTTTTAAATCAAACCCCTGAAATGTATGCGACTAAATATACATGCTCCTACAATTCCGTAAAACTGAAGAGTTGGTCCATCTAGTGCCAAATAGCACAACACATATAAACTATACCAACTGAGCTAATGCGATCTCCGAAGGAATTCGTTATAGCTACCTCTAAAGACCTTTATTTAACCCCTCATGATAAATTCCCCCAAAGAAAATATGACTTTTTGTGATAGAAGTGCAAGTAAAAGGAACGTATGTGAAATATCTTGCAGTTTACAGGCTTGTAAATTGTACATGCTTCAAAAACTCTGCATGGGCAATTTACAAGCATATATTTTTGACCCTTGCTTGTGTTTATAAACTGCTAACAGTTCACATACGTTCCTATTCAAAAGAGATATTTTCTTTAGTTCAGAAGTATTAACTTTGTTAATACTGGAAGAATTTAACATGAAGGGTCAAAAACCCTGGGTGGGCACCCATGTATCTGAATCTTGGCGTATCCACCAGCCATTGAAGTGCAGAATGTTTTGATTAGGGGCAATGCATTGAACCGCTTTTCAGATATTTTGCTGCGATTTTTTTTATATATTTTTTTGGAAATATATGATCATTGCGAAAGTTTTTCATCATAGAACTTTTTTGAAATTCCCACTTATGAGTGAGATATGATTTTTTTAAATATTGATATCGAGATTTTGTTGTAAAATTTATTTCAAGTATAACCTACAATTTTATATTTTTTCTTGGAAGATATGATCATTTTTAATGTTTTTGACCAACAAACTTTTTCTTTATTATCATTCATGA
Organism: Chrysolina haemoptera; assembly: GCA_958298965.1. Classification (NCBI taxonomy): domain Eukaryota; kingdom Metazoa; phylum Arthropoda; class Insecta; order Coleoptera; family Chrysomelidae; genus Chrysolina; species Chrysolina haemoptera. The sequence goes on along the minus strand of OY282594.1, from coordinate 2,371,576 downwards.
GTGAGATATAATTTTCAAAAATAAGTAGGAGTAGGAGATCTGAGCCGGTTCTGGACCTACCCCCACCATCATAACTTTCAACCAGCAAATTATTTCGCGGTTCGATTCGCGGCCGCGAATTTAATCGCAGTTCGATTCGCGGCCGCGAATTTAATCGCGTTTTGATTCGCGCTCGCGAATCAAAACAGCGGTCAAGGTCTCGAATCCGCGGATTCGTCCGTAGGTCTATTATTTTGAATTTTTCACTTTCTTGATGTCCAACACTTCTTTTTCCTATGAAGTTTGTGAAGGTAACTCCTGGGAGGGAGGGATATCTACTCCCTCTCCTTCTATGGTGGTTTGTTGTCATGTTCATTGTGCGCATGTACCAGTCGACTTGTTTGAATAAAACTTAGAGTCGCATTAACATCAGCACCATTTCTATCCACATCCCATTGATATCACACATTCCTACGAGCTAAATATGAACTCATTACCAAATTTGTCTGCTGAAGAAGAAGCAATGCCATGTATTGCAACAAATGATGACTTTGGTTTTGAAGATATTCCGGTATATCACTTGTCATCCCAAGAAGGTTTCATCGATGAATATAACATTGATGATTATCTGAAGATGGGAGATATACCGGAACCTTCAGAAAGTGTTGATCCAACCCTTTCACAATTGTCACTACCAAAATGCCCGTCACTTCTCTCTCCTCTTAGTGTCGATACGAAAGCGAAACCATCTAGGAGAAAGTGTGCATCTACTGCTTCAAATCCCAAGAAAACAAGTAAGGGTGTACGGAAACCCCGTAAGAAGAAAGTAGATGACACCTTCAAGAATGTGATAGGTGATTTGGAAGATGTATCGCTTCATTCTTTTGGTCCACTGCAGCGTTGTGGAGACATGCTTAAGAAAGCGAAATGCAGCATCGTAAAATCGAGAGCTATCATCGTCAAATGCGATGACGATGTTCGAAGAGGTAGCATGGACGACGAGGTGGTTCTTCAGAAGCTCGATGCAAAGATTGTATCATCGAAGGCTGAACTGATCAAAATGTGTGAAGATGCAGATAAACTCCGTTTCAAAATCACACAGAAGAATCAGTCCGCCCTTTGTTTGAAAATGCAAGCTGAGATTGAGCTTCAGGAGTCCACTAAACTTTTTGATATGGTAGCATCTGTACGTGATAAGTGGCGAAAAGAGTTTGATCACGCATTCCAATCTGATAGTGATTAGCTCTGAGGATTATGAAATGTTATCAATGTTGTGAGTTGAAATGAAAGACTTTTTCAAAAATCTATGAAGTGGGGAGGAGTATGCAGATTATTTCGGTTTTGGCATACACTGGGCGTTGCGTTTGGTTGGGGCAACGTTCACCACTTCATGATTTATTCATTTTGAAAAAAAACTCAAAAATAGTTCTATATTTTCTATAGTTTATTAATAATCTTACAGCTTAGTGAGAATAATAAGTAATACAATTTCATTCAAATATTAAACCATAGCACTTTTGTGTAACCATGAATTCTTTCCGCTTGGAAGGCCTAACCACTTAATGTATAGTTTATTTCCTTTCCTCCTCAACACTTTTTCAACTAGGTATACGTCAGGATTTTGCGTTTTCAATAATTCTTCTCCATAAAAACATCCTCTAATCGGGCTCCCATCCATGTCTTCAAGAATATAAGTTATGGGGTATGTTTGGTTAATTTTAACAATTTTGAATAGTTCTGTTGTGTAATTGGCAGTGTAACCTTTTTCGAAAATATTCTTGTACTTGCTTATACGTACAATATCATTCATTCGAAATTTGGAAATACTTTGTTTTCTTCGAGGGATTACTTTGGAACTTTTGAATTTCAGTTTTGTTGCTGGCATAACATCGATTGGTTTCATACCAATTGTACGATGCACCTTATTGTTATATTTGCTTGTTATGATTGGAAGAATATTCAACCATTTGTTGTGTCCCATCGCTGAAAATTCTCTATAAAGCCACGTCTTTATTGTTCGAATTACTCTTTCAGCTATGGCCGCCTTCATGGTGCTGAATGTTGAATAATGGTTGATCTTATATTTTCGCATCAAAAATGAAAAAGAACTATTGAAAAATTCTGATCCTTGATCGCTTTGTAGATGTTTCGGGGAATAGTTGGCTTCTTTCAGCACATCTTCCATTGCATTGGTTACAGCACTACCTGTTTTATTTTTAATCGGCTTCGTCCATAGATATTTCGAGTAGCAATCAATGACCACAAGAACATATCGATATCCTTTGTTATGTTTAGCATAAGGTTGTAATTCGGCAAGATCTATTTGCCACAGATCTGCAAAACCTTTGACGGTGGTGGTTCTTCTGATGAAATTACGTCTTGCCGGCTTATGTAACTCATTGACAACTTGTCGTTTGACATCACTTATTTCATTATCCATCTCCTCGCAATCACTTATTTGTTTTCATTCAGACAAACAATTTGACAATGTTACGGCATCATATAATGAGAACAAACTGATCATTTTTGCTGATGTATTAGATTATTATACCTTCCTCACGTAATTCTTCAATTATGGAAATTATTTCATTATCATGTCCAGTGTGTCCAGCTGACTTTGAAGATATCAATAGCCGCAAACGAGCGACTAACTCCTTGGGTGAATTCCAGTAAACATAATTCGCAGGTTTGGGATCATACATTTTCTGCATTTTCATTCGATGGAACCCTTCACCTTTTTTTGTCCTACTTCTGGTCGTCTGATAATGTGATAAGTTTAGTATAGGTTTAATAACTTCACGGAATTTTTTAGATTTCGGGTGTTTGAAACCATTTCGCAGTAGATGTTGTTTGTAAGGTGCATTTGTTAGCCTCAATATTTTAGCATATGTATGACGAACTTCATCATCATCATCAACTTCAGGTGGGTTTTTCAAAAAAATCATGTTGTATAACTCCAGACTACTTGGGAATTCATGTGTTCGTGTTTTATTTTTGTTCCAAAATAATATATTTCCATCACTGAAACGTACATTGTGACTCCCCATTTTCAGTTTTTGTGTAGTAGGATCTAACCGTATGCCAAATATTCTGTCATAAGCTGCATTCTTAGTTTTGACATTTTCCAAATGTCTTTTCAAAACATCTCCAGTATTGTCTTCAAAATTATCAAATACGGACTTTTCATCTTTTCCGAATTCTTTGATGGTATCTGTCTCACTGTCAACAGATGATAATTCACTACTATATGATGAATTATTTCCCACTGAAGTACTCCTAACTTTTATTGGAGTAGACTGAGAATTCACTTGCTTCATCGAAAACGTCGGCTGTGGTGGCTGTGGTTTCGTGGTAGCAGCAGCTGAAGAAAGAACATTTAATGGCTTCATTATGGGATCATAGAGTTTTTCAAGCGCCATTCGATTTTCAATAAGTCCACTCTTGATAGAGTTAAATTTCTGCCGTACAGCTTCTGTTGTCTCAACAAGTTGGCGTTTCAAATTCAATTCATTGTTTTTATCTTCAACTACTTTATCATTTTTTGTCTTCATTTTGCTTCACAAGAGAGAGAATACACTGAAGTAACCTCTATGCAATTCAGCGATCGATTGAATGCGTATTGTATTATCATGGATATATAAAACTATCGAACCCCATGCGATATCTACCTTCATGCATTTTTCTATCCTTATCAATGACCAAAAATCCATATTGATCCTCCCAACATTTAACACACATCAATTGGAATTGCTTAAATGTTACATCGGGTGACACGTGATCCGAATAAATATGGTGTAGATTCGTTTCATCTTGCTTGAACATTACGATAAAGTTGGTATTATCTCGCACTAACTGTTTGGGCACTCGTGAATATGTTTGAGCAAGATAAAAACAGTCAACATCTTTATGACGTCCCATACAGAAATATGATCTTATAATATCCTGTTTTTCACATGTTACATCATCGAAAATGAAAACAGAATTTGGTTTGGCATCGGATGGTTCCACTATTTCTGCATTATTACTGAATGTATAAAATCCCAACCCCTTGATGGGTTCCAATACATTTCGTAGGAATTGATATTTGGGTTGATTGAGTGATTTCGAATAGAGATAAACATTTGTGAATCGCAGTCCTTGTGGATGTGTTAAAAGAGAGATCATGGCATTCGTCTTTCCACAATTCGATGGTCCGATAATGAGTCCTCGAACAGATGATGGAAGTAGTGGACCATGCCGCAACACTTTCTGTCCATTCAATCCACAACCGAATTTTTCATCTAGATTATCTACAGCAAACTTTTCTTTCTGCTTCACAATGCGCATCGTACCGTGGTTGGAGACTATGTAAGCGATGATATGCTGTGAACATTTCATTTAAATGAGTACCATCAAACGATACGGATGTGTTCGTAGTGGATGCAGAAAAAGCGGTCGTGGATTCGTTAATAATTTAATAAACAAATTGCCGTTCGAATTACATTTACCCGGAGGATATCAGTATTGTGGACCCGGTACAAAATTGGAAAAACGTTTAGCCCGCAAAGATCCTGGAATCAATAAATTGGATATTGCATGCAAACAACACGATATTCAATATTTGAATCATCTAACTGATCTCACAGCGAGACATAGAGCAGACAAAGAACTCGAATACGCAGCTTGGAACAGGGTTAAATCGAAGGACGCTGGTATTAAGGAAAGAATAGCTGCCCTACTCGTTACCAACATTATGAAATCAAAGAGACGTTTCGGTATGGGTTGTAGTAGTACTACTGTGAAGACAAAGAAGAGGAATCAACCGAAGAAAAAGAAGAGAAATCAACCGAAGAAGAAGAAAAATAATCTCATAAAAATCGCCTTTGGTTCTGGGGTGGTTCATAAAGTGCGGAATGTACTGAAAAAAGCTGGGGGTGAGCAATTTGTGACGAATAATTTGAAAAAAGCCACCGTAGTGGCATTGCATGCAGCACGTAAATACCTCAAAGCTGCCGGTGGAAAGAAAACGATCCGCACGCCTCGCATAATTCCAATTCCTAAAGTCGGAGGGATTCTACCATTGATACCAATTTTTGCTGGATTGTCTGCGCTCGGAAGTTTAGCTGGTGCTGTTGCAGGCATCACCAGAGCTGTGAATTCAGCAAAAGCAAGCAGAACCGCCCTGATCGAAGCGAATCGTCATAATAGGAAAATGGAAAGTGTGGCATTGGGTAAAAGTGGTAGTGGTATATACCTTAAACCTTACCGTAAAGGACTCGGACTCTATTTGAAACCATACAATCCAAAAAACTAGTTGATTCCCTACCTCGAAAACCTCTCACCGACATCGATCTCACTTATTATGCCAAGAAAATGAAAATTCCATACTTTCGCGGTATTTTCATGCGTGATACATTACCCACTAGAGGTCCACGACACCGCGAGACCGCCATTGTCAATTTAGATGGAATAAGAGGATCGGGAACACATTGGGTGGCATACAGCAAATGTGGGAAAGACATTACATACTTTGATAGTTTTGGAAATCTACCCCCACCAATAGAGTTGATTCAATACTTCCAGAAATGTTCGAAAGTGAAAATTCTATATAACTATGATCGCCAGCAGAAGTTCAACACAGTTTTCTGCGGTCACTTGTGCCTGAAGTTTCTCTCTGAATTATTATAGAATGGATAAAACTCCAGCAATGACTCGAGAGGCTATTAGGACGATGGGATTATCACTCAAAATGTATTCAAAATATCGGACCTTGACAAGAATGGATCGAGTGATGCTTGCAAATATGCCGAAGGAAGTGATACTCGCATGCGCTGCACATGAGATTGCTTCTGTTTGGGAAAAGTTACCTAAAAGTCTACAAGATGATGTTGATATAATGAAATATAGATATTGCAATGACCACCACAATCTTGACGGCGAAAGCGTTTCAGATTCTGATGTGAATGATGGTCCTATACCTCGAAAAATATTCTGCTGTTATTGCAATATAAAGGATATGAATATTGGTGCTAATAAAAATGAAATGGATATTGATGAACCATCTCCGAAAAAGCGTAGGTTGTCCCGAGTGTGTTGTAGACAACAATAAATTGAAGTGAAATCCATAAAATGTATCAGTCATGTCACGGAAGTTCGAACTACAAGCTGTCGGGACGAGTGTCTTGAGTGCAGACTTTTTCCCACCCGTTGAATTGGATAGAAACAGTCGTTATGGATTGGGACTTTTAGGATTCTATGGATGCAACACAGTAAATAATATAACTGAAAAAAACAATGTGATCAGTTTTAGAATCAGTGATATAAGTTCACCAATACTTCAGAAGTACACAATTGAAATTCCATGTGGTGCCTATGAAATAGATGAGATCAATGCAGTTATTCAGAAACATATCATGTTTCGATTGTTTCATGGGAAAAATCAAAACGATACCAATGCAGATGATATATTCTACCTACATGCCAATAATAATACTTTCAAATGTGAGATGCGATCAAAATATGAAATTGATCTAACTCATCCGAATTCCATAGCAAAGATGATGGGTTTTAATTTTGATAGATTTCAACCGAATCAGATACACGAATCCTCACATCCGATAAATATAACAACTGTGAGACTAATCCGCTTAGATTGCAACATTATATCTGGTTCATACATAAACAATGAAGAATCCCACATTCTTTTTTCATTCGATATCGATGTGGAGCCTGGATTCAATCTCACAAAAGAACCACACAAGATTATATATATGCCCATCAGTCCAGAAGGTCGTCAGTTGATTCACAACATCACAGTGCGTATTTTGGATCATAATAATAATCTCATTGATTTTGGAAGTGCAGAAGAGATTGTTATAATTTTGGAATTGAAAAAAATCTAATAACTATTATGGGTTTTTGTTATAATAGACAGAATCGACAAGGATTTGAAAACATTCCACAAATAGCTAAAAAGGAAGGTTCGAATAGAAAAAGGCTCATTCCAAAAGTGTACGCTAAACAGTTAGCACACCACACTGCTCTCTCGCTGAGAGATCTCAAATTTTTGAAATCAATTGGACTGAAAGTAAGGAACAATGGTGCTCGAAACAAATAGTGAAAAGTTGAATATATTTGACGAGCCGATGCTCGATCATTCCCTCACAAGTTTACATGAGCATACATATAAACCATATGGATCACCATTGTTTAGGAATTCAGATGAAATTCGAATTGCAATCAATAATCAAGACGTTATACTTGACATTGCTGAGAGTTTCATTTATATAGAGGGTAAATTCACACCTAAAGATGAAACAAAATTATGTTATCTCTCGAATAATGCAATCGCCTTCCTTTTTGATGAAATTCGCTACGAAATGGGTGGTGAACAAGTTGCTGTGGTCAGGAAGCCGGGGATAACATCTACAATGAAGAATATGATATCATTTGGACAATCGCATGCTAACACTTTATTGACAACTGGATGGGGACTTTCGGAAACTAAACAGGATATCTTGGATACAACTAGTCACGTATTCAGTGGTAAATTACCACTGAAATATTTGATGGGTTTCGCTGAAGATTACAACAAAAGTATCTTGAATGCCAAACAAGAAATGATTTTAATAATCGCTCGATCCTTCAAGAACTCATATATTGGTGAGGTTGATGCTGATTTGGAAATCAATAAAATTGAGTGGAAAATAAGACACATAGTGCCAGAAGATAAGCACAAGCTCAAACTTTTAAATAGAATCAACAAAAGCGGTCTGAATGCTAAAATCAAGTTGGCTTATCGCATGTGGGATCTCTATGAACTTCCATCACTACGTGGCACGTCTTCAGACATATGGGCTATCAAGACAACCAACGCCCTTGAAACACCTCGTTACATCATCATTGGATTCCAAAGCACTACCACTTCTGAAGACAGGACAAAGGACATCACTAAATTCACAACTGCTGATATCAATAACATTCGTGTGTACTTGAACTCTGAAGTATACCCATATGAACGTTGGAATTTGGATTTCGATAAAAAACTCGATACTTCGGCTTATTATGCCTATGAGAACTTTCAACGAAGTTATTATGATAAAGATATGAGTGAACCTCTCATGGACATTGGTCAATTTCGACAAAATCCACTATTCATCATTGATTGTTCACATCAGCCGAATGCCACAAAATCATCAACTATTGATATTAAGCTCGAGTTTGAAACTAGGAAAGTCAACTTCCCAGCCAACACCAAAGTATATGCACTCATTCTGCATGATACATTTTTGACATACAATGCATTGGATGGTTCAGTTCACTGCAGATATTGATGAAGACACACACACACACATTTTTTTCATTTTTCTTTCTTTATTCATGTAAAAGAGAAATAGGTAAATAAAACATGTGTAAAAAATTTTTATGTTTTTTTATTCAAATATCATTAGCTTAGAATTCAAATAGTCTTAGGTATGTACAAACAATCTAATATAACTTCTTCTTCATCTTCATCATAATTTTCTCCTTCTTCGATTTCACTATCATCATCATCCAGTTGGTACTTTTTGATGATGTCTTCAGGTAGGTATGGTAGGAGGCGGTGGAGAAATCTTTTCAGCTCACATTCAATCATTGCGTCGCAGAGGTGATGTAGATCGAAAGAACCATCTGTATATTTCTCGCAGAGATCCACACCCTTTTTGTAGTTCTCGTAATCACGCATACAGTGTTGGATCCTTTCTTCATCATAGCATACGCTCAGGTCATAAATGGTGGCGTGGTGAGCATCCTCGCTCAAAGCACGCAACTCAGAAGTTAACCTTTCAACGGCGGAAGAGATGTCTATGGCTTCGGTCCAGTGTTGACTTGCATACATCATCCACATTTTTCAAAAATGAAGCTATGATCAAAGAGAAATTATTGAAATAAGAATGCTACAAAAATAATCAGTACTACTCACATTAGACTTTTGATGATGTCTCCACCGAAGAGTGTGTTTAACAATGTATGAAAAGTTTTTATATTTTCCTTACAATTATCACCTATAATATAAAAGAATCAGAATTAGAAGATATGACAAGTGGAAATTATATATTACAATTATTCAGTGAGATCAAATTTGACCAACGATCTCGTTTTCATGCCGGCAAAGCTTTGTGGACTCTGACCCAAATATGCTACTGTATATTTACCACCTGATGAATTGATGCATGCTACATCATCATCGGTAAATTGTTCTGAAACGCGTTTTGGCAGCCATGTTTTGAATAATGTATCATTGCTTACATCAAGTAGTATCAATAAAATGGATTTACCAAACCGGGTAGAACAAACTGACATCGTCTTAATTGGGTAAGCTTCATTCAGTGGCAAAGATGATATTACTTTTTGCTCTAACACTTCCATCTCTTGTTTAATTATAGAATTGATTTTTTGTAAATCTACTTTTGGAACTGACATGATGATAATATATATGGAAAATATAAATAATTTTCAATAGAAAAACACACTCACTGATCTCTCTCACTGTGTAGGCACTGAATAACTTCACTACTCTTGCTGACTGCTCGACTGCTAGGTATACAACTTCTGATTTCATATCACCATACCAACTTCTTTTATAATAGATAGTGAACCACCCCCCACCACAGACTTATGAAACATGTATGATACAAAGCCCCCACCATGCGCGAGTTTGCATCGCATCGATAGAGGGCGGAGAGTAAATAGTAGTCGATGAGTCACCGCAGCGTATGGGTGTGTGACGTCAGCGCGGATCCAACCCACCCTATCGAGAGCGAGGGTGGATGCGCATAGCGTCACGCGACCCCTCCTCCCACCACCATCGCAAGGTATACATCACTGGAGAGTAATCAGAGTTCACATATCTGACTGGATCTCCGTGGTGTGCAGACGTGTTGTACCCTCTCTATACTTCGGTATAGATTTGTATGTGTACTCCACACATAAGGGTCATACACAATGGCAGAGTAAGTATACATGAAGGACATGGAAGACATTGAGGTAAGAAAAATAAATTAAGTACTTGGAAAAAGTACTTGTCCGTGTATGAAAAAAAAATCCAAGTCATTATAATCTCAATGTCAAACACAAACCCTGAACACCTCCCAACAATATACATCATGGTCAAGGCTAAGGGCAAGCCCAAGTCCTAGGTCAAGTCCTAGGTCGAGGTCATAGGTCGAGGTCATAGGTCAAGGTCATAGGTCAAGGTCAAGGTCATGGGTCAAGGTCATAGGTCGAGGTCATAGGTCATAGGTCAAGGTCACTGATGACGTCATAGTGGTGGGGGGAGGCCCAGAACCGGCTCAAATCTCCTACTTACAGTAGGTACATACGTGTTCATGCGTTGGTTATTGATGATTTTGCTCTGACCGCCACTGGTCCCCGAAAAAAAATTATTATATATCCATCCAATGAAAATAGATTATATCCAGTCTTTCGGAAATTTCCTGTACTTAATATTAGAGTTTCATTGGCAAGCATTAAACAGAAAACAATCCAACAGCCCCTTCGACTGTTGAATCACCCCTGCCCAACATCTAGCAAAGTGTTTCTACAAGCAAGAACACACCTTGCAACTTTGCAATACTCCCAGTAACAACTAGCAAAAAATTATCGGAACAGACTAGTTCCACTAGATCATCAGTACAGACCCAGTCGGGAGGGAGAGCAAATATTTCTACCCATCATCCTGCAATTGATCAATTCGCCTAAATCTGTCTATGAACCGCTGTGAGCCAAGGCAATATCTCAGGGTTTCCAAAAGCCCCTCGTAGAAGTTGCGGGTTTGGTTGATGGCTTTGGATGGATTTGGTTGCCCAGGGCAAAGGTCCACACCGTATTGGGGAAAAACATCATCTCGGTGTCCATCGCGATGTCCTGCCTGTCCCTTCGTCGAAGGGATTTAGGAACAAAATGTCTTCCTTCGTCTTATTCAACTATAGTAGAGCAGAGTAATCCGTATGAAATTAAAACTAACGATCGTGGATGAAGTGTTTATACTTCTTCACTGCCCATACTATGACTAAGCATTCCACAGCATTCGCGAGGTACTCCTTCTGTTTCATTTAGCTTGACACTAGCGTACGTGATAATGTCCCGCTGGCCATACATGGACAGCACGGCACCAATTCCTATCGAGCTTGCAAGCAATACGGTCGAGAGGAGTTGGGTCTTGATACCAGAGACATGATCTGTTGGAAGGCTTGGACGAACTTTGCAAAAGGTGTCCGTGTATCCTACCAGAACTGATGAGCTGAACTGATGAGCTATCGGAATACGACTGGAAGCCACGAAAGCTGTGTAGCTCTGAGATAATACCGTGGAGAGGACTGCCAGAACCCGCAACGAAGGTCTAGCATGGAAAATATTTTAGCTCGTCCCATTTCTCGTACTTTCTCCTGTATGGGTGGGAGATCAGGTGCTTCAGATATAATTGGCTTGTTGAAGTCCCTTTAGTCTACGCAGAAGCATAGCTTTGTACTTTGATATTGTACACGAAGACCTTTGTCGTAGGCTGCCTGTTGGTTCAAACACATCCGGACAGTTGCCTATCACGGTCAGTATGCTGCCTTTCGTTTCCGATAAGAACTGCTCCGCAGAGAACTCAGCATTTTTATGCTACAGCGTTCCAAAACATCGTTGGCCATGGTTTTCCCACTATAGTATTTTCTCTTGATGTCTAGAATAAATTCTTGTTGTAGTATGGAGGAGATATGTAGAATCAAGGGCTTGTTCAAGTCAGTCAGAACGGTGGAGGACAGATCGTAGTTGTGTCCCTTCGAACGCGGTATCGATCTGACCGAGACTATAACTAGTGTTGTCTTAGTTGAACTGACCAAGGAAGCATCGAATAGACGTTTCTGCGATTATCATGGAAGTTGTTTTTTGCTTCACTAATGTTATCTAAAACATGAGAGTAAAGCCCATTAACATCTCTGTAATAATTTTTTTGTTGACTGACGATGTTCCTTATTGCAAAGAACGATATTGCGTTTTGTTACAGGGATCACTTAGTGTCCTCTGCAATGAGGAACATTACTCGAATATCTGTTTGATATACTTCAATACACGTCGTGGAGGAAAGTGGTTATTTTGTGACAGGTGATTGCCACTGTGGGTGCATAGGGAATAAAAAACGGTAGGCAAGAACTATCTTTACTCAACAGTGTCCCAAGATCTCTCAGCTTCTTGTTTAGATTTTGAATCTTTCCTTTGTTTATATCGGCCTGTGTTGTTAAAACTTTGATGGTGCAAATATTATTTCGTATGAAGTATTGAATAAAAAAACAGTTTTACTTTACCATTTCAATACAAAAATCATTTCAACAAGTTTTACTAACAATGGCCCCAAGGAACCCCGAGGAACTCAATCTCACCTGCTTGATCAATTCTCTGTAGTTGCTGTCGTCGAACGGCAACTTTCCGAACACCATAGCGTAGAGGACCACACCCATCGACCATATGTCCGCGTATTGGGGTTGGTAGGGGATTCCCCGTAGTATTTCGGGAGAAGCGTACGCATAGCTACCGCAGTACGTTTCGCTCAGAACGACTTGGCCATTTTTGGCAGCCAGTTCGGCCCTGGCGAAGCCGAAATCGGACAATTTGACGTTCCATCCGGAATCCATCAACATGTTCTCACATTTGATGTCCCTGTAAACAGAAAAGTATTGTTATTGTCATTTCCGTCGAATGGCTGTACCCTCACGGCAACCCTCAGAGGTCTTGAAACAGAGATTCACTACTTGTCTTGATTTTCTAACTATTTGACTCGACTTGACTTGAAATCAAGACAAGCTCAAGTCAAGTATTTATTTTTGAAATTCAAGTCGAGTCAAGTAGTTACACATCAGGTACTTGTGAATCAAGCTACCTACTTGATTCTTCTTGAAAAACTAGTACCTTTTTCGTATTAATCTAATTAACTGCCAAAGCGCAATAACAATAAAAATATATGGATGCAAAATAAATTACTATACAGTATAATAATATTTCAAGCAGAAATTCACGCTATAGAAAGGTGCATTCAGTTCAACCTCAACAGGAAATACCGGAACAAGGCAATAATTGTGATCCTCTCCGATAGCCAAGCAGCCGTCAAAGCGTTGAGCTAACCTAACTAAAGCAATACCTAACCTAACCTAACCTAACCTAACATAACCTAACATCAACTCGAAGATGGGTTAGGAATGCCTAGACAAACTTAATGATCTAGGCAGGAACAACAAGGTTACCCTCCTCTGGGTGCCGGGGCACGTCGGATTGGAAGGCAATGAACAAGCAGACACCCTGGCACGGAAAGGCGCAGCAACGTCACTGATCGGGCTAGAACTATTGCGGACTTGGAAAATCCTACTTCCGAGAAGAACTGAATAAAGCTGAAGAAGCAATGAAAGCAACATACTGGCTAAGACTTCCAGGGCTGAGGCAGGCCAAAGATCCCCTCGGCAATTTCAACCGAGCAAGATCGTTGACACTATTGACCTCAGCAAAACTAGTCTAAAGACAATCACGGGATTTCTAACGGGGCATTGCAAACTCAAAGAACACCTGAGGAAGCTAGGCTTAGAGGAGGACAGCACCTGCAGATGTTTGTGGGAACATAAAGAAACACCCCACCATATATTGATTGAGTGTTACGCTGTACATCGTAAAAGATTGAATATACTGAGATCACACCAGCTAACTGTGGGAGAAATACCACAAGTAGACCCCTCAAAATCCAAAAATTCTTGAAGGAATTGAGGCTTGCAGGGCTGCTGTAAACAAGAACACCTTGTAACAGCAGAAGAAGATGGGGCACAATAGATCTAATCAGGTCGCAGCGCATCAGTCCCCATCCATACTTACCAATACCAATAACAATAATAATATTTACATTATGATGTCCCACTCTTATATGGCAAAGTAAGTTATATTTTTGAAATGCCCTGTATGAAAATGTATAGCATATGCTACAATGTTTACTAGATTGATTGAATCCCATAGTTCTTGTAGAAATTTGATAAAAAATTAGTCACAAATAAAACATTTTAAAAAAATGAGATGTAACTATACAGTCTCCTACCTGTGAACAACTCCTTTTTCATGGCAATAATCCACAGCATTCACCAACTGCCTGAACCACTTCCTGCTCCTAACCTCGTCAATATAGTGATCTTTCCTAATGATATCCAAGAGACTACCATTGTCCGCATACTCCATCACAATATACACCCTGTGAGTCGTCTCTATAGCCTGCAGGAACCTGATCAAATTCACGTGCTTCAACCCCTTCACCACATCTATTTCCCTCGGCAAAAACTTCTTCAGATAGTCTGAAGGGGCGGAAAACTTGCTCACTATTTTTATGGCTACGTTTCCCTTGTGTCTGTCCGAAAAAGCTACTCTGACGGTGGCGTAGGACCCTGAGCCGATGGTTTTTCCCAGATAGTACCCGTGGGACTCGAGTACGCTGAGTTTTTTTTCTTTCTGGTCATCTTCGGACGCTTCGTTGACTTCTGCAGGGGCTGTTGGTTTGTCGACGCTGATTGCTGAAGGCATCCTGGTGTATAATCACCGAGAGGATCATCTTATCAACAATTTTCTTGCTGGCATTTTCACTGAAAATTTTGACAGGGCAGAACTGAAGTTTTGAAGTTTCTTGATAGACGTGAAGGTGGGTACACAGATTTCGTGCCTGGTGTGATATGAAGTGTTATTCAGCGATAACGAAAGATAAAACGTTGGCTGGTACTAGAAACCAAACGAAAACAAGAAAAAGAGGAACAAGGATGGAATTCCATTGATCTAGCGCTACAAAGTTGGTACACTTACAGTTCATTATAATTGGAAATATCCAGTGTTGCCAAATCATAATGAGAGTACAAAAATAGCAATCTAATCTAACCTCGAAATTCAAGATGAATGCAATCGTATTAAAACAGATGGAAAATCTTGAATAAATGGTCAACAAAGCGATATTTCTGAAATGGTACAGATGTTGCCGAACACCATATGAAACGAAAATGAAAAAGTTGCTGAAATAACTAGAAAACCTACAATTTTCATATTTAGAATTCAACTAAATATCATTTGCTAGTTATTTATTATACAAGTTCTTAAAGTACAGTTCCACCCACCTAGCTGAAAATGTAAGATGCGCACTCTTCTCACAACGGATTATAGTCCGTAATATATCTAGTGCTAAGGCACTCACCATAAACGTACACGCATTTTCATCTATTCAGCTGGGTTTGTCGAACTGTAGATCTTTTTTGTATGAGCGTGAAATTTGTTGAACGAGGCACAGTTGAGTTCAACAAACACGCGAGTACTGAAAAGCTCTTTACGTGTATCACAAAGGTTTTTATATAACAGATAATATATTGACAAACGGTACCAATTGTCTCATCAATTAAAAGAATTCAACATAAAATACTGTCTTCCTTAAAAAAATTGTGGGTTTATGATAAGTGAAGAAACCGTACGTGTTCTTTTTTCGGAAAATAGTTGAATCCATTGCAATTCACTATATGTATATAAGCCAGACAGGCCGTAGTTTCAATCATAGATTCGGGGAGCATTCGAAGAGTGACAGGTTGAATGAACATGATTGAAACTAGCCAACCACCTCAACACAATAACGATAACTTCACCCAGAATATTAAAATTTTGCATATTCAATCTAAGAAATTAAACATTTTGGAATCCGTAGAAATCAAGAAACACCTACGTATCATTTTGTTCTGATTGACCAGGCATACCTGTATGATTCTCCACTAATAAACTCCCTACCCCAAAGGTAACATCAAAACTTCTCCTCAATACTTTATCACAGATTCACATGTAACATATCGTTTTCAATCATAATAATTGTTCGGTCTCTATTAAGTTACTATTACCATTTTTTTCAATCCGTCTAGATTATACCAGTCGGGCCCTGTCTCCGGAGCTCCGACATATCCGGAGGGCGCACTGGTGTCATTTACCTAGATAGCCACTCCCCACGTCCGTGTGGTGAGCAACTACTAGGTCCGAGAATCATGTGCTCTGAGCAGACGAAGTGAAACAAGGATGACAGCCTTCTGCATTCGTCCAGCTAGGATTTCTGCCGCAGCGTGTCCATCATTTCATCAAGGACCCCTATAATCAGAACCACCAATTTAACCGAATGGTTTGGGTACAGCCTGCGGAGTTCAAAGAGTAACTCTCGATATTTTGTCCGTTTTTCCTCCTCTTTTCGGACGATGTTCGTTTCGCCAGGAGCAGAAAACTCTATTATTATTATTATTATTATTATTAAACAATTGAATCAGTGACACTGTGTGTTGAAATAATTATTGTTATCTTCATTTTATATGTTTTGATTTCCTATACTAATCAGTACCTGAAAGGTGAATAGAACTTGGGAAACATTGAGACCACCACAACAGATCTTGAAAGGTCATGGCCAGCTTCCTAATCTGAAATCTCTCGCATGATGTTGTTTTGATTCTGGTATGAGCAACAACGTGTTATTGTTTATACATTCAACTGTACACAAAGTTTTTTCCATTGACGATGATGCTGAAATCGATAAAGTATCATCACCATCTGGGTCTACCTGTATCCTTGATCATTGTTGATTTCATATTTTCTTATGTCTGATCCCTTAAAAAGACTGCCTGGGATTGAAATGTCTTGGAAGTTCTCGAAGGCAATTTTGTCGCAGTTTCAATCAGTTGGCCTTCGTACTATTCCAAATCGATGAATGAACATGCTCAATTGTTATGATTTACTACAAAGTGCCGAAGACTTAATTATCTTTATCATAAAACCATTAATATCTACGTTTTAATTTATAGTTTCATTTGATTACGCGCGTAAATGTATATTTTTTGATAACAAGTGGGACAAGTACTGAATTGTTTATTTATATAATTTGAAAATGTCAGTATATACTTCATGCTTCAGATGGAATGTGGGAAAAGTAACATTCAACACCAGAGTTCATGAAGTATCTGTATACCACACCTATCATTAAATGACCCCGCACCTTTATGGAAAATGGCTCTCTCTTAGAAAAAAGCTTCACTTTTCGAAAACTGCCGAGGAAGTCAAAATCACGGAATTTAGCCGAGAGCCATTTTCCATAAGGATTTTGCGAGGTCCTTTCAACCAGTTATTTCTGTCTTTGGCCGAGGTCTACTAGAGGCCTGTATCAACTTCAGATCCTTCAGAACCTGAGTGACTGTATTTCTTAAAACTGCAGTAGGCTAAGATAGGGTGATCATCGTTTGATTAATTTTACGACTATGTTACTTCAGACAGAGGCAAGGCAAAACTGAAGAGCTTCAGACTTTAGAGTTATTTTAAAATTGGCAGGAGCTTCAACAACTCTGGTTATCTTCTGAATGTCGGCTAGGTAGGCGTATATTCTCTAGAATTGTTGATAAGGTATCACTGGTTAGATGCTCAATTTCCTGTCAGTGTAAGCTTGTTAGGTTAGGTTAGGTTAGGTTAGGTTAGGTCATCTCACAATAAAGTCTCTGACAACTATCCATCGGATAAACTTCACAGGTTTACATATCCTTATCTGACAGATAAATAACAGACAAATAAGCTATAACACATAACAATACAAACTAAAAAAAGCTATTTCTAACACCAAAGTCAAGAAACAATTTGAAACCAAGTCGAAACACAAGTAATTCAATCAGCTGTTATTTTTGATTTGGTCCAATAGCCATCTTGAATTTACTATGAAAGTATCTTGGAATGCCTGCCGATTTGAAGGAACTATCTAGTCTACCTTCCTTTCGGTGATGACCTCCTTCGTTATTTCTTTGTTGTGAGTTTTTGATCCCAGTGTATTGTTGGAATGGTCAGGTTTCAATCGTATTGAACAATTCAGATGTCAACTTTCACTCACAATATGATAATTATATCAGTTCGCGATTGCCTTTTGACCCTCAGACTATAACCAATGCGACGACTATATCGGATAACATTTCGTTTTTTTTGTGAACTAACTGACTCCAGAATCGGAAAACGCTGATGCAACGTCGAGTCAATTTGATTGATATTTCGTAACACAGAATCAGCATTTTGCGTCTTAAACCTGAACCCAGACCAGACCCAGATTTCACGAAAGATATTATGACACCATACAATTTTCATGCGGCAGATCAACTTGGTCCAGCTTTTGACTCTATAGGAGGGTACTCAAAGATTGGTCAATAATACTTGGAAGGTAGTCGTTTATTCACGACAGAAAACAACAGATAGGCAAAGTATCTGAATCTGTGAGATAAATAACATGGTATCATCGTTGGCGGTTTTATGTGCTAGGATACGATCCTAGCGTACCTTTTACATTTATCACATTTTGTGACCATAACGAGACACATTCGTTAAATACATATGTATATAGAAAAAAAGCGAAGAAAATTTTCTATAACAGGATGTTATTGTTTGCTGGCGTATCAGTTCGCTTGTAGGTGTTATAGGTGGTTTTGTGTGCTAGGATGTCAGATTAGTGCAATACAATTTTTGTTGCAAATTTATCTTTGTTTTATGGTACACCGTGTATCCGAACATATTCAAATCATACATTTTCGGAATCAGCATAAAATTTTGAGTACATCGGTGGTAATTTCGAGTGAATCTGATGACCTTGGATTTTTGGTCATTTTTAAGGTATAATCCTTTGATGTTTTTTCGGCTGAAAATTAATTTTGTGCCGATCGACTCGAAAATCACAGAATATACTAATTTCGGCATGCTGAATCGATTGGCGTTTGCAGAATTGCTCTATCTCGATTCGGTCGTTGGATGACAATGTTATCTAGAGGTTGCAGGAGCCATTTTCCCGCCAAAAATTTTTTAAATTTTTTTCTATGTTAAATTCGTCAAATTCAATCTTTCTTCTATACGCCGACCAAATTTGAAATCGATTGCTGGTCAAACATAGATTTGGTGGGCGTTTTTACGAACGTGTGCACTTTGGGTTGGACCGATTTTTTAATTTATCATTTTTCATTTTTCGAATATTGTGTTATGTCGAATTGATGGCGTAGAATACGGAAAAAATATTGAAAAAATTCTAGAACTTTCGGAAGTATTTTTTTTGCGGTTTTATGTGCTAGGATACGATCCTAGCGCACCTTTTACATTTATCGCATTTTGCGACCATAACGAGACACATTCGTTAAATACATATGTATATAGAAAGGAAGCTAAGAAAATTTCCTACAAAAAGATGTCATTGTTTGCAGACCTAACAGTTCGCTTGTAGGTGATATAGGTGGTTTAGTGTGCTAGGATGCCGGATTCGTGCGATACCAATTTTGTTGCACATTTATCTTTGTTTTATTGAACACCGTGTATCCGAACATATTCAAATCATACATTTCCGGAATCAGCATAAAATTTTGAGTATATCGGTAGTAATTTCGAGTGAATCTGATGACTTTGGATTTTTGGCCACATTCATTTGTTGATTTGTTGAACGTCTCAATGTATATTGATATCTATAGAAACCTGAGGCAACTGTACTATTTTTGTTGTATATTGATTTAATCTCGAGAATGTCCAAAGATTTGAAAAATTATTCATAAAAATTAATAAATAACGACTTCAATTTGACTGAATCCTGATTTTCTACAGTGAGCGAATATTCCCATACTTCCTTCATTTTATCAACACATAAAACAAAATAATTATTGTCTGTATGGGTTATCAAACCTCACACATGAATCACGGAATATGAGTACAAAGATTCATAGTAACTCTAAGAATAAAGTTTTCCTTTGTTGATTCAATAAGCAAAAATGATCTAAAGCAATATAAATGAGTCAAAGGTCATTAGCGTAACAGACCTCTTACTACAATGAATAACAATCATAAAAACGAAAGTGTTATCTGACTTATTCTTAGTAGAAAAAAAAATTCGAAACTATCAGCAGTATTTTTGGCAATACATTCCTTATCATTTAAAAACAGTTATGAATGGAAATATCAACAGAAACTTTGCATATTTCAGATTGTTATTTGGAAGACTATAAACTTTGGAAATATATAGTGATGGTCATCTTTCACTAATAAATAATTCGTAAATAAATAAAAAATAAGCAAATGTTTATTTCTTCAAGATAGCTATGAAACTGTGAAGGAACAGTCGACACAAAAAAAAGACATACAAATATCACAAAATATACTATAAAATACACGAATTTGTGCTGTCAAAAAATTATATAATATATGTATATGAATTAATATACAGTATCGGAAACTTTTTATCTGGGGTATAGACAGAAATCTACGCGAGCAACAAGGAACACAATGATGTGATAATACCACATAAATAAGAGAGACGCACTACTGCGCGCCTCTCCTGTTACCTCGCCCGACGAATTAACACATCAGTTGATATCCCTTCCTTGAGCGAGTAGAGGAGAAATTGTAATGCTCTCTCAACATTATAGCAAATGCTTTTACTCGGATTCCTTGAAATCGACCTATTCATTTTTTTTATTATGAGAGAGAGAGAAAAACTTATAGAATAAGCATTCGCTAGCTTTTACTCATACTGCCCAATGTTTCTGCCGATATATTCCAGAAGTTTTGATGATGTTCATCGACACTACAAAAGTTTTGGTTTTTCATTGAAATCAATAAATCAGACACATCATATTCTGATATGTGAGGAACGAAAATAGAGTTCTGTAAATAATTTTTTGTACAACTGACATTAAAAATGACGTTTTTAATTCATTGACACATGAACTAAAAACTGACGTTTTCACAAAATCACTTTTAACACTAGTGTTAAAAGTACTTTTAACACTAGTGTTAAAAGTAAAATGACAGATGAGATGATGGATACTCAGTAATATAGATCTCTCTAATAGAAACACTTCAATCAGATATTATAATCAGAACACCTACTCAAGAGGAATCGTTTATAAAAGTTCACACATGTATTTGGTCGTTTGCGCAATTGATAATACTAATTCCTTTTGAAGTTACAAACGAAGTAGTATTTAGTCCAACTGTAGAATGTCCTTCATCACTGACAAATAATGACAATCATAAATAAAGTGCGGTGGGGTTTATTATATTTGAAGTATCTGTCAGTCAGCCTTGTAATCCAAAGATCGTGTGTTCGAATCCTTATGGACCTTATTTTTTTTTTGTTTTTTTCTTACTAGCAGTAACTGTTGAACAAAAAATTTTGTATGATACATTTGTTAAAAGTGATTTTATTTTGCTCGTGGGGTTGCTCCACTCGCTAACGCTCGTTTCGCAATATTCCCCACTCACAAAATAAAATGCCACTTTTAACACTTGTATCATAAATAACTATATTGTTGTGCAAAACGGTGAAACATTTTAACCAAAGTGTTGTAAGAATTTGACTTGACAGATAATTGAGAAATAATTTGCAAACATATTGCAAAGCTTATCCCTTTCATTGATGATTTCATTATCGATTTTTATGGATTGGTCGAATTTTATACTTTTTCTACGGCCATCTGCATCATAACAAAATCGGTAATATTTTTAAAACACTTTTTATCATTAACTTTCCTGCCGTCATGATTCCCATAATACATACAACCTAAAAGAGGAATTGAAGATACAAATATTGAAAATTATAATAAAAATCGAACCTAATCGATTCCATGAAAGAAAAAAAAGTAGTTTATTTGGGGATTTGAACCCTCACCCCCACTATCCAAATACCGATTGTTCCCTCAGTCATCACTCGCTGCTACGAGCTCACAAATAATATGATAAAATTAACTGCTATAGAAACTCCCTGCCAACAATTCGAAAATATAGAATTCGATTGTCATCAATCTTTATATTGAAATCAGCGGTGTCAATATCAAATCATCCTCCCTATTACTACTCATTTACGATTACTTATTTTTTTAAACGAATTTTGTAAATACTGATGTGAAATATCAAATTATTAGAACGTTAACAAACTTTATTCGATCTTATATTATTTATAATCATAAAAATGACAGTCTAGTAGGTCATGAAAGTCGTGGGAATTGAAATATCCTGTACTGAAATGATCATTACAGTACAGCTCGCGATGCAGAAATGAAAAGGTGTTTACAATCGGCCTACTTCCTTGATCGATAAAGCCCACTAGATGGGCATTTTTCCATGTAGTCGTAGAAAAATTAGATTTTTGCAAATTTCCTGAAGTTTCGGATCGTGTACAAGGTTGCAAATTTGGAAATCCATCAGAATAGATGTTTTCAAAATTTACAACAAAGTTGCAAAACTTTTGCAATTATTTCGAGACCACCTTGATCAAAAAAATGAGCACGAGTTAAGAAAATATATGTTCTGGTCAACGTAAAAGATTGCAACTGTTCGGAATATTTTTCCGATGTATCTGTCAAGTTTGCAGAACTTTTGGAATTTTCTCTTATGGTATATCAAGGAAAAAACATTAGTTTTCGGTAAAAAAATGTTCCGTACACTTGAATTGGTTGCAAACTTGATTCGTGATATGAAATAATATATTCAATACTACTCCAAGTTTGCAGAACTTTTGAAACTTTCTCAACGAGTATACAGCAAAATTCAAGTTAATTGCCATTTTGACAATGTTGTGTACTTCGGAAAAAGTTGCAAACTGAGATTTATTGCTTTCTTGATTCACCATTCACTTGACCCAAGTTTGAAAACTTTTGTAATTAATGTGAATTAATTGTCTATTTTTACTGCCCTAAAATAGATAGTTGTAATGATGCTGGCAACACATCACACAACACATCGAGTCAATCACATTCAGACCCCCTGATCTGGTTGGTTTGAGATAACACGTTTCGTCTGGCACTGATTGATTTTTTCATCAATTTTCCAAATTGTCCGTAAATCATTTTACGGAAGTATAATTAATAAAATACCGCATAATATATACACTGTGAAATATCGATGTCTGAAACAAACTGATGCGTGGTTTGCAAATTCACAACAGGCGAACTTCGATTTGAAAGTAATCTGCCATTCTGAGAAAGCTTTGTATAGAAGGAATTCTACTTACCCCTTCGGTTCTTGGCGTAAGAAAGTGTGAGCTCAGTTCTTGACAGGCTGTAACTGAACAGTTTTTCACTTTAATAGAAAAAAAGCGTCCAGAAATGTTTAAATGATAAGTATATGCTCACCAGGATTCATCAAAAGATGTTCTTCTTGATGTGTTTGGTATGTTTGAATCCCCAGCATTATGATCTTAGATGTTGTCTCGACCAAATATATAATATTTGACCTGGCGATGATGGAGATCAGTTACCACCTATGGCAGTAATATTTATGGGGCTCTTTTCAATTCAACCCCACACTGACCATGTCTGTGTCTCACTTCATATGTGTCAATTGCCCACTTATTTTTATCTTTATAAATTGCTTATTTGATCTTACGCAATCTGAAATGTGGAACCGCTGCAAAATTTTACCATTTTAAATTTGCTTGATATTTGATTTTTTTCTCAAATCAAACGCAACATTACACAATGTTTGAAATATTTTATCATCTTTATCAGCAGTCCTAAATAAATTCGGAAGTCTTCTTTGAACTATGCCTTCGCGTGTCATTTTTTCACTTATAAAATTTATCTCTTTCGGCAGATAAATTGTTGTCAGTGGTGTCAGCAATTTCAAAATCACACCATATATTAGGATATGGTGATATAAAAAAAACAAACTTCCTGTTATCTTCAGATAATAGTCGGTAAGGAGATCTTTAATTATTATTTTTGCCGAATTTCTGAGTACCGTTCCAATTAACCTAGGAGTATGGTAATTCATAGCAAATTGGGATTCTTGATGTAGAGTGTACATAACTTATAGACAAAAAATTGAATTAGTAATGTTGAAAAGCTAAAATATATTTGGAAACCAGCAGAAGAAAAACAGAATAGTTATTTATGCAACAAGTGCAAAAAGTAGGTGTTTATTGCACTCGACGTGAAATTGTCCAACGAGGCCATCAGGCCATCACGTCGAGTGCAATAAACTCTTTTTGCACGAGTTTCATACAATATTTTTTCTACGTCCATGCAAAAACCAGAAAATGTTTCATTTGGGTGGCACTAAACTGTAAGGAAGACATTGTTTGTTTAAATCTATCTGCTAAAAGTAATTCAAAAACATTTTGTGTAATTCAGATGATATTCGAAGGAAATAATTTTATTTTTAACAAATTGCATTTTCTAGTAATTTCATAGTCCATTATATAATGAATATGATGAAACATGCAACTGTTTAAAACGTAATACAATCTCACAGAAAATGGACTATATTTGGCGTCGATTTGAAAGTTTATGTCTGTCATGATGACAGAACGCTATAGTAGAATGACAGATGAGTGCAATAAAGAGACCGTTTTTCCACCAAATATAGTTCAATAAAGTTTTGTTTTTTGCATGAACGTAGAAAAAAAAATTAAATCGCCTAAATGTCAAATGGTAATTGATAAAATAAAGTTTTGTTTTTTGCATGAACGTAGAAAAAAAAATTAAATCGCCTAAATGTCAAATGGTAATTGATAATGTGTTGATTGATGATGAGTTTCCTGTTAGTGATTTCTAGAACTGTTAAGCTTGCTATTGGATTTTTTTTCCAAACTATGAAAACTTATCACATATCTACATGAAAGGCTTTTTTCAAATTTTTGGTGGTATATAAAAATATTCAAATGAAGGCTTGTCTCAAAAAAGTATTGTAGTTAATAATTTTTTTATCATCTTCTCAGCACGTACAACACCTTACTATATGTATACATATACAGGGTGTCCCAGAATAAAGGGAACAAACTCCGAGGGTAGAATCCTCACTTCATTTCAAGGCTGAAAGTTCCAATAAACATACCCTAAAATGAGTATTAACCGAGTTACAGGGTGTTGAAAGTGACACAAAAAAATATATTTTCCAGAATAACTCCATAACGGCTTAACTTTTCTAAAAAAAATTTGGTGTTTCACTTAACAGCATTCAGTTTCATATTTCAAGGCAAATCATGTGTTTGTAACTCTAAACAGGGGCGTACGACAGGTGGGTACCCCTACTCGCCCCTCCCCAACTTTCACGCCACTGGATTAATATCGATTTCGTCTTCTTTTTCCTAATCCCCGACATTTCCTATACAAAAAAGGAATACGTTTCGTTTCACAAATATCAGCAGTTTTCGAGGTATTTGAAGTTCCCTTGGAAGTTGAGTACCCTCGGAGTTTGTCCCCTTTATTCTGGGACACCCTGTATACAAGTCGCTACGAAAATTATTGGACGATTTGATGTTTTTACGGATTTTTCCCGTTTTCGCGTTCTCATTTATAGCCTTCGAGGGTATGCAGTAGGCAGTACAATTTTTTAAAACTGAATTATTTGACAGTCAGATATTTTTCACTATTTTTACGGATTTTTCCAATTTTACTTTTGCGAGTTATCGCAACTATTCTTGAGAAGGAGAAGGGGAAGAAGGGATCCTAACCCCCCACAACTTGTTATATAATGGGTTTTGTTGATATTATATGTTAGTTAGAGTTTTGGAATGTTGGACACTCTATATACATATGTAGGAGGATACTGTAATTTCTGATCTATGAATAAAAAGTCATAGTTCATATCATTAAAAGTTTATTCAATTTGTATCATAAAACCCAACCAACATTTCGTTTTTCATAATTTTCAAAACCGTTGGAAATTTTTCCGAATTTCTATGCTTTCTCTATCTGGCTTTCAAAAGAAGCAGAAGTTTTTTAAAACTATATTATTCTTCGGTCAGATATAGAGAAAGTGGGTAGATTTTTCTCAAATTAACGTGTTGTCCTCGAAATTCTAATTCATCTCACATTTTCACATTAACCACTTGCAAATAACGTGAATCCAGTGGCGTCGCCAAATTCTGTAAAAAAATCGCAAGCATGTTTTTTGGATTTTTGACCTTGAAAAAAATTCGAAATAGGCCTTGAAATTTTTATTTTTATTTCGAATTCATGGACTCAATTGAAACTATTAATGTTCTACCTATTGAAAAAAAAAAACTTCCGAATCGGATAATAAATAACAGTTTTAGAGAGGTGACCTACTTTCAAATGCGTCACTCTGTATATGAAATGTGAAACTTTAATTTTTAATATAGTCATTTCATGACATTATGGCCTTTCGCCAATTATGTCCAGTTCCACATGTTGAAGTAATTATTGACTTCATATGCTGAAAAAAAAAACGCTATCAAGATATTGGAAAAAGTTACGAATTGTTGATTCCCTCTGATAATGTGCTGTCTTCTTCAGAAAATGGGCAATAACAACAAGAACTAATTTCCATTTAAACGGTTAATTGGATTCTACAATTCATTTTTCATTATTAGTTGATGACAAGTAGTTTTATCCACTCGTCGTAAAAAAAATTCAAGAAGCGAATTTCCTCCACAAAAATCATTCAATCAGTCTCTTTACTTCACTACCCTATCACTCAGCTACCCTTATATACGTTCCAAATTTCAAATAAATCAAATAAACCAATACATACATAAAGCCCATCTCACACGTCCAGCATAATTTTGTCCAGGAAAACGTCTCTGGTATGGCATTTCTCCCCACAGGCGTCAATCGAAAACTATGACGCGAAAGCCATACCCACGAAATTCAAACCCGCCTTGCAAATTGCCAAAAAAGCCGGTAGAGCACTTGAGCCACCCGCCCACCTCGGCCCCCAGACTATTTTGTCGGTCCATCGTCTGCCGCCTAGACCGCGTGTGCGCTGGCCCATATCACGCTATAAAACGGGAAATCGCAGCATATTTCGTCATTCAAAAAAGCGAACTTGACATATCGCCGAGATAGTGCTTGACGGTGGTCTATAGACTCGAAACGCACAGACAAAAAGTGACTTGATAGAACTGGTTTTTGTTCGCGGCGACGCTCCACAGGTGACTCGATACCGCGAACTTTGATTTTTTGTCGGGAGTTGTAGGAGCCGAAGTCGAGATGAAGGTGGTTGTGATGACAGTTTTGGCGGGGTTTGTTATTGTTTTTGGAGTTCAGCAGGTTGTTGCAAGGCCCAACGGCAGGTAAATGTCTATCCATATTCATATTGAAAAATGCACCAGTGGCAACAATTTCGAATATCAAAATCAAACTGAATTTTGACGTTCGCAAAATTTTCCTCATTTTATAGTGTTGGGCAAAAAGGGTGTCAATCACGACTGGAGAATCTATTAATAAATTTTTCATAGTTTATAATCCAGTACGATTGGGTTTTGAGACAAGAATCGATTGTAGCACCACCAAACTTAGTATGCTAGTAGTTGGAACCATGACAAACACGAAATAAAAATGTTTACCAAAATTCCAGGAGTGGAATATATAGGTATATTAATTTTTTTTTTTTTTCGTTTAAAGATATATAAATAGATTTTTGCTGTAATCTTGGAAAGTATATGATTTATCAAAAAAACAACTCAACAAGGTGAAAAACAATTAAATTTTCAACAAAAATTATTTCTAGTAAGTTCTTATGAAACGCGCTCGTTTTCTCAGAAAACGTGATTGAACGCCGACATCAAATTCCAGGTTCACCCTTACCCGCCCCTGAAAGCGGTGCCGAATATTTGATTGGTCATAACTCTGCTAAAAATGATCGGAGAGGAAAATGAAAAGTTCATATCGTTTCTGAAGACTCCTACCTTCTCATGCAAATATAATATGCGAGTATTTGAGTACATAAAATGTGTTTTGTCGCACTTCACGGAGATGTTTGCGGATGATCTGAAAATCATGAATAATTTAGTAATTATGGAATTATTATAATGAAGCAGCAACCCATACCCTCTTTGGACTATATGCAACAATTTCAAAGTAGTGTGACAGATGCTACTTATACTATACATGCCAAATAAAAAAACTTTGTTTTACTCCTGCCTCATTTTCAACTTACCCATAAAATCGGTATTCTCTTCACGAAATGTTGAAAATAATCGCTTATTCATATCCTGCATATATATATATATATATATATATTTAATAGCACTATTGTGAAGTGCAAACCTCAAGCTTGAAATCATATACTTCATTTTTTATGTAGGATGTGTATGAGCGAATATTTTCAACATTTACTGAAGAAATTGAGTTGAAAACTGAGGCAGGAGTAAAACTCAGTTTTTCCTTTGGCATGTTTAAGTGAGACTTGTCTCACTAGTCTTAAATCGTATGGTCCAAAGACGGTACTGATTCCTGCTTCAGTATAATTATTTCATATCAACTAAAATATCCATGAGTTTC
This sequence comes from Chrysolina haemoptera, assembly GCA_958298965.1. Taxonomy (NCBI): domain Eukaryota; kingdom Metazoa; phylum Arthropoda; class Insecta; order Coleoptera; family Chrysomelidae; genus Chrysolina; species Chrysolina haemoptera. The sequence goes on along the minus strand of OY282594.1, from coordinate 2,343,323 downwards.
GGATCCTCCGTAAATATCGTAGAAGGGTTATGTGAAGTGGGACAAAACACATTTTAGGTACTCAGATACTCACATGTTATATTTACATGGGGAAGTAGAAGTCTTCAGGAACGATATGCACTTTTTATTTTCCTTCTACTAAAATTATTAGCAAAGTTATGACAATTCTAATTTTCGGCCCTGCCTGAAGTTGCAGTGGCGGGTTAGCGCGAGCATGAAATGTGACGTCAGCGTTAAACCAGGTTTTCTGAGAAAACGAGCGTATTTCATAAGAAATTACTGGATATCATTCTTGTGGAGAATTGAATTATCTCTCAAAATGAAATACCTACATAAAATTTCCTACAAAAAGCACCTCTCAAATGCATCCTTTGGTTGCACGGTTTGGCCGCTAGAGATCGCTAAAAAAAGCCAAAATTAACTACTTTGTGGAAAACACAGTTTTCTCTTTAGGTTTTCTCAAAAACTATGCTTATAGTTACACTAAAGCTTAGATTCTGCCCAAACTATATTTAGTTACTAATTAATAATTATAAATGTAATTATTTATTAAATATACATCAATTTAAACAAGGACGTATATACTAGTTATTATTATCTATATTTCGAACAGGCTTGAAACTTAAAACATCAAAAAATACTTTTTTTACCAATATTTTGAAGTTTCTCTCTAAGAAACCTGGGTACACGTGGAAAAGTATCCACATGTTCGATATATGTTGACATACACATGACAGAGTGACCGGTTGTCATACACCGTAAACCAAGTCAGGCCAAACACTGTTCCTTGAGGCACCACTTGCCAAATATCGATCTCAGTTTCACGTTTATTCTTGTAAAACTGAAATAACTTTTACCTGTTTCAATTTTTTTTTTATTTTTTATAACGATATAGCAATGTTCTTCGCGTGGTTTGTTTTCATCAAATTTCAAATATGCGTAATTACATAATATTATCACTGCGATGAATACGCCTCTTCTATTCTCTCTGCACTTTCATGTTAATTTGCCCATTTAAATGCAATCTTGTTCAAAGGCCCGAACAAAACAGTTGTGAAAGTTGTGCCTTACTCTTTTGTTTTAAATTGCATAAAAGTCCTATCAAATTTATATTTGTATATCAAATGCGTTTTTTTGTTTTTTTTTTTTTTTGGGATACAAGGAGAAACTGGTCTGTCTTTTTCAGCATACTATTTAAAATTAACTACGTCTTCAATAATTCTACGAGGTACGATATGAGAGACAGATACCAAATAGAAAGTAACCACTTTCCTGACTGATACCACGACAAATATTGAAGAAGTGTATAGATATGAGTTCACATAAGTTGACATGACGGATTTACCACCAGTACAACAAACGTGTTTCAAACTCATCAGTGGGGTGTAGTCAAGTGTGAAATTGTGAAACACTTGCGGATGTATATTATGTATCAATTCTACACCAAATGTACAGAATCATGAGATGAGTTAGCGTACCATCAAGATTTATTCATTCATTTTTTTGGAAATAATAAATCCATTACGCCCTATCTCATCTATACAGAAGTATTTAACCGAGCACCAAAGTAATATTGATATGACTTCCAAATATTTATCTTAGGTCACCAAAAATCATAGTTGAGCACCAAAATGTAATTACCAAATTATTCATTTATATGTTTCACCCGTTTTTATTTCTATATACTCAATAAAATTGATCTTATATACAGTGCTTCAATTGTTTTATTCTGCGACAAAAGCTATTGCTTGTAAACAAAAGTAGCAGCACTCTATATCTCAAAGAAATAATGAAATATCAAATCAATTTATTCACCGCATGAAAATGAAAAGACTGGAATGAAATATTCATAGATCTGAAAGCCCATATAGGAAGTTGACTCTTTGCTTCCTGCTCCAGGTTTGTTTGGAATATTAAATTTTACAGTAACCAGTTCTGCCAAACAAAAGTGTTTTGCATGTTTCAAATATCGAAATCCATCAGGTGAATATTTGAATATAGAGCATACCCCAGCTCTCATTTCAAAGCTGTTCAATACTGCAATGGACTGACGAGTGAGTTTGGCAAATCTAATAGAAAACCCGATGGACAGTCCTATTAGTTATTTTCATTTCGGGGAATTTATCAGTTTAATGTTCTTTGATGTATCTCAAATGAAACAATGGTGTCGTGAATGGCATAGCCTACTCTTTTTCAAAACGAAACAGATAACTAAATTTGCTGAAAACTTTTCTATCTTCCCATTCCTACGAAAAGAAAAAGTATGTAATGATTAGGGAATGAATTGAACCACAATGGAAAACGCGTGGGATTTGGTGATTTTGAATTTTTGGAGACTACAGGTATGCCTCAAGAAACACTTTCATGGAATAAGATTTCAAAAGTAGAAACTTCGACATTCGGCAAGGATTCAAACACTAAAAATCTATAACAACTTCTAAGTTAATTTCCTCTCGAACCATCAATTCAATTTAAATATATTTTTGAGAATTATCAATAACAAATCAGCAGCTGATTCCCAGCTTGAATCAGGTGAGGTCCTACTATCTATCTCTGAGATCACTTGTGAATGTGTGCCTTCAAAGTACGGATTTTTGTCCATTTCAGAATTTATGCTATAAAAGCTATACAAAAGTATAATAGCCTTTTGGAAAAGAATGCTTTGATTTTTTTAGAGTCATTGGATCATTATTTATTCTTGAAACAACAACTTTTCAATGAGCAAAATTCTTCTGGATTTGCATAGTCTAAGAACAAAAAAAATTAATTCTCTGTAGGTGTTGGAGTCCCCACATTTCAACAGTTAACATCTACTGTCGTTATCAAGTCAAACATACAATTTTTCAGTTCCTGACATGATGAAATTAAAATACTCCAATTTTCAATCATATTTGAGATTTGACCAAAATCGTATGCAACTGAATATTTTTAAAGTTTGTAGGTACAATAATATTTAAAGAAATGGAATTTTATCGATCAAAACTTATTTTCCATAATTTTGCCAAGAACGTCATTATTTCTTCAACCTCTATTTGAAGTATTCTACTAATTTTCATTCCATTGTTCTTTTTGCACAATAAATCCCTAATAGAGATTGATAGGACAACCCCAACTCCATCCATATACCACTACTACTTCATTTTCAGTGAAATTGGAGAGCTCCTAACTCTGTAGGAAGTTTGATTGACCAAGAGTGCTTCATTCTGAATGAAAAATACATAAAATCGAAAGGTATATTATACTCACATGCCGAGAAAAATATGCAATACGTGATATCAGGTGTCCAAGTGAAATAACAAACTCCATTCTTTTGAAAAACAATACATATTATGAAACAGGCAGTGAATGGTATGAATATTTTTACAAGTCGTCCATGAACTTGGTACAAGAATACAACTTTTATCAAAATTGTATTTACAAATCAAAGAAATCAACTATATGACTCTTAGAGTCATATACAACGGTTATACTACCCAGCCTCCGCTTATACACCCTAATGAGCATTCTACAAACTCTCAATGTCGGTGCACTTTCAAAGGTCATAATCAGATTTAGAGGACATATGGAGATATAAACGTAGGCTAATGAATTAAAATAATAGTACACCCTCTTTGAAAAAAAAAACTATCGAATCATGTTTCCTGCAGTACCAGCAAAATCTAACCTTTGTAGAAATTGAAGATGGATCTTTCGGAAGAAGCGTTTATGAAATTGGGAACTCCTCACGGAGGAGTTCTTGGTCCATTACTGTTCTCACTGTATATATACGTAATGACCTGCCAGAATATTTTCAGTAAAGTGGGGTATTCATTATTGATGTAAGCAGATTACTGAGTTGTTGTAATTGGCCGAACTACTCAGGAAGTCATTTTAAAATCAGTTTTCTCTGTGTTATGGAATGAATCATTGGTTGCTCAAGAAATATGATTTCCAATTTCATAAATGACCGATAATGAACCACTTATTAGAGAAATATACTTTATTGTTTCGAAATGTATCATGTATTTGGTATATAAAAATGGGTATTTGAAACATTCTTTTCAATCATCTGCTCTATTTTTTGTAAATTTCTCTATTCCTAGATTTGTGAATGTTCACTAATAACCTTTTATCTCATTTGTTACAGGGTGAAGAGAGTTTCTGATTCCCACTTAGCAGACTTAGAAACAAAAATTGCCCTCAGTAACAAGTTCAAAGGATTTGCAATAACCATGCCAATAGGAGCAGGAAAAGTGGATCTCATGAAAATGTGAGTAAAAACGTATGTTTCTGCTTACATCGAAAATGTTTTCTGAGAAAGAGAAATCTATCATATAATTGCTATATATTAGTTTTTATTTTCGTGGTAAGTGATTCAAAAAAGTTTTTTTATTGCATTTTGAGATGGAAATCCATAAATTTGAAGAAAACTATTATGAATGTTTTGATTTTCTTTGAGTCAATCCTCAGCGTCCTGTGAAAATAATATAAATAATAATATGAATGAATTTGAAAGATCGGGATACTGAAGTTTCTTTGTGTATTTATAATGATGGTAATTTTCGTTAGGTATTTAATGGAATTCAGTAAAAACATCGTAGTGAATTTGTGAAAATTTTAATTACCAAAATCTGACAATATGGGCTCGAAGACAAGATATAATATTATATACATTTTCAACTTGTTACAGAAAATCGAGTACATAACATTGACATACAGTGTGTAGCAATTTGCTTAGTCATAACACTGTATTTTTGTATGATAGGATTTTTTTTATCAATCCAAAATATACTACTCGGAATTTTCACATAGGTAACATTTTAGGATATACTAAGATCACAAAACTTGGAAAAAAATATTAGATATTTTTTTGCAGACCTTTGATTAGAGCATTCGATTCGAATTAGTCTCAATTTTTCTAATACAAAATACAACGTAATAAATTTTTTTACGGGGTATTCGCTGTACACGTCAGAATTTAAAAAAATCTTCAAGGTAACTCTGTATAAAAGTGTTTTTGTGAATTGGTCAGGAATACATGATCTGCTAATTAATTATTAGTTTAAATAACAATAAAATTCTGTCAGATGTAATTCAATGTTCGTAGGGGGAAGTACTTGTTTTCTGACAGATATACCTATATAAAAAAAATAATAATAATATTCCTCTTTATATACGTTAAAATCGTTGAATAATGATAGCTCCATTTTCCTCCGAAATAACTTACTCAATATTGTTTTTTCTTTCAGCGGAAGAAAAAGGCGTTCAGAGACAAAACTTCTAGACGCACTTCTCAATCAGTCTGAAGAAGACAAGGGGGATCCTATACCGCTAGGCTACAGTGACGTCCTCTACGACTACAACTACAACTATCCACACTAGACAAATTGGTATCAGTAATTATTTAAAAAAAAAACAGCAAGACAACAGTTCGGAAAAATATATCAAACGTAATTTTGAAAAAGACAAAATCCAATATTGAGTGTTTTACGATAAGCATCAGGGGAGGGGAGGCAACATTTGAATATTTGTTCCTAACTTTCTAGTCAGTTGCCTTCCTCTAAAATCAGTATTACGTGAAAATCTAGTCACCGCAATCTATTGTTGATTGTAATTAGTTAATTTTATTTAATTTATTTCATCTCATCATACAGACCTCAGCATATACCTGAGTTTCATGTTATTTAATAATTTATTTTCATCATTTTCATCTAGTCCTATGTAAAACATTTTACCCAAATGGGCTGGAAGTTATAAACTGCGTTCGAACAGTAACATTCCATCAATTCTCTGAACTAAACTATTTAGAACTTTCTTGTTCTCTTGGACGTGTGGTTCACAGATAAATTTTATTCAGAAAGTAATTCCAATTTTCCAAGTTAGCCACAAGGAAATCTGGAAACAATCCGAATCTTCTAAATACATCCCTAGTAAATAATGTAGAAAACATACTACAATAATACATACTTTCAGATCTTCGAGTTGGTTTCAGCATTTTCTAGGAATGAACAGGGTACACACATATTTATTATCATTCCATTTCAATCGTTATATTTTTTCCTTTTATTTTTTGTTGAATTATTTTTTTATAATTTTCCTAAGCAATAAAATATATCGAAATGATTCAGTTGTTTCTTCTACCGGCAAGGTATCTCAAAGTCTCTAAACAGGATCAATTGTAATAGAGTATGGTGTACCACAAGGAACTGTCCTGGGCCCTGTCCTATTCAACATTTATGGGAATGATATGTTATCAGTTCAGTAAAAAGGTAATAATGCAGCAATTGTTTACTCGGCTGGTTCCGTTTTTCTACCAGTCAGTTTTGAAAAATTTATTCATGAAATAGATACTACCCATACTACCCAAACACCAATACTGCATTAATTTAACTCGGCGTGTGTTTCTCTATCAAAATTTGCATCTTCAGAAGTTATTTGCTAGTACTTATTCTATCCTAATCCTTTATAAACCTATCCCCGCCAACTTCAAACTGTCTTCTCTATTTGTTTAAATAATTCAAATTTCACCTTCTATACCCAAAATCCTAAATGTATTTTCCACCTGGGTCACGTTTTATTTTTCTGGCCTCGATGATTAGAGCAATGTGCTCTTTGAACCGAACTCTCATGGGCCTTCTTGTTCGACCCATATACTTCTTTTTGCAGTCTTTACAGCTAATGTCATAATATATCCCTGACAAACTGATTGGGAAATAGATTTAAGAAAACCTTTTTCATCCAATGAAAACATCAAAAAATTCTAATGACGTGTTACTTGATAATCCAATTATAAACTAAATTTTGAAAACTGAAATACGTCAGTAAATAAATCACATTAAACATGACATATGCACCTAATGGGTTATTGAAATGTATTGGGAACGAGGTCATTGTTATTACAAAAGCTTTATATAGTTTATGGTACTGATAACTCTTAACATTATAAATATTTATGTTACTCAATATTGTTCGAAAATATTTTGGAATCAATTTTTTTAGAGTTTTTATCGTAATTTTGGAATTATTGCCACATAGTCGATCGGTTGAAATATTTACTTTCGAAATTATTACTACAAACAGCTATTTTCGTATTGATGTTTTGTTTTAATAGTATGGTTTCAAGTGATATCTGGTTGGTCGTTCATAAATGATAAAATATGGAACTCGTATGAATTGCTAAAAAATATTCAAACAGTGATTGATAATAATAATAAAATCTGTTCATAAAAATCATAAAATTCATCTGTAAAAAAACAGTATCACCAAAATTGAAGAGCGATAGTGCTCTTGCACTTTTTTCGCATAAATAAAAACAAAAATTTTGGGAATTATTCTAAATGAAAGATAATTAAATATTAAATTAAAACCTGAATCAATTGTAAGTGCATGGCCAAGTATGAAGTTACGGACATTGCAAGTGGTTTAATGTATACATCTCCTCAATGGCCTGTCCGTCATGAATTTTTTATACCACCCTGTTATACACAGAAAAAACGTATGTTGAGAAATTTTGATGCACACAGTACTTGCACTGCCATCTGTAGGAGAGTAGATGCACTATTGAAGTAGAAGGGTTTTCACGTCAAAAAATATTGAAGAAATTTATTGGCATTCTTCACACAGACTCTGGCATCATCGTGACATCTATGATTATTTGATAGAACTGATATAAAGTACTCAAGACATATTTTTCAATTTTTATTTCCTTGTAGATTTTTATTGATGAACATTTTTGAAAAAACTTATATATTCATTACTACACCAAATAAAGTTAAAAACATTGCAGTGTAAGTACAAAGAAATAACACAATTACAACTCTTTCCTCTCAATATATATTCAAATATTCAATAAAAATATTCCTCGTTCTTCTCATTACTGCCCCTTATTTTTTTGTGGAACGACGGATGCTTCGATAGGGGGATTGGATGCGTTCTGGTTCCTGGATTGACGATTTGGATTTTTTCTTTTCACCACCAGAGACGTATCTACCACTATCTCATCGAATGCCACGCCAAATGCAGCTGAAACAAAAAAAATCTTATAAAAAAAAAGTATAATGAAAAAAAATATTTTTTTTTAGTGCATTCGAATGAAAGCTCTAAACAGGTCAATACAGGAAACCGAATGGGTCTTGGTGGCGCGCAGGTAGTGTCTCGCTTGCTATGCCAAGGTACGCGGGTAAGAATCACAGCGCCGTCACCGGCCTCGTGCATGGCATCGCACGTTAAAAGGTAAGGGCTGCGTCTTTCCTAGCTCGCACAAGTCTTTCGAGGAATTCTGAGGGTTGCTCGTAAGGGGGCAGCCGACTTTTTTGTCACTTCGTCACTTCGACTTTTAAGAAATTTAGAGAAAAAAGTCGAAATTTCGAGAAAAAAGTTGAAATTTCGACTTTATTGTCGAAATTTAGAGAATTTTCTCGAAATTTAGACTTTTTTCTCTAAATTTCTTAAAAGTCGAATTGATTAAATTTCGACAAAAAAGTCGAAATTTCGACATTAATCTCGAAATTTCAAGAAAAAAGTTGAAATATCGAGAAAAAATTTGAAATATCGAGAAAAAAGTCGAAATTACGGGAAAAAAAGTTGAAATTCCGACACAAATGTCGACTTTTTTCTCGAAATTTCAACTTTTTTCTCGATATTTCAATTTTTTTCTTGAAATTTCGAGTTTAATGTTGAAATTTCGACTTTTTTCTCGAAATTTAATCACTTCGACTTTTAAGAAATTTAGAGAAAAAAGTTGAAATTTAGAGAAAAAAGTCGAAATTTCGACTTTTATGTTGAAATTTCGACTTTAATGTCGAAATTTAGACAATTTTCTCGAAATTTAGACTTTTTTCTCGAAATTTCGATAATAAAGTCGAATTGATCAAATTTCGACAAAAAAGTCGAAACTTCGACATTAAACTCGAAAAAAGTCGAAATTCCGACACAAATGTCGACTTTTTTCTCGAAATTTCGATAATAAAGTCGAATTGTTCAAATTTCGACAAAAAAGCCGAAATTTTGATATTAAACTCGAAAAAAGTCGAAATTCCAACACAAATGTCGACTTTTTTGATCAATGAATTGATCAAATTTCGACATTAAACTCGAAAAAAGTCGAAATTCCGACACAAATGTCGACTTTTTCTCGAAATTTCGACATTAATATCGAAATTTCAACATTGAAATCGAAATTTCGACTTTTTTCAAACAAAACAAGACTTGAAATTTAAGATAATCCACAAAATGATGCAGAAATCTGGCAACGATGAACCCACAGAAGCATCAGTTTAGCGAATTCTCACTTGATGTGACCCAAGCACAGGTGAACGGAACAAAAGTGCGATTTTCCACATAAAAAAAAAAAGATTTCGAATTGAAGAATAAAATCTTTAGCGAAGGAACGTATTCTCTTTCGCTATATTATAGGTTAGATTGCAAAACAATGGAAGATCGGTCGCCCAGGTACAAATATCAATTTTGACTTGTCAACACCAAAATTTGAGTTTTTTCAAAGCTTCGAAAAACACCTCGAAAGTTTCCTACCAATTTTCATCTCAAACAAAAGTAATTCATGAAAGTGGCCTTGTTGAAAACAATCGGAATTTCTGTTCCTTTCACCGCCAAGAAATGGTCAACGCCAAGCCTCTTACTCACATTTAGCATCACTATTGGCCTCACTATTTCCTTCCAGAGGTAAACAATTGACGGCAAAAGTGAGGAAACACGCAAGAACAACAAAAACCACCAGCCGCTTCATCTCGAACTTCGACTAGTGAAAACTGAGAAAAAAAATTTAGAGTCGTCACTGAAGAACAAAACCGGCCTCGTGTATCTTGTGTCGTGTGTGTGTGTGGAGAGCATGTAGCGCGATCTTTTCCGCGTTTGAGACCTCAGCTAATGGCAAGCACATAACAACGGTTATAACACGTGAGCAAAATAAGGGAAAGTTATTTTGATGATGGGCAATAACGTGGATATAGATAGATATCATAATCATATCATAATGGGCCTCTCAATCGGTCCCATTATGCACCTACCACTGCTGGAAGATGGTTCAGTTTTGAAGGTAGCATCTCGCGAGCGAAAGAGGCCAGCCTTCTAACCAATACCGCCCTCAAACTCTCCGGGTTGCTTTGCGTATTGCTGCCACTGCCGGGCATTCCGTGAGGATATGGGTGGCTGACTCCTCTTCCTCCAAGCACCACCTGCATTCGGTATCATCCGTGGAACCTAAAATGTTGAGGTGCCTGTTGAGATGACAGTGTCCCGTCAGGAGTCCTGTCACTAATCTGATTTCCTTTCTGCTCAGTGTGAGCAGAGTCTTGGTTCTCCCTGTAGAAGGGCCTCCGATGTGGAGTTTCGATTGCCGCATGCCCGGTGCATCTTTCCATGGGTCCTGGAATTTTATTTCCAGAATTTCCTTCATGCTTGAGACGCACCATGATCTAGAAACTCCTAGGATAGGTTCTGGTCCAATCGTTGGGCTTTTCGCACCTTGTCTGGCCAAATAATCAGCCCGTTCATTTCCAGGTACTCCGGTATGACCAGGGATCCAAAGTTGCTTTACTTTATTGGCGGAAGATAGCCTTTGCAGATCATCGATGCATTCAGACACCAGCAGAGAGGTGACTCTATATGATGTGAGAGCCTTGATCGCCGCTTGGCTGTCGGTGCATATCGTGATTTGCTGGCCGCGGTAGCCTCTGTTGAGATTTTCTCTTACACAGGCGAGTATGGCAAACATTTCTGCCTGAAAAACAGTGGCAAAAGTTCCTAGAGCGTAACAGAGTTCTGCTTTCGGAGACTGCCCGTTTACCCCGGCACCGGCTGACTTACCCATCCTGGAGCCATCTGTGTACCAGATGATCCCCTTGGTGGGAAGCAGACGGTGCCCGATCCGCTCCCAGTCCCCCCTTTTGGGAATGACTGTCAGCGGCCTTTTACTGAATCGTATGGCAGGTAACGAACTGTCACCCGGCATTTCAAGAAGGGGATAATCCCTTACCGTCTGATTCCATAATCGAGAATGTTCAAACATTTCCTCGCTGCGCCATTGGTTAGAACTTCTTAGGCGAGCTGCGGCTTTACGTGCCTTATGTTCGATGAGGAGGTACAAGGGGGGCAGTCCTACGAGCGTCTCCAGCGCCCTGGTAGGTGTCGTCCTCATTGCAATAACGTGGATGTTCTCCCATTTGAATCCAAACGAAATTTGGGCTATGAGATTTATAGATAATCGTAAAGAAAAATGAAGAAATCTGTATTGTTCGCAATGAGCTTGTCAAGAAAGAAACAAGGTGTCCTGCCCAACCAAAACGGCGCTCATTGCCATTGCCAGAAAACTACTTTTCCGACTGATACCACGACGAACATTGAATTACATCCAATGAATTTCCAAAGTCGACTTTTTTCTCGAAATTTCGACTCTAAAGTCGAAGAGATTAAACTTCGACATGAAATTGCGACATTAAACTCGAAATTTCAACATTAAAGTCGAAGTGATGAAAAAAAAACCTCTTCTGGCCCTCCTGCGCTTTCGTACCTTCCCGTGAGATTTATTTGTATATTTTTATGGAAAGCCAACGATTCGTTTCGTTACTCTGTTAATTTATCCACCCAGTAGAAAGGCAGTGGAATAAAAAAAGTGAAATCTTCTGTAGTATTGCATGTGTTGTCTTCAACCGGTTTCTAAAGGTGAATTTGCGATTTTTAACTACATCTTCATCACAAGAATTAACCTACATACGAAAGTTCGTAGCATATAGAAAACTTTTTATTATTGATTTCTCAAAAAAAAGAACATTTTTGATGAAATCCCAAACGTGAATTACAAATATCAGAATTGAATTTTTCACAGGACTATACCAGGGAGATTGAAAAAATGCTTTGTTTTCGAAAAAATATGATCCCATCACTTTATTTTTCACGGTAGAATCAAAAGTCACTAGGAAATATTGTTCAGAATCGAATGTTGATCAGAAATTCAAATCATAGCCACCTATGACCGATTTAATTCTTCAACTTTATTCCTCATCCTCATCGCCCTGTATGACAAAAGGAATACTATACTAGACGGATGGTATATTCTTAGATATGTCAGCATAGTACTCCTTATGTTGTACAGGGTGATGAGGAGAAAATGGAAAAAAAAGTTGAAAATTTAAATTGGTCATATGATTCGAATTTCTGAACAATATTTCCTAGAGACTTTTAATTTTACAGTGAGAAATAAAGGGATGGAATCATATTTTTTTGAAAACAAATTTCTGCTCCAAAGTTATAAGCAATTTATTATAATTTGGTTTTTCGCAAATATCTCAAAAACTATTGCAGATGTCGTATCAATATCAAGAAACCAATTTTTTCTTCAAAAATCATATTTTATATTGCCCTTTCATATTCTAGATTTTTTTTTTCCTTACTTTTGTGTTTACTTAATAAACAAATTGTTATAAATAAATTGTGGCATTATATATTTTTTTCAATTGTACATAATGAAACAAAAATAACCATGTAACGGTAAAGTTGAGAGGAAAATGCATTAAAAATTAAAAAAAACACTCATTCTGCAAATTTGAAAAGAAATACAACGCCAAAATTTCTTTATTTGTAACAATTTGTTCATCAAATAGACAAATAAAAAATAATGAAAAAAAAAATTCTCCAGAATATGAAAGAGCATCATAAATCATGATTTTTGAAGAAAAAACGTTTCCTTTACAATATTTACCTGCATAAAACAATTCTCCTGCGGAGAGAAAGGGAGTTTGACTTTGTCGAAATGTTTCGTTTCGTTTATTTGAAACTCTCCGGAATACTTTTTAGAACTTTGTAGTTGAGTAATTCATCCACACTGTATGTTAATATAATATATGCAAGTGAATCAGCTTCAGTTATTGTCAGCGGAAATACTAACATTAACATTCCTAGAATCATCGTCGGGTGATGTTTACAATCGATTTGGTTTTAAAGTCCTTAGGAGCGTTTTTATCGATTCTTTATTATTTACCATGATATCTAACATTTTAAAAATGGATGGCGTTTATAAACTACTCCTAGAGGTATATAGAACCTTGTTTTTAAACACTCGCTTCTCTGCTCAAATTTATCGATAATAAAAGGACATTTAAGCATTTTTAAGTATAACAATGTTCCTTACGAACGAATCACAGCGTTTCTAAATGAGAACCGATTGTGACATCTATTGGACAGTAGTAACATTTTTTCAAAAGGTTACTTTATAGAGTTCTTACACAACTACAGTTCAATCGCTGCTGGCAAGATGGACACTGGTCAACAATTACTCAATTTTAATTTTTATCTTCAAGGACTTCAATATGCTTCAGAAGATGATAGTCTTCGGTTCTCAGCTTATATTCGATAATGAAGCCAAGTCCAGTTAAAATGAAGTTAGAAAGTAACACCATGAAAACTGTTGTACTTTTTTGCAGCAAACAAAATTTTCAGCTGATCAATTAATATGTTCATTTTATCGATATAGTCCGATACATCAGATGTTTGAAAGTGTAGATGACTTTTACCTCAATACTAATACAAACAATAAAGAGAAGAAAACAATAACCTATCTTTATTTCAAATCTAAAATATTATTTATTCATGAGGACAAAAGCTCAAAGGTCACAAGAAGTATTCTCTGAGAAACCTATCAAGTTGTAAATGGATAATCAAACTTTTGATTAGATGATAAACATAAACATATTGAAAAAAAAGATGTCCCAGATATCTTTCTCTATATAACAGTATACAAGCTGGTAAGTACAAGCTTGAGTCCATACGTTAATCTGCTATATTACATTGGTTTTCTTGGTTAGCAGAAAGCTCAATCCCAACCTTCATTTACTCTCAAATGCGCCAGTCTAGATTCAATGGTAACATGATCGAAAAAGGGTTTTTGTTTCGTCTTGGTCTTGATAAAGTTCTCTTCGTTTTTGCCCAACGCTCTAGCATGTCCCGCAGACTGTTCCTGAAAAATTATTGGATTTCTTGCAATCATTGTAAACTTGAATTACAGTGGACTTACAGGAGTGAGATATGCGTGTCTCAAGTAGAACATATTCTGTTCTTCAATTTCAAACTGCGTTTTTAGTTTCAGCACATCTTCTATTGTTGGCTCTTTTATTATTTTGTTTTTGCCCCTATAAATATGACCATTGGGCATATGCTTTCGGCGAAACAAAGCTTGGAAAATTCTCATTTTGATAGAAAAACCCAAACGTTCTACAATCTTTGGTTCTACGTTACGTTCCAATCTAACTTCTAAGAGTGCTATCAGAGGTTAGGTTCTTCTTCTTATTTTATCACAGATCACAGATTTTGTCTATTGCATTGCAGGATAGCTAGACAAGTAACAAGATAGAGCCCCATTCATTGTTCCAATTAGTTTTTGAATAAATGATTATCGGTTTGGTAATCCGAAATTTCGCGTTAATAAGTCAAAATTTTTTGTTGAGTTTTTGTCCTTCCAGAGCCTTTCGTAGATACTTATTTCTGGAATTGGCAGTTTGCGCAAAGGGTGCGACATCTATAATTAATCTGAATAACTGAATTTCGTTTCCGGTTGGGAATAATCCTCCACGATTCACTGTTGCGTTAAAAATTAACAGTGCTGCTCCTAAAGTAGCGTCAGGAGTTAGTAACACAGCCTACTCAGAACACATGGTTAATATGACCATAGCAGTCGATGACAATATATAAAAAAAAATTATAATAATATACTCCTTCATAAACACTCTTAGAGTGTACCCAAAGGCATAGCCTGTGCGAGTAGAGGACTGCTATTATTATTATTATTTGCCGTGAATGAGATGATACAGGAAATTTTTAGTCAAATCAAAGATTAGTTGGAATTTGAGAAATCAAGAGAACATTACCTAAGAGGATTTGCTGAATAAATTGCTTTGGAGCATAGCCCATTGGAGAAATAAAATGAAGAGTTGATAGAGTTGATAGATAGAGTTGAAATTCAACCAATATTTTGTTGTAGAATAAGAAGGATCTGTATTTACCGATGCCGGATCGGAACTGAGTAGATGGTTTCATAACCGAGCTCAATAAAGGAAAGAAGAAGAAGACTCCCATGCGAATGCATAACCTATAACCTTGACAAAATGGTTGAATCAATTCTAACCTTTATAATGAAGAATTTTACTAGTAATAATAATCGATGATTAATTATTGCATTCATTCCAATAATGAAGATAACTCACGTGCTGAGAGTTATCAATAAAAAATCACTGGACTCTATAAAAACAACAGTGAAAGAAAACGTTGCCGAAGCACCAAATTATCTCAAAACTGTGAAAGATGAAAAGAATAAAATGATCACCAATTTGAATAATTGGTATGCAAGGGTTAGAGGAACACAGGACATTGGTACAGACGCCTTAAAAAAGGCCATGAAAGCAACCATAGCAGAAGCACCGCAATACCTCAATACTGTGAAAGAGGAAAACAAAAAGATTGTGTATGATAAAATAGCTAATTTAAATAAATGGTACGTTAAAATAATCGGTCTGGATGAAGTCAAACTGTACCAGGATCGAGTCACGGCTTTGCAGGTATGCAGTATACACAAAGCCTTCAAGATGATGAATACTGAAGAATTTCTTCCAGGAACAACTGTTGAAAACTCAAGAGAAACGTCGGGAGGTATCCAAGCAGCTTAACGAGGTCCGACAGAGATCTGTGGAAGTCCAAAACCAAATTCAACACATTGACAGAAAAGAGAAATATGATGTGTATTGCGACTTAATAAAAGAAGAAAGAGAGGTAAGGTATATCTTGAGCATTCTCCAGAAATAATACAAGTTTTTTCAGATATTAACTTTAGAGCGATCAGTAACCAGCACGTTTCAAGAATATGATCAAACAGAAAGAGAGCTCTTTACAGCTTTTGCCAATGCTATTCGTGACTCCCATGAAAAACAAAGGGCCCAGCTTGAGTACACCAAATATCTGGGGCTCATACTGAGCATAGCGGGTTCGTTTTTGGCTTTCGTTTACACAACATACAAAAAACACGATTTAAAAATGTTCATCGACGACAAATTATCTACTCTAGTCCTAAAAGCCAACTCTGATCCGATTGTTCACAACATGATAGAAGCAAACCAAAAAACCATGAATGAGGTTGTCAAAAATAGAGAAATCTTACATCAGGTAATAAATTCGGTAACAGTAAGTCAAAACCTGCTAGAGGAGGTTATGAAAAACAGGAAAACTCTGAATGAGGTTATCAAATCCTTAAATTCCGAAGGAAAGAATCAATTCACACTGCTAGATTCTGCAAACATTCCAAGTTCTAGAGAGCATAATGTGGCGGCTGAATTTGCGGTGAATGCTGTGAAATATGTTGGAGGATTTGTAGTCATGATGATTCTTTTGAAAGCTATGTCTAGTTAGGTAATGTGGTTGTTTATAGATAAGATCTAAAAAGTAACCAATATTTCTGGTAAAATCAGAAATAGTCTTGTTAATAAATATTTATTCTGTTTACAAAGTTAATTTAAATCTGAGGACTAGAAACACTTACACATAAAAGGTGAGCCACCTTTCTCCATACAAAGTATAACATCACTATTAAACATGGAAGAAAATCACATAATCAGGTTCTTACACTAACACAAGGATATGTTTGGGAACTATTTTGTATGAAGAACAGAAGAAATTTATTTATACTGCAATACAAACAGACAAAGCATTATTACATCTTCCCAGTTGTACTGAGAACTCTCAGGAGACTTTGCCGAAATCTCAGGGATGGGTTGTGCTGGATTGAAAGCTGGTTTCCTTTTCCAGTTGGCTTTTAAAAGGTGCTTGTAATAGTTCACAATGTTCGAACACAACTAAAATAAAGTTTACTAAGTCAGAACCTGCTGCAAAGTGGAAACAACTTTTGTACCCCATGAAAACCCTCCTTTGCTAATATAACTAGTATTAACATAGCAAAGATAACAAACTACTGGTATTCAACAAAATTTTGAACATAGCCTTAAGGGCGTAAATACAAGAAATATCTAGAAAAGCAAGACAATTGTGTGAAAATGTATTCTTACCTAAAATAAAATGCGGGTGCAAGCAAAAATTGGTGAAATTTATTTATAAATCAAGCGAAATGACAATGGCTTTAGCTGCTATTTGTCGAGTAGGAATGCGAACTTTTTTCAGTTCTGTTTTTTTAAACCTTCAGGAATAAAAACAATTATTCGAAACGGTAGAACGCGGCGCGTCATCTATCGTAGAATAACGCAAGTATTGAAGAAGACTGAATTAGTTTTCTTCAACACTTTCAGATGAGCCTGCAAGTTATGCAACCCAAATTTCCATTATGTGAACAGGTCACCACTAGATGCCCCAGCCGCAGTTTATAGCTAAAGAATCAGTCGGAATAAATCTCAAAGTCATGTCCACAAATAGGTTTTTTTTTGTTTGGTATCGACTGTCATTAGCCATCAAAGTTTGGTTTCCCAAACTTACGAGTTTTGAAAAACCCATCTTCAGTCGAAGGAAGAATATTATAAAATCATAGTCATTATTGGAGGTCCATTATATCTAATTGTGTATTAAAATTGGTTGATCAACTATTGCATTTTATGGAGGGAATTTCCACTCCAATATGAATTGAGACTGGAATTAATTAGTAACGAAAGTAGAAACATATTACCAAAAACACAGTTAACAGTAACTTCTCGGTAATTTTTTATTTACATCGTAGACTCGTTGAATTCTGTTATTTTTATCATTTTGTTCATTTTCACTATAGAAAAACTTCTGTTGAGTACCTATGATATAATTACTTCCACAACATTTGAAAATGATCTATGAATAATATCAAGTACCTAGCTATACCGAAGGATATATATTTACTATCTCAACCAAAACCCTATCGAAACCATAAATAAAAGAATATTGCAAATTTTCGAAGTTGTCGCCCCCGACATAGTTTTTTCAATCCATTCGTCGAATTCCGATACTCTGGTGAAGACAGAAGGCAGGGACCGGCTACAGTTTTCAGGGCCGAAGGAAACTATACCAACCTGGGTACCGTTCACCAACAAAGGTCCTCCTGAATCGCCGCTACAGCTTCCTCGAGGGCCAATTCCAGAAACACAAAGGTGACTGGAGATGATTATCTGAAATACAGTTAGTTAGTCGTTCATTATTCTGTATTCAGTGTGAGGTCATTTTGGCTCCTTCAAGCAGAAGCATAATGAGCTTCAATTATAGAATGTTATTCTCAATGACTCCAAACCGTTAATCAATTAGAGATCAGTTTTGTATACCTGATGACTTCCAATGACTGGAAGGAAACAAATGTTTTTCGGATATTGTAATTTGTCTAGTATACCTGCGAAACAAATTTAAAATAGGTGAGTTATTGAGTTCTGTCTGGTCATTAGGTTCTGAGAATTAGTCTCTTTATTAATTTCCAAACTCTCCAATAGATATAATTCCATACCTTTGTTTTCGACATGGAGTATTTCAATATCACTTTCAAAAGTATGATTTCCTGCGAGTCTAATACCTATCTAATCCACTTGATTTTCCAGATTTTTCAAGTAAAAAATTCATATTCACATTTAATTTATGTTAAAGGATTTGCAGAAAAAATCTTGTATATGTAACATGTTACAAAATAACATGTTGTGTTACTGGTGTCATTTTGGGGAAAATCACTTCGCTCATCCCGCAAACATCCTCTCGTTATACAAAATGAAGCTTTTCAAATCTATTTTCTTATTATCAATAATATTTACCTGGTTATACGAGTTGATAGCTCTACAATCTCCGTTAGACAAAATGGGTGTCTCTACACTCTTCAGCGTGCTGGATGCGTTACAGGTTTCGGTTCTTCCCCAACCCAAAGTGGTACCCATACTGTTTTGGAACTCCTCGTCATCTGAAGCAAGACGGACGGTTCCTACGAAGGGGTTCAGAGACGCGTTCCGGGGTAGTTTTATCAAAGCGATGTCGTTTTGTAAAGTCGTCTCGTTCCATCGTTGGTGTATTTTGTAGGTGGTCGTTGTAAAGATCTGTCGATTCGGTTCTGTTGGATCCGACAAGTTGTGAGCTCCCAAGATAACTCTGATAGAATTCGGTTTGCTGAAATTAAAGCATCAAATTTGATTTTGACCATACCTAATTATTCATAACCAATCATAATCTAAGTTCAGAAAACATCACCAATGGTTATCAATCACGTATTATCTTAACCTTTTCCTTTCATCAATAAACATATAATGAAAATAAAACGAATGATTTGACCATAACGTAAATATGAGGCTATTCGTTTCTTTTACTTGATAGGCACACTTATATCGAACTTTGTTCGAAATAATGCATTAACTCTTCTTGGAGTCTGTACTTCTTGCTTTGCTCACGAGTGGCGTTGCGTCTATCTCATATATCTTATTATATTATTATCGAGGCTTCATTCTAAGTTTGGATTTTATTATTCGTTGGGTTGCAACATGAGAACTCTAATATAATGTCCCACCTACCCTAGTATAGTGATCAGACGCAAGAATGTCTGCAGGTGGTCATTTCCATCCAAATGAATGATAATATCCAATGTTTGATTGCAAACCCCCAAGGAAGACAATTCTACTTACTTGTCTACACAATGTGCTGCCGTAAGGACCCATTCGGGGGTTATTAGGGTTCCGCCACAAAACGCTGCCGAGCCCGAGTAGAATGCTTGAACCACTCCATGGAAGGGGTAGGAGTGTGGCGCTACTGAAGATCCGCCTATTATTCTGGGATTGAAGTTGGTTTTCGCGTCTTTGATGGTAATGCCCTCTTCATGGACATTATCAACCTGTGGATATAAAAATAGTTTGATAGTTTTCTTCAGAAATTGTTTCTCTTGATGTTGTTGGCTTATCATTCCGGAAAAAAATTCAACTGTGATTTAAGTAACTACTGGTGAAAATGTTCGTATGTTTGAACTTTCTATGCCATGGCGGTCGTACACTGTGCTTGAAACGATGCTAGACACGACCGTTGGCACACAGAACCCAAATACATATGAGAGTGTATACGACCGCCTCGTCAAAATGGCAAAAAAGTATGAGCAGTCGTATACGACCGACGTGGTAGTCAACCTATTAATGAAGAAGATGGTGGCAACGAATTTAGGAAAAACTTTTTCAAACTAAGGATTAATGCTGTATTTGGCAAAACAATGGAAAATGGTAGGAAATAAAGAAAATTTTCAGAACGTTTTGGTAAAAACTTTTATATATCTGAACGGAATGTTCAGGATCGGTTATTAATTTTAATCAACCAATCTACGAATGAATTAAATGAATTTATTTATAAATTACTACGATTGTGTATTTCACAATCGTGACTGTCACCAGACTCAAATTCAATTCAATCTGAGAGACACAAGTATCTAGTGTCCCAAAGAAAATTTGTATCACGAACGAACTCTCAATTATTTTACAACTCATACCAAACCGTGGGGTATTGCGACTATAACTTTCTAATTAATATCTCTCTCTCTCTGTTTCTTATTTTTATTTTGTAGTGATTTATTTATAATACTATGCCATATTGATGCCATATTGACAGTGAAACTTTTTTTATAGAATTGTTATTACTAACAATTTAGTTAGATTTTTGTTGACACCCTTCAAAATACTTGGAGGATTACACAACCACAAGACACCAGTTATTAAAAAAAGTATTGCTCAACATTGAAAGATAATCAGGTTTTTCTCACAATGAATAATTGGAGTGATTTCGTTATCTGAATGCAAACATATAGGAGGTACATTAACATAACAAAATTGAGTCAATATTTACCTGCGCTTTCACTACAGTACAGATACCAACTAGAACTAAGAATATTACAACTTTCATGTTGTCTTGATTTGCCACTACTACTCAATTTCTATTTGCGACTACTTCAAAATTTCTATTTGATATCGATCTCGGAAGATTTGTTAATAATTTATCTCAATCCAGGGATTCATCTTATCTTTGATATTATATATGATTCAAAACTATGATTCTTCGCTAAAAATTAGGAAAAATACCAAGTCGTCACAACGACTCGAAATTTGCACTGTATACGTAAAATTTCATGCTCATTCCGAAAATGTATGATTTTTATGTGCTCAGATATAATATTTAGCCGGAAAAAGGTGTTTAAGGAAGAAAATCCAATTTTCTCAGATTTTTTATTTTTCAATTTTCGAAATTCAAATTTTCGTCCTCCAACGTATTTTGACGTGCTGATTCCGAATCTTTGAACGAAAATATCGAAATCCCATCAGAAATATTTTTGGCGGGAAAAGAAACATCCAAAATTGATTTAAAGCTGTCCAACTCGAGAACGGTTATAGATAGACGAATTCTGCAAACGCCAATCGATTCAGAATGGTCGAATTAGTATATATTGTGGATTTCGAGTCAATCAAAAAAATTAAAAATTACTCGAAAAAGTTGTAAGGGGTTGACCCCTAAAAATCAGGAAAAATACCAAGTCGTCACATCGACTCGAAATTTGGACTGTATATGTAAAATTTCATGCTCATTCCGAAAATGTATGATTTTTATGTGCTCAGATATAATATTTAGCCGGAAAAAGGTGTTTAAGGAAGAAAATCCAATTTTCTCAGATTTTTTATTTTTCAATTTTCGAAATTCAAATTTCCGTCCTCCAACGTATTTTGACGTGCTGATTTCGAATCTTTGAACGAAAATATCGAAATCCCATTAGAAATATTTTTGGCGGGAAAAGAAACATCCAAAATTGATTTAAAGATGTCCAACTCGAGAACGGTTATAGATAGACGAATTCTGCAAACGCCAATCGATTCAGAATGGTCGAATTAGTATATATTGTGGATTTCGAGTCAATCAAAAAAATTAATAATTACTCGAAAAAGTTGTAAGGGGTTGACCCCTAAAAATCAGGAAAAATACCAAGTCGTCACATCGACTCGAAATTTGGACTGTATATGTAAAATTTCATGCTCATTCCGAAAATGTATGATTTTTATGTGCTCAGATATAATATTTAGCCGGAAAAAGTTGTTCAATGAAGAAAATCCAATTTTTTCAGATATTTTATTTTTCAATTTTCGAAATTCAAATTTCCGTCCTCCAACGTATTTTGACGTGCTGATTTCGAATCTTTGAACGAAAATATCGAAATCCCATCAAAAATATTTTTGGCGGGAAAAGAAACATCCAAAATTGATTTAAAGCTGTCCAACTCGAGAACGGTTATAGATAGACGAATTCTGCAAACGCCAATCGATTCAGAATGGTCGAATTAGTATATATTGTGGATTTCAAGTCAATCAAAGAAATTAAAAATTACTCGAAAAAGTTGTAAGGGGTTGACCCCTAAAAATCAGGAAAAATACCAAGTCGTCACATCGACTCGAAATTTGGACTGTATATGTAAAATTTCATGCTCATTCCGAAAATGTATGATTTTTATGTGCTCAGATATAATATTTAGCCGGAAAAAGTTGTTCAATGAAGAAAATCCAATTTTTTCAGATTTTTTATTTTTCAATTTTCGAAATTCAAATTTCCGTCCTCCAACGTATTTTGACGTGCTGATTTCGAATCTTTGAACGAAAATATCGAAATCCCATCAAAAATATTTTTGGCGGGAAAAGAAACATCCAAAATTGATTTAAAGCTGTCCAACTCGAGAACGGTTATAGATAGACGAATTCTGCAAACGCCAATCGATTCAGAATGGTCGAATTAGTATATATTGTGGATTTCAAGTCAATCAAAGAAATTAAAAATTACTCGAAAAAGTTGTAAGGGGTTGACCCCTAAAAATCAGGAAAAATACCAAGTCGTCACATCGACTCGAAATTTGGACTGTATATGTAAAATTTCATGCTCATTCCGAAAATGTATGATTTTTATGTGCTCAGATATAATATTTAGCCGGAAAAAGTTGTTCAATGAAGAAAATCCAATTTTTTCAGATTTTTTATTTTTCAATTTTCGAAATTCAAATTTCCGTCCTCCAACGTATTTTGACGTGCTGATTTCGAATCTTTGAACGAAAATATCGAAATCCCATCAAAAATATTTTTGGCGGGAAAAGAAACATCCAAAATTGATTTAAAGCTGTCCAACTCGAGAACGGTTATAGATAGACGAATTCTGCAAACGCCAATCGATTCAGAATGGTCGAATTAGTATATATTGTGGATTTCAAGTCAATCAAAGAAATTAAAAATTACTCGAAAAAGTTGTAAGGGGTTCACCCCTAAAAATCAGGAAAAATACCAAGTCGTCACATCGACTCGAAATTTGCACTGTATACGTAAAATTTCATGCTCATTCCGAAAATGTATGATTTTTATGTGCTCATATGTAAGATTTAGCCGGAAAAAGGTGTTTAAGGAAGAAAATCCAATTTTCTCAGATTTTTTATTTTTCAATTTTCGAAATTCAAATTTTCGTCCTCCAACGTATTTTGACGTGCTGATTCCGAATCTTTGAACGAAAATATCGAAATCCCATCAGAAATATTTTTGGCGGGAAAAGAAACATCCAAAATATATTGACTTTTATGATATCCTATGCACACATATTGTTTCCTATTGGTTGAAAAGTTTTTGAACAAATTATAAACGTGCCCTCTAACACTATTTTTATCCAATTTTCTCAATAAAATTCCATGGTCAACTGTGTCGAAAGCTTTAAATTAATTTTCTCCAACAATAAGCGCACATATCTATCGCTGTTTGAAAATAAAACAAACAATTTTGGAATGTTGTAGTTTATTCAAATTATCTTATTTCTGTCACATCAGAATTGTTGGCAATCCAGTCTGTGTATTCTGTAAGCCTAGTGAATACTGAAGGCTTTCCGGAAGAACAGTTCCTGCTTCCGAAAGACACCAAGCCGATTTGCACTCCATTGGCTGCCATAGGTCCTCCTGAGTCGCCTTGACAGGATCCCACAGGACCTACACCTGCAACATTTCGAAAAAACAATATATCAGCAAGGTTGACAATGTATGGAAAATTCTCAAAAACATGTGAGGAATTTCATTCGTTTTTGTCTCCATCACTACGATTTCTACACAACGCTTTATTCCCATATTTAAATGTGAATCCCATTCACTTTCGCAACTCAGTTTTGTGGTAATTTTTTTCACAAAGCTAAACAATTTGGGAAACACTTGCTATATAAATAGCGTTTCACAAGCTCTATTTATGACATAGTCTTTCAGGGACGCCTTATTAACCAACAATGATGATATTACCCCATTATTCTCGTAACAGAAACGTTTCTTCAAACAACTTCAATTCTCCGAAATGGTTTCGTCTTTTTCTCCGTTCGACTTTCTACTTTAGGTCTACTTTTTCTACAGGACAACAAGACCGTTTCGAATTTTTAGGAACGTCAAAAAAACAGAACGGACTGGTACACATTTGCGTGAATAGAATATCTTCTTTCGAACTGGACCTTTTGGAATCTCTGGAGACTCCATACATCCATTTTACCCTAAATCAGATTTTCACAATTTGCTGGACTTCTCTAGAAGTTTTCAAGCAGTTATGTGGGGTTGTAGATTTTTCCGAGTTTTCCTGTAGCTGTGAAAGCGAATGCGCCATCAAAATCATGTAAGCCGCGCCGGAGCGCGATTGATTATATTATTTTAATGTTTTTACTTTGTTATTGTTGTCAATATGTTAACTTGAAATACAAATTTCGAAGAATAAAAAAACACTTTTAAGGCATCGATTTTCTTCCTGATCCTGCATGTAGTGAAAACACATTATGAGAGTTTTCTACCGAGTGAAACTTGATCACACATCAAAGTATTTCGAACATCTACAGGGCGAGCCAATGACTTCAGAACATCCTCATTGTTCGTGATCTATGTGAGATATAAATAATATCATTTGATTTCACTCACCTGAAATACACATAAGAGTGGGTTTGATAACTGTATTGTAACTACTATCAGTCTTCTTGCAGTCATCGTTACTGAGTACGGTACTGACAAAATATTGCAGGATCGGAGTAACGTTGTCTTGCTTCTCGAAAGTTCTTCCCCATCCAGCAACAACAGCTGAAAAGAGTAATTTACGTTACAAATCCTCTGAGTGATATGTTACAGTACGAGTACAGAACAGACTGAAGAGAAAGAAGATTGTTTATAGGTTACATAAAATATATGGATAGCAAGTCAAAAGATGTTTTAAATAATTGGATTTTAATACCTTTATTTTCGACAGGAGGAAGTTCTTTTATTGTGAAAGTTATTCCAAAATATAATGATCTTATATGATGTTGATGTATGCGGTTTTTGAATGATCTAGCTGTCTGTCCTACGTATACTTTGGGGCGAAAATTTTCAAAAACTATAACTTCATCTTACAACTGTTTTATTTCATAATCAAGGGTCTACAATTTCGATGTTTCTTCATCTAATGTGACAGACATAATAAGGCGTGTTCCTCAAATTGGCGCAGCCAGGGGGGGGCTGCCCCCCAAGCCACCACATGACTATTAAAATGATAGCGTATAATACGGGAAAATTTTGAAAAAATCTAGAACTTTCGGAAGTTTTTTTTTGACGGTTTTATGTGCTAGGATAGGATCCTAGGGCACCTTTTACATTTATCGCATTTTGCGACCATAACGAGACACATTCGTTAAATACATAGGTATATCGAAAGAAAGCTAAGATAATTTCCTATAAGAAGATGTTATTGTTTGCTGGCCTTACAGTTCGCTTGTAGGTGTTATAGGTGGTTTTGTGTGCTAGGATAGGATCCTAGCGCACCTTTTACATTTATCGCATTTTGCGACCATAACGAGATACATTCGTTAAATACATAGGTATATCGAAAGAAAGCTAAGAAAATTTCCTATAAGAAGATGTTATTGTTTGCTGGCCTAACAGTTCGCTTGTAGGTGTTATAGGTGGTTTTGTGTGCTAGGATAGGATCCTAGCGCACCTTTTACATTTATCGCATTTTGCGACCATAACGAGACACATTCGTTAAATACATAGGTATATAAAAGAAAGCTAATAGTGATAAATTGCATGTTCAGCCCCTCCCCCCAAAATGAAATCCTGTCTGCGCCACTGGTTACTCATCACATAACCACTATATTATATACATTTCAACTGATGCCCACGGCTCGTTTCGGAATATATTATTATTCTACGAGATTTTCACAGTGGAAAGAAGCGAACGTTTTTCCCATGCACCACCTTGGCCAATGGAGCTAACACTGTTAGTGAAACGTACGTTAAGTGTGTAAACACCTGTTTCATCACTCACCAGCATCTCCCGCAAATTGATGTGATCCTGCAGCAATATCGATAACTCTGATGGCAGGCGTTTCTACGACAGATTGAGGGAGCTTAACCAGAGCTATGTCGTTGACCAAGTTGTCTCTGTCCCACCCTTCGTGAACGATGAACTCAGTAGAGATGAGACGTACTTGGGAGTCTTCTTCCGCAGTTATGTTCTGAGCGCCCAAAATCACTTCTATTTGAAGAGCTCTACAAAAAACCGTTGAGTGAGATGGATTCTGTTGAATAACGATTCAACTCGAGTATAATAGCTTTAAACGTCAATAGAATATTGTATTATTTCAAAAACCTACATAAACCGCAGTATTATAAAACAATGATTGAAAATGAGTCCATGTTTTTCCAGAAATTTCGGCTTGTTTCATGAATCCCGACTTCTTTTCCGAAATTCATATAAACGGTATGATTTTTTGAATGAACTATATGGAATTTTGAAATCTAAAATGTTGAAAAACTTTTGAGAATCCAGTTGTCAATGACCTTCCCTTTATTCTTCTGTCCAATCGTTGAAAATAAATAGGTAAGGAATCTTCCGTGTGGAAAGGATTCCGCACATTTATTACGTAAAATGGCTTTCGGCTAATTTTGCTAAAATTTCGATATGTTGTAGATCTTGGCATCTTCATTACGTAGTCCAATTCACAGATCGATCCCATGACCAGTTTTCGAGATACCGGGTGTCAAAAATTCGATTTTCGCTATTTTGGGTAGTGTGCATCGATTTGATTTTTGTGCTCTAATTCGAAATTGAACTGTCTTAAAAATGAACTTATTGTATCTGAGTTGTAACTGATGAGTCCCTCCATACAAATAAAAAATAATATCTCACAAAGGGTGTTGCATTACAGCAAGACAATTTTAAAATTCAATACCATAATCGTTTTGATTTTCACTCAAACCGTTAAAATTAGAAAACAAACGGCTAGAATTTGACATTTTTTTGGCTATAATGGTGGGGGAATAGGTAGGATTATTTCATGAGTCAGTTCAACTTTCATATCCTAGTAACAGTTATGGACAATTCGTAATGATTATACAATCTTATTCATGACATGTAGCATTTGAAAGCATTCAAATTGTCACCCTGTATCTGGAACACTATATACTGTTGGACAACCAATCATATGAATCCTCATGTCATGTTCAAGACCCATACTTTATAAAAAAATTGTCAAATTCTAGCCGTTTGTTTTCTAATTTTAACGGTTTGAGTGAAAATCAAAACGATTATGGTATTGAATTTTAACTATTTCTATGAACATTGTCCTGTCATGCTGTAGTGCAACACCCTTTGTGAGATATTATTTTTTATTTGTATGGAGGGACTCATGAGCTACAACTCAGATATAATAAGTTCATTTCTAAGACAGTTCAATTTCGAATTAGAGCACAAAAATCAAATCGATGCATAGTACCCAAAATAGCGAAAACCGAATTTTTGACACCCTGTATCTCGAAAACTGGTCATACGATCGATCTGTGAATTGGACTACGTAATGAAGATGCCAAGATCTACAACATATCAAAATATGAGCAAAATTAGCCGAAAGCCATTTTACGTACTAAATATGCGGGGTCCTTTCCACTGCCAATTCTTTGTCTATAACCCACATCCGAATCTGTCACTGAAAAACAATTGACCAAGCGATACTCACTTGTCTGCGCAATGAGCTGCTGTCAAAACGTAATTCAGAGATATGAGCGATCCCCCGCAAAAGTCTGTAGAAGAGGCGGTGTACACGTACAAGCCGACCTGGTACGGGAACTGGTGAGGCTGTGCATCATGTCCTCCTATTATGCGAAGTCCTGGAGCTTTAAAACTGGGGCTCCTCGTTCTCTGGTAGGGGTGGACGAAGTAATCCTCAAGCTGAAAGTGTGAAACAAAAAAGTGTATAATTGTAATAGTTAAAAAGGGGAACATTCTCCATGAAAATTGAAAAATGAAAAATGTGACTTATTTGTAATATCTAACAGAAAACAACTACTTCCCCGGCACAAGCCACGCTGGACATTGAACTACATCTGATAGATATTGTGAAAAGACTCTAACTGAAAAGGAAAGAAAAAATCTGAAAGTGAAAATTTGCATTTTCATTCAGATAACTGACTTTTTTAATTCTTTCTAGTTTTCCTTGAACAAATCATTAATAATAGTTACCTATACGTTTTTCTAAGGTGGTTCATGCTAGTCAATAATTCAGAACTCACCTTTGGAAAAGCTTGCGAAACAGACAGTGCTGCGAAAAGGAAAAAGATTTTCTTCATTTTCGCCCAACCAGTTTGTTTGCTACCTACTAAAGTCCACGTTGCACAACAAAGTCGACTGATCGGAAATCTTCAATGAATTTATAGATGATTGTCATTTTATCAAAGTAATTCATATAATTTGGATCATTTATCATTTGGCAATAAGGATTATCTTATCAACACAATATCATTCATTCAATTGAATAAAACAATTGAAGGTAAGATTACATTTTATTGACTATTGCATTGCTGGCTTACTATATATGACATTTTTTTATATAGATAGAGAATGACAAAAGTAAAAGAAAAATTATTCACCTTTTGATAATACCCAATCCAAAGATAATAATAAAATCTTACTGGTTTGGGATTTATTTATTTGGCGTATGGCTTCATATTATTAAAGGATGAAAAAGGAAGAAAAACTATACAGGGTGTTATAATTGGTCATATTCTACTGGGTACTAGAAAAACGAAATGGATTAGGAATCGAAGGTACATATATTACTAACGAGTGGATATAATTGTAATCGAGTGATGAAAAACAAATCGTAGTTGTTGGACAGCTCAAACCTGAAGAATGAAGAATCCTCTGTAAGCGTCGGAGTACCACAGGGATCAATTCTGGGTCTCTTTTGTTATTTATACTGTTTGTGAATGATGAAGAGGATGTCTCCCTGTTAGCACCTCATTTTGGCAGAATCTTGATTTTGTATTGGGCCAATATAGATTTATTTATTGTGAATATAAAAGTAATATTGATCCAATATAAGTGACTATTGAAAAAACAATTTTTATTAATGATATTGGTGGAATATTGGGTCAACATTGGTTGAATAACTTTCATCACCATATTAACTCTTTAGATTAGATTAGTTTGGGGCTTCCGTGTCATAAGCATCAACACCGCGACCTTTTCAGGTCTATTGTGTTCGCCCTCGAAATCGTTTAGAGTTCTTTATCTAGCCCTGTCTTCATCACGAGACACCATAGGCCAGTTTTCAGAACTCCCATGTATCCGGGAGCTTTTGGTTTTTCTTCTCCCAGTAGTCCCAGTGTTAGAAACCTTAGACTTGACAAGCATAGTACGTGCGCCGATGTTTCCTCTTCGTCCTGACAGAACCTGCATAGCATTTCTTCTGCCAGACCAATAGTACTCATACGTTTGTTGAGCCTGCAATGCCCTGTGAGGAGTCCAACTATTATTCTAGTATTGCTCCTTCTCTGGTTTACTAGATATTCTGTGAATGTTGGCAACGGTTTTTTGATAAACTCTTTGGCCTGTCCCATTCCTGGTGAATCATTCCACCATTCTTGAGATTTCTGTTGGATCCATGATTTGGTGTTGGTTTTTAGTACAGATTTCGCTATACCGCAAAACGGTTCTGGGCCATTCAGGGCCTTACTTGCTCCTTCTCGAGCATTGCCTCTGTAACCTGTGTGTGCTGGTACCCAAGTTAGTGTCAGCACACACAGGTATTTGTTATACCACGTTATACCTACTACTGCCTTCTGATCAAAAGAATTCAAGCTAGAATTCAAAACGCGTCCACCAAATATCATGCGAATGTGGACGCCGTTACATCGGTGATACTTAAAGACTGTTCAGTATTAGGTTAGACGAACACAAACGCTGTACTTGATGAGAGACGTCAGTCACAGAACACGCTTGAACGGAACACTACCGAATCCGGTGGAAAGATGCCAACGTCTTAGACAAGGAAGAACACTGGTTTAAACTGAAACAAAGAGTCTCTACACATCCAAGCCAATAACGCTTTCAATTAACTGAGTGTAGAAATTAAGAATGTATGCCAAACATTAATCAAAACCAGATCAATTCTAGAAGAATACAAAGAAATCAGGGAGTCCTGTTAATTACCTCAAGACATATAAAGAACATCTCATTCACTCTGGAGGTCAGTATACACTTAAAAATGATCGGAAATACTGAACCGATTGAAACGTCGTGCTCATTGTAAAAATCCAAACAACGGAAATCCGCAATGAAAGGAAGAAATCAACGAAATGAAACCAGAAGAGTGGAGAACACATCGTTTATTGGAAAAAAAGAAACTTATAACTACTTATACACTATATAACATCACAAACAGTAAGATTCTTATTTCAAAAAATATACTATATTCAAGATAAATACGATATACGAATGACTAATTCAGTCAATAAAATCTACATTTATTAAAAATACAGACCAAGCCTAAAACTCGACAACTACCCTAATACAAAAGGTCACCAAAAAGCAGAAATGCAGCCAACTTAGAGAACATGACATTTAAATTGTTGCGTACTTTTTGGTCGACCTCGTATAAAGATTCATAAAAAAATCAGGAAGGAATTCTGGGAGCACAGAAAACTAGGCTAGAAGGAAACGCTAGTTCGATAACGAAAACTGACCCATTTCCTGAGGATGTACATGGATTGGCTCTGCGAGTAAAGAAAAAATGTGAAAATAAAATGAAATCATTAATATGTTTCAAATCCATTCACATGTGTACAAAAATTCAATATATAACAGAAAGTAGGCATACGAAATGAGTTATACTTTGGTGGGAAACATTTTGAAAGTGTACAAATTTTCGAGGATAACTTTTAGGACTACACACCACGAGTATATACAGAGTGACCCATTTAAAATTGTTATTTATTATCCGATTCAGAATATTTTTTTTTCAATAGATAGAGCATCAATAGTTCTAGTTGATTGCCATAAACTCGAAAAAAAAATGAAAATTTCAAGGCCCACTTAATATCCAAAAAACATACTATCGATTTTTTTAAATAGAATTTTACGACGCCACTGAATTCACGACATTTTCAAATAGTTAATGTGAAAATTACGTAGGAATGCGTCCAAAATTTGAAAAGTATGTCCATAAATCAACCTACCACTTCAATTTCAGAACTTTTATCAGAATTCTGACTACACCACTGGATTCAGAATATTTCGAAATATGTTTGGTCAGAATTTCATCGAAATCTGTTCATGAATAAAAAAATTATAAACTAATAAAATCATTTTTTTCTGAAATTCCACTAAACAACATTCTTTTCAAATTTTGTTATTTTATAATTTTTTTATTTATGAACAGATTTCGATGAAATTCTGGCCAAATCTATTTCGAAATATTCTGAATCCAGTGGTGTAGTCAGAATTTTGATAAATGTTCTGAAATTGAAGTGGTGGGTTGATTTGTTGACACAATTTTCAAATTTCATTCCCATATAACTTTTTTATTGATGGACGCATTCCCACGTTATTTCTACGTAAAGCATTTGAAAATGTCGTGAATCCAGTGGCGTCGTCAAATTCTATTTAAAAAAATCGCTAGTATGTTTTTTGGATTTTTGACCTTGAAAAAAACTCGAAGTTGGCCTTGAAATTTTAATTTTTATTTCGACTTTATGGCCTGTTTTCAAATGGGTCACTCTGTATATATGAGGTTATAATATTATGGTTGTATTATGGGCTAGTGCTCTAGTGAGTATTCATTTTGCAAAAACTGAATGGATCTGAAGTATATTATTCAATTTTAGGAATTATCC
Source organism: Chrysolina haemoptera (assembly GCA_958298965.1). Lineage (NCBI taxonomy): Eukaryota > Metazoa > Arthropoda > Insecta > Coleoptera > Chrysomelidae > Chrysolina > Chrysolina haemoptera. Next base: position 2,311,201 of record OY282594.1, on the reverse strand, counting down.
TGCTTGACGGACCAATAATTTCAGCATTTAGTTGAGTTTCAAGCCTCACCTTCTCTAGTTCCCAGAGTCCCACTGGAAAATCCCAACTACCTGAAGAGATATATTTCTTATCTGGAGACAATTAGAAAAAATTATATGTACATATTGCATTTGCCTTGTACTGCGAAACTTTGTCTGGATTTCATTTGTTTTACTTGACCTTGAAAAGTTCCAATTTATGTTATGGACACCAAAATAGCCATCTGTTCGAAATACAAAGCAACTCTCAGTAGGAATATATAAACTCATCCCGTTTTCGAAAATCACAACTTTGATATACGGTCATTTCAAAACCTTTAGACAGCCAATAAAGTACCTGTTAAAATATAAACATAGTCTACAAGATAAAAATTTCAAATATGTCTGGCTCGTATTTGATACATCTTAAGCAGAATAGGCAGGCCCCTCTTATCCATAGCTAACGGAAATATTACAGTCGTAATCGGCGGTCCTGATGATTTTATCTTGACTTTGCACTTGCAAATATCCGAAATCGTGTATAGCCACGACTTTCACCGTTTCGGGCAATCCCTGCTTTGTTGTAATTGTGATATCAGAAGAATAGCTGAAAAAAAAGATCGTCTGAGAACAAGATAGATATAATTTTTGTTATACATGATTGATAGTAACGGGTCCAGTGCAGGTCCCTGTGGTACCTTGATATACCGGATGGGTGCAGATCACATACAATTAGTAATTTTGAGTTAAGTTGAAGTTTCCTCGGATATATCATATGGGATATGTAAATAAAAATACCCTAGTATTTTTGACAAAGATGAATCTTCTTTGTACCTACTTCCATATGAAGCCGCGAGAACCAGAATGGCCTATAATTGAAGAGCACCAATGGAGCTCCAGTTATGCATCGAATGTTTGAAAACATTCTGAACCTTGTCTAATCCTTTCGAAGCAGAGTTTATCAGAAATTGAATTGGCCTGCCCTAATACAAAAGCGGCTGGAGGCCTGTTCTGTAACGCATTTCGTATGTAGTGCAAGTATCATTTTCAATTATTCAGATGGAAGAACCTTGATATATCCGTGTCCAAAGAGAGGGAGACTTGCTACCCAATGGGCACAAGTACGTTTTTCAAACGTGTTATAAACGTGGCATTGGTTAAATAAACGTTTCTGGTTGAAAATTTTAACGACAATAATTTAGTGTTATCTTCAACAACGTTGAAAGAATACGTTATAAAGATGTGTTTTCAACGTTACTTCCTCAACAACTCGTTGAATATACGTTTAACAAACGTTATGATAATTCAAAAAGAATTTTTAATCAAACTAGCTTTTTGCGATTCAGTAATCAATGTTTATGATACGTTCCTTATCCTTGTATTTGGTCACAACAATGTTGTTTTATTGAGTATCTTCGACGTTCAAAAAACCTGATTGAAAACGGCAATAAGGCGATAATTTGTAAGCAATTGGTTAATATACCGTTGTTACACGCGACATTTTTTCATTGAAAAAACGTGTATCTTGTGTATCAAAATTCCTTCAGTGTGAAAGTTCAATCAATATTTATCATGGACACTGAAATATCCATTGTTTGATACACAAAACAATTTGCCATAGGAATACCCAAACGCCACCTCGTTTTAAAAAGGACAAAATACAAATTTTCTTCAAACCTTTCGACAGCAAAGGAAAACTTCTTGATATAACACGATCCACACCATAGCTGCTAATATTCTGGCTCGTATTTAAAACGCCTTAGGCGATACAAGACCTCTCAACATATCGAAGGTGTTACCATCGGGATGGACGGTCGTTATGGCTCCATTTTGACCTCTCACTCGCAAATATCCGATGTCATCTATACCAACGATCTTAACAGTTTCGGACGATCCATCCTTTGTTGAAATAGTGATCTCAGAATCGCTGAAAGAAAAAAAAACTTAAATCGCCTAAAAACCCTACAGATTTTTCATTATATATGATTGTTAACAAGGGGTCCAGAGCAAGTTCCTGTGGTACTTTGACAGTCGGTGATGATTTATGTAACACTGAATTAGTAGCCAAAAAAAGTGCCGCCGACCGAGATCGAACCAGGGCCCCATCTGTTTAAATTAGTTTAATCGGGCATTATTTAAATTTTTTCTCTCTAGAGCAAAATATACTGTCACAAATGACATTTCTCGGAAAACGCATCTTGGCGTTGAGATCTGAAAGCGTCAAAGGCTACTTTGGTAAGCGGCAGTAGAGATATAACATTAAACAGTCCATTTTTAAAAAGTGAAGAAAAGTGGCGGGGATTGGCGCGGTGGTAGCGCCGGGGCTTCGTGATCAAAAGGTCGCTGGTTCGATTCCCAGGCAGAGGAAGATTTTTTCAGTTTCAGATGTAAAAATTTGAGTGATTGAATCTTGTTGCTGGCTGGAGATAATCCTCCACGATTTATTTATGCGTTAATAATTAACACTGCTACTCCTAAGGTGGCGTATGGAGTTAGTAACAAGGCCTATCCAGAACACGTGGCTAATGACCATAGCAGTCGATGCCAACACACCAAGGAAAAAAAAAGTAAAGAAAAATATAAAAAAATTATGTGTCTTTTCATTTAATTCGCAAGGATGATACTGGGGGAGAGGGGGGTCACCCAGCCAAATGAAAGATGAATCGAGTTAGGTTAGTCAGGTCAGGTTAGGTTTGGCTAATGATTTGTCATTTAATCTTTCCGCCAATACAGTGACCAATCACAGAGCGTGTGTAGCGCGTAGCAGATCTGGCAACGTTGGATTTCGAAACTGCAATTAAGGGCTACGGTACTACAACGACATGCTGCAAATGACATACTTCAAACTATCAATTTAAGTCAAAACTTGCAACAATGCATATAAATATAATTTTGAATGAAACTTGAGAAGCGTCGTTTATCGTTTATGGAATATTAATATATATAATATACTCATGTGAAATGTCTCATTTGGATTAAACCAATAAAGGTAATTTTGATTTTACTGCGATTTACGGTATACATATATATATATATATATATATATATATATATATATATATAAGTACTTCCACTTAAAGATTCCGCCTTTATCAAACTGTCAAAACGGTGTGCATCGATCAAGCACTTATAGATAACGTCTTCTTCAGATTGTCGTAACAAATTTTTTTTTTTTCACGTGATCTTCATACGCAAGGCTTATCTTGAAGGGTGGACAATCAAACGACTTCAAAAGAGTAAAATTTAATAAGAAAAACTTGTAAGTATTACGTATCATTGAGTAAAGATTCTCCTGACGCAATCAATTCAACTCCGCATCCGTATCGAAAGCGAACACATCTATTTCCGGTTTGACCTTATCGTACAAATGCGGAAAAACTCCCTCGGCGCCATACTTCTTCCTAACGACCTCGTACAGGCTCAAGTCGAACATTTCCTCGAACTCCTCCTTGGTCATGAAGATATCCGCGTACAAGAAAGAGAAACCTCCAACGTCCCTAGTAAACTTCTCCATTTTCCTCATAGCATCGACGGGATTGTACTTCTGCTTGCGCTTCACGAATCCAGGTACCCCATACACTCCCAAATCGTTGTACATGGCGTAATCCATACCCTCTACGAGGTACTCCTTTTTGGGCGACTTGATTTGCCCCGAGCCAGCGCCATGGTCGTACACCCTGCAAGGATACACCAGGAGCGGGTAGGCGTCGAACAGCTCCTCAGAAGTCCTGATCTGATCCTCCAGCTTCCTGATGGGCAGCACGATATCCTGGAACACCTGTTTGGTGAAAGTGAAGCTGCGGATGCCCGGAGTGGTTGTGAACTTCAAGAACGCGGGTTTCGGCGGCAGCAACCACCCGAACAGCAGCCGAAACAGGGGGTGGTTGCCGAAAGGGATCATAGACTCCACCACCCAGAAGATGGCTCTGTTGTGCCTCAGGAGATACTCGCGTAGGGGTATCAGCTCGGTGTGCTTGCCTTTGGTCAGGAACGACTCTGCGTACTTGTAGAACCAAGGCTTGAACCAGGCCGTCACGTGGTTCACTGGCAAACTGGGGTCGTAATCGGAGTAGTCGCCGGTCATAATGACAGCTGCGTTCCTGTTGAATATTGTCGCTTCCAGGTAGTTAGCGGTGGGGTGGTCAGCGCTTTCATCCCCAGACAGCACCCTCAACATCTCGCAGTACTTCTCCTCCCCTTTGACGGGGATGTAGCTGAGCTTAATGTACGGCTTGACCTTGACTATCTTCATTGTGAGGGCTACGAGGAATCCCAAGCTCCCGTGGGACCATGGCAATGCCTTGTAGAGGTCTTCGTTCTCTTCTTTGGAGGCTTTGACGAGACTGCCGTCCCCGAGCACCACCTCGTAAGACAGGACGTTTTCGTGGTACAACCCCACTTTGTGCGAGTGTGTCGTCATCCCAGTTCCCATAGCCAAGCCCCCTAAAGTAGCATCGGCTATTTCCAAGGTCACGGCTAGCGTGTACCCCTTAGGCACCAAGTACTGGGTGACATCTCCTACGGTTACCATCGGCTCCACTCTCACAGTCAGATTCTCCTCGTCCAGCTCGAGGATATCGAACAAGTCTATGTTCACCTGGTGACACTCGTCCTTCCTGAAGAAAGTAGTCGAGAGGCTCAACCAGTTGGGACGGGACGTACACAAGGGCCTCCTGCTCTCCTTCGGAAGCTTGTTCCAGGCTTGTACTCGCGACTGAATCTTTTTCACGCGGTGGTCGTGGAGTTTTGGACTGCTGAACATGATCCGGTGGAGGTTTTTATTCGCCCATAGGAACAGATCGAAGAGGAAGCTTGCTGGCAGGCAGAAGAACAAGATGACTAGACCTCTGTTGTTTTCGAGAAAGTTTATGAGGAGGTGCTTCCATGTTTTGCTCGTCATCTGAAATAATAAAAGGTTTGGGAGGCAAGTTCGAGTTTTTTCCTAATGGTGATCAGTGAAGCAAATGAGAGACGTTTCTAGATTCTCGAAAGCATGTCGCTGATCAGCACTGGCGAATATTTTGTTATATTTTGAATTGGGATCCAAGTTGACAGACCCTTTTTTTTTAATACCTGAAATCTGAATTAATACGTTTTCCTAGTGGGTGATAGTGGCTTAATTTGATAGTAACGTACGAAGGCCTACAATTTTGTGTTGCCACACTACAGGACCTATTTCCAGTTATAACTGTGTGTATAGCTAGCTAATAGACTGAAAATTGAAATGGTAATAATGTTTATGAAAATTCGAAGTAATAATCAAAGACATGCGTTTGAAAATGCTTTAGATGAATGGGATCGTATCTTTTATTGATTTTGAAGAAAAAAATTGTCTGGGTGACGATCGTTGAAAACGGTTGCTGTTATTTTTCATCGCGAGACAAAGAACTCTAACAGAACTCAAGCAATGGAAAAATAAATAACTCGGACATATCGCCGCATGGACTTTTCGCCACAGGGACTTTTCGCCGCAGGGACTTTTCAGGAGTAATACCACGAGTGATTGAATTTTCGCGATAAGTCTGTCGATTTATTTCTGAACGAAACTGAATTGCTTCGTGAAAACTCCACGAGTCCACGAGTTGAATTTTATTAGACTATATCACGAATAAAGTTTCTTCGCTGAAAATACCGAAGCTGATCCTCCAATCAGAATTGAAAGACAGTTGGTGTTATCGCGATAACACGAGTTGTCTTTGTCTTCCGATTGGTCCGATTAGGTGAGAATTTTAAGATGAGTGAAATAGTCACCGTAAGGACATTTCGCCGCATGTTAGTAAGTAAGTAGTAAGTTAAAGAACGCTTCAATCATACATAAAAAAATTGAGTGCGTGGAAATTGAATACAAACATTTTACGTAGACATTTGAATGCTGATAGTCCACGATTCACCATTAAGATCAGATCAACAGAGAGCAGCATATTATGTAGTTAGTAGCAAAGGCCAATCAGAACACATAGTGGCTAACGATCACAGCAATCAATGCATAAACACCAAAAATTAAATAATAAAAAATAGAGAAATTATTTGAAAGGAAAGATCACAACCTTTTCAACAGAACGCCACTGGTAGGGATACGACTGGCATGAGTGCCTTCACGTTAGCTCTGTTGGACATTAATTATCACGAATAAACTTTGAACCAACCGACTGAAACACGAAATATAATCAGCTACCTACTCCGTTAATAACTATACTAATAAATAGACTCAGCAACTGCGTTTTAATAAACACTTGATTGGCAGGTTGAATGACTTCTCGCCAAAATGAAAATTTCACGAATCAATAAAAATACGATCAACCGCGTCACCTATTTGCAGAATTAACAATATTTCTTGTATTAAAACATTTCAAGCTTGATTACCTTGTCAGATGCCGGATCCATCAAACAGATGACTGAAATGACCGAATTATCTTATTGCATTGGATAGCGACGCCGACTAATCAAACAGATATGGCCCGATACTCCAGTGGCGTAGTTAAGGCTAACAATAGACAATGCGTACTGTATTAATCGAAGTTGAAATATCGCCTGAGGTACAAGATATTTATCACAATTATAGAAAACCACAAAAACTAGAATAAACTATTCATCCGTCGTAGGACCTGAACGACAGGAGTAAGTGGATATAAAGAAACGCCAATCAATAGCGCAACAAACGAAGCGAACAGCACGAATGTAACAAAAATCATGTTCGTCGTGTTCAGGCTGTTTGCAGCGTTCCGCGTGCTTGCCATCACCCAACAGACATGTTTCAACTGTTTCGTCCGGTAGCAGTACATTAAAGGAATTCGTCTTGTGCTCGCAAAGCCAAATGGGCTTTATGAAACTGTAATGAGGGATCAGCAATATAAATTATATATAATTTTATATAAGGTCACACTTTGAATACAAGCAAAAATTCTGTTGTCCAAATGTACCAATACTTACGGGATATTATATCTTGGAAGTTGATCAACGATGACCATTTTATACTGGGTGAGAACTTCTTACAATATGAAGATTACAATACACATTAGTTATGCTATAAGGTCAAGCCAGGTTTGGTCAGGTCGGATTAGGTCAGGTTTTTGTTACTCGTTTAATTTGTCTTCCTCAGAATAATTGTTAGTTATACTTGCCCTGCACTGTTCAGGGCATTCTCTGATGAGATTTAGCGAGACCTTGTCTTCTTCCAGGTACGTCCTGCAGAGCACAACATCTATAATCCCAATGAGGGCTATGTGCTTTTTCAGAGAACTTTGTCCCGTTAGGAGCCCTGTCGCTAGCTTGAGACTTCGTCTACCAAGAGAGAGATTTTCCTTTTGTGTTTTTTCGAATGCCCGGAAATGTGAAGCTTCGATTGTCTCATGCCAGGCGTGTTTTGTAACAGTTCTTCCATTGCAGCAACATCTAAGCTGTTGGGATTCCTAGGATGGGTTGGTCGCATCTCTGAAACCTCCTTGGCTAGCCTGTTTGCCTCCTCATTTCCATGGACACCCGAGCGTCCTGGGACCCATATGAGACTGACTTCTTCGTTTTGCCAGGTTTTCCAAGGAGTTCCGACACCAGCTTGTATGTGATACTGTGTGATGCCAGTGGCATGTTGGACACTTATTCTTTAGCCTGAAACACTGAGGCGTATTTTCCTAGGGGAATAGAGATTAATTTGCTTAGTCCTCTCTTACCACCGCCCCGGACATACCTCCTGACCTTGAGCCGTTTGTGTACCACACTATGCTGTCAGCAGGGGGCACGGTCGATGCTATGTCGTTCCATTCTTCCCACCTGGGGATGACAATGTTCAAACCTTTTCACAACTGTCGTGGCGTTGTACCTTTCCATCAGTGGGGTGGGACAACTCTCCGCCGCGTTCCAGATGAGGGAATGTCTGCAGTTCGTTTCTCTTCCGACCCATTGGCGTGCACCTTTGAGTCTGTAGGCGGTACGCATGGTTTATCCAATGTGAAGGCGCGGAGGTGGCAGTCCCAGTAGAACTTCAACAGCTCTAGGTGGTGCCGTTTTTATGACACCTGTCATTACCAAGCAGGACAGCCTTGGACCTTTGTCTAGTTCAGTACTGGCCTTGCTGTTCAGCGCAAGTGTTACGAATGTAAGTGGTACAAAAACAAAGGAATTTTTATTTCTCATTTTTCATAATATATTTACATGTCAGTTCCCAATACCTTTGCCACAGATTCCAATTCTCGGCTACGTCCATAAAACTGAACAAAAAAAATCCACTCACCTAGTATGCAACCAGTACTTGTAGTACAATTGGTACACGTAGTCTTCGTCCCGTTCGCTTTGTACGATTTTGTAGATATCCTCGATCTCGTTGAAAACCGCAGCGAAGTATGTTTCATACGAGATGATTTTCATTGAAGTGTTCTCATCTCGATTTGATGCCCGGATGAGATCGTTTATGCAGACCGTTGGGTTCGGGTTGTCCAAATTGACGCCGCAACCTGAAAAAGATCACAAGAAACTTGAAAATCATAAAGTGTTAACGGGTAATAATATTTTCTTAACATGAAGAACCTACGACGATTCTTTGATTCCTGCCTTATTATCATGAGAATATACGGACAATACTGTCCTCCAAAAGGCATACTGAGTATACAAAATCATCATCTCCCCGTCTATTTACATCCTACGTATTGAAATGTGAATATACTATAGTAGTGAAGCGAAGTTGTCGTGGTGTTAGAGCGTAATTTCTATATAGCGTTATTTACGATAGTTCATATTGTTCTTTGTTGATAATGTTCCTTCTAGGAACACAAAATCGGCAAGGTCCGGCTCCAGGCTCGTTACAATACTTGCAAAGAAACACTTTACCACGTGTTGGGTAGGGGTGAAGGAGATATCCGCGATCATACCTACACGTTCCGAATCTCAGGCGGAAAATGAGACGTTTGCAGATTGTCTGAAGTATCTTGGAGCTGCTTTCTGGGCATGCACAAGAGCATGTGGCAGTACGTGGGGGGTTTGGCCAACAAAGACCCTACCCAGCAACTAGAGACCTATCGCACTGCCACCTGTTGTCTCGAAGGTCATGGAAAAAGTCATCAACATCGAGCTCATGAAATATCTAGAACGCTCAGGAATTATTAATGATCGACAATATGGTTTCTGGCATCAGAGATCAACCGGCGATCTGCATGCTTATGTCTCGCATATTTGGCAGCAATCTATCGAAAAACATGGATATCTCCAAGGCGTTTGATCGCGTTTGGAACCGAGGACTCTTGGCAAAACTTCCATCTTATGGCTTGCCTTCTCAGTTGTGTTCCTTTCTATCTAGCTCTCCCTGTCCTGGAATAATATTCACATATATGGAGTGCAGCACCGAAACACACATTGAAACTTTTATATTCGGTCCAAAAGAGAGATATTCGTCTCGTCGGTGATACTTCGCTCACAGGCTTGCTTACTTCTCTTGAACTTCGCAGAAAGGTTGGCGATCTGTCACTGTTTAATCGATATTTTCCGAAATATCATAAATCTTTCCCAGTTAGCGGTCCCATCGAGATTGACCCATCGAGCTCGGTCCTCACATCCATATGGTCACTGCATATGCTGAGACATGCCGCGCATCTGCTTCCTAGGGCTCGTTTTTTCACAGATCGTCAAAGCTTGGAACTCGTTGCATCGGGAGGTGTTCCTATATCGAAGACCATTTGTGGAAATAACAAAATCAATTAGGAAATTAAAAAAATAAATTAGTAGTTTGTTATATTATTCAGTTAACCCGAGTGAATAGTGTCTTTGTTACAATACGATTTCTACTCACCAACATTCACGATTGCAGTATCCCCCGTGGTGAAAGAGTTGACCAAAACACCACCAATTTTCACGTTTCCATTTGCATAGATATCGTTCGGCCATTTTATACCGATATTTAGTTTCTAAAAAAGAAAAAAAAAGTAAAAATGACATCATCAAGAGGTTATACCTCAAACTCTTATTAAACGAAAAAAGACAATAAAATTTCGAGAAATCTGGCCCGGCAAAATCGAAAGAGTAGCTTCTGATTGAATGCACTCAAATAAATGCCTTTCATTCGAGTCACAAGGGAAGGGGTGAGTTTTAAAAATCTAGGGGTTGGAGTTGGGGTACAAATAGTTTAAAAGACATGAAGCAATTGATGTCGCCGTACTCTCATTTCTACCGATACGGATTTATGGAAATGTTCTTATATTTTATAGTTTCTGAGGTGAAACCTTAAAATTTCATACGCATGTTGGAAGTATACAGTGTGACTTGGATTTCTCCACAAAAACCAACACATCGTCTTTGAACATTTTCAAGATCTCAAAAATGTATTTCATCGGACCATTTTCCTGGCTACCCCCAATTACCTCATAACCTCTTCGTGATCTAATTGCTGATACGACCGCTACTGTTACTAGCTGTTGGACAAACGGCAAAACTCTGCCCAGCCGAGAGTCCAACGGGACGTGTAGTTGCAAGGAGAAGAGGGCGCTACCTATAGGACTCAGCCAAACGTTATTGGATCTACCTGAAATCAAAACAGAGAATAAGTTATTCCAAAAGATTGGACTGCTCTTTATCTTAGAAGGCACTTATATTTCAGGGTTGAAAATGAGGATTTTTTTATTTTTATTCTCTTTCTATTGTTTTTTATGTAAAAAAGACAAGTTGCTATTTTCGACACGTTTTTTATCTTTTCCCACCGTTCTTCAAATTTTAATGAAGAGAGTTACTGCCGGAATTTGTTTCAGTTTATCTACATCGATTGTTTTTAATATCAGCAAAAGATATTTTCAGGAGGAGTTTACAGGATTCCATGTGGTTTGGGTAAGGTTTATATCGGACAAACGAAATGGAGCTTTGGTACCCACCTGGTCGAGCATAAAAGAAGGAGAAAATCCTAGGTGCATTTTATTCAACTCTGGAAGGAGTTTTAAAACAGAAGAAAAATCATTGGCGCCAGGGGGGCTTTGGGGCTGCAGCCCCCCCCCCCTCCCAAGCCACCAAATGACTATTAAAATGATGGCGTAGAATACGGGAAAAATATTGAAAAAATTCTAGGATTTTGCAGGTGCCGTTTTCCCGCCATTTTTTTTTATTTTTTCTGTTATATTTGTTAAATTTAATCTTTTTTCCATACGCTGACCGAATTTGAAATCGATTGCTAGTCAAACAGATTTGGTGGGCGTTTTTACAAACGTGTGCACTTTGAGTTGGACCGATTTTTAAATTTATCACTTTTCATTTTTCGAATACTGTGTCATGTTGAATCGATGGCGTAGAATACGGGAAAAATATTGAAAAAATTCTAGAACTTTCGGAAGTATTTTTTTTGCGGTTTTATGTGCTAGGATAGGATCCTAGGGCACCTTTTACATTTATCGCATTTTGCGACCATAACGAGACATATTCGTTAAATACATATGTATATAGGAAGAAAGCTAAGAAAATTTCCTACAAGAGGATGTTATTGTTTACCGGGCAAACAGTTCGCTTGTAGGTGTTATAGGTTGTTTTGTGTGCTAGGATGTCGGGACGTAGCGCACCTTTTACATTTATCGCATTTTGCGACCATAGCGAGACACATTCGTTAAATACATAGCTATATAAAAAGAAAGCTAAGAAAATGTCCTACAAGAGAATGTTATTGTTTGCCTAACAGTTCACAGGTGTTATCCATAACATCCGGAAAAAAAGCTCTGGTAACTGATAAATTGTATGTTCAGCCCCCACCCCCCCCCCCCCAAACTGAAATCATGTCTGCGCCACTGGAACAAATTCTTCATATAAGCATGTGTCCCAATTTTCTTCGTTTTCAATATACAGGGCGTCAAAGTTTAAAAAAATATATGCTGTTACTCTTCATCAAGTCATCAAGCTTCACCATCGTCAACTGTCAGAAAAACTCACCCATTCCTTGTGTTTGTTGTCTCGCAATCACGGCCAATCCATGTGTCAACTTTCGACTGAGGACGTGTTGAGAGCTACTCATTACGTCGGAATAAAGTACCAATCTACCGATGTGATGAGTTTCCAGAGCCTGAAAGATATTTCAGAAACTCACTAAAGGCCTTCAAGAACCTTGAAATGCAAATAGTAAAATCGACAATGTCGAAGTACCCTTCTCTCCAAACAACTACTTCCCTGGCTAATACCATGATGGATACCTACATCTGACAGATAATTGTGCAACGTTCTTCCAAGAAGACCCAATTGCAAATGCTTATTGTGGTCAAACGGTAGATTATCCTTCATATGGCTGGGGAAGACCACCTGCAGACGTGTTTCGAGGTTCTTACCTCTCGTCAGTGACAGGTAGGTCGGACAACATTAGAGTCATCCTGCCGGGCTGGGGCAGGGGGCTTGGAAGAACGTTGCACAGACATCGGTCAAATGTAGTTCAATGTCCATCGTGGTATAAGCCGAGGACGTGGTTGTTTTTTGTCAGATGTTTGCCTCATATCTTCCAACTGGTGGAAATATTTGGCACCCTAATTTTTTGTACCTACCTCAAAGTAAGCAACTGTCGAAAAGTTAGGAGGGCAAGAGTGTACGAATACCGGCATGAAAGCATTATCTGCTGGGTCTGCTTCTTCTTCTTTTACGTAAAACTTCACTGAAATCTTATCGCATTTGATCGTGTCTTTTATAACGCTCTCGCAACCCGTCAACAGATTCAGTTTCATCTGAAAATATAAAAAATGAGTCTCAAGTTCAGAATATATTGATATTGACTTATTATCTCGTATTCACATAATGGACATTTGAACTCAAGAGGAACCTATGCTTATCCTAAAAAATGCAGGGATTATCACAATACTCAAGAAAAAGGCGACGTAATTATCGAACCACTTACCCATATAATCAATTCATCTTTATCTCAGAATCTCAGGGAGATTTTCCCTAAAAACTGACAGGCCAGTGTTATACCGTTACATAAAAAAACAATAAAGAACAAATCACCAATATAGGTCCCTAACCTTATGCTCAAGTTTTGGTAGTTACTCGTGAATAGAGTTAAAATTTCTAATGGAAAATAAAAGGCTTTCAGATTTCCAGAATAAATGTTTCGGCACAACATTGGATAAGAAAAATATTGCGTCAGGATTGTTTATTGCTTTCAACTGGAAAATCGAAAACTCCTAATGAACGGGTAATGTGATAATCCCTTTATAACGGAAAATTTAGAAGCGAGTCCATAAACTTCAACTTCTGGAAACGTGGAAATGAATGAAAGTACAGGTCTTCGGAAAATGCTCCCTGACCCACCCCGGACACATACTCACATCATGCCTCCCCAAAAAATACGCAGGCGTACAAGCCACTTCGCACCCGCTACTGCTGCAGTCCATATCGAGATGGTTCGAAAGAATATCGCCCAGAATCTCCAATCTCGCCTGATCGCTGTCCTTCAGAGCTTCGAACTTCTTCTCGTCGTCCTCGTACTCGTTCGGATCGATTTCCAAATGCACCTGCGAGAAAATCGCCCGACCTTCGCTCCCTCTGACGGTGGCCAGGAGCAAGCTGGGAGTCTGCCACGTTTCCTCGGTGCCGAGGACTTGAACCTGGATAACGTAGTCTTTGCCGTTGTGTTGGATTTCGACGGCAGAGGGCGTGCGAGGAGCGATCGGGCTGGAGCCGTTGCTGCTGCTGGGTTTGAAAAAAAGCGTAAGTGAAATGACAGTTACATTTGACATTTATGTCCCGCTTCATATGGGATTTTTAATATACGATAGAAATATTCAGTTAAATTACCACAAAAAAATACTAACCTTTGATTCGAATGATCAGAATCTTTCGAAAACTGTTTCTTGGCCGGAGAAGCTTGGTAACAGAAAATATGATGCATCATTTTAACTTGCTTCCATTTTCCATAAGTGAATCGAACAAGCTCGTGCTCTCTGACCTAAAAAAATTAGCAGTGCGAAAAAACAACAGATACTCTAGGTCAAAGTCGAGGTCATAGGTCTAGGTCATATGTCGAAGTCATAGGTCTAGGTCATATGTCGAGGTCATAGGTCGAGGTCATAGGCCGAGGTCATAGGTCGAGGTCATAAGTCGAGGTCATAGGTCGAGGTCATAGGTCGAGGTCATAGGTCGAGGTCATAGGTCATAGGTCGAGGTCATATGTCGAGGTCATGGGTCGAAGTCATAGGCCGAGGTCATAGGTCATAGGTTGAGGTCATATGTCGAGGTCATAGGTCGAGGTCATAGGTCATAGGTCGAGGTCATAGGTCGAGGTCATATGTCGAGGTCATATGTCGAGGTCATAGGTCGAGGTCATATGTAGGTCATGGGTCATAGGTCGAGGTCATAGGTCGAGGTCATATGTCGAGGTCATGGGTCGAAGTCATAGGCCGAGGTCATAGGTCATAGGTTGAGGTCATATGTCGAGGTCATAGGTCGAGGTCATAGGTCATAGTTCGAGGTCATAGGTCGAGGTCATAGGTCGAGGTCGAGGTCATATGTCATAGTTCGAGGTCATAGGTCGAGGTCATATGTCGAGGTCATAGGTCGAGGTCATATGTAGGTCATGGGTCATAGGTCGAGGTCATAGGTCGAGGTCATAGGTCATAGGTCGAGGTCATATGTCGAGGTCATGGGTCGAAGTCATAGGCCGAGGTCATAGGTCATAGGTCGAGGTCATGGGTCGAAGTCATAGGTCGAGGTCATAGGTCGAGGTCATAGGTCATATGTCGAGGTCATATGTCGAGGTCATGGGTCGAAGTCATAGGCCGAGGTCATAGGTCTTAGGTTGAGGTCATATGTCGAGGTCATAGGTCGAGGTCATAGGTCATAGGTCGAGGTCATAGGTAGGTCATGGGTCATAGGTCGAGGTCATAGGTCGAGGTCATAGGTCGAGGTCATATGTCGAGGTCATGGGTCGAGGTCATAGGTCGAGGTCATAGGTCGAGGTCATAGGTCGAGGTCATAGGTCGAGGTCATAGGTCGAGGTCATAGGTCATAGGTCGAGGTCATATGTCGAGGTCATAGGTCGAGGTCATAGGTCATAGGTCGAGGTCATAGGTCGAGGTCATATGTAGGTCATGGGTCATAGGTCGAGGTCATAGGTCATATGTTGAGGTCATATGTCGAGGTCATAGGTCGAGGTCATAGGTCATAGGTCGAGGTCATATGTCGAGGTCATAGGTCGAGGTCATATGTAGGTCATGGGTCATAGGTCGATGTCATATGTTGAGGTCAAGGTCATATGTCGAGGTCATATGTAGGTCATGGGTCGAGGTCATATGTAGGTCATGGGTCATAGGTCGAGGTCATAGGTCGAGGTCATAGGTCATAGGTCGAGGTCATATGTCGAGGTCATGGGTCGAAGTCATAGGCCGAGGTCATAGGTCATAGGTCGAGGTCATAGGTCATAGGTCGAGGTCATATGTCGAGGTCATAGGTCATAGGTTGAGGTCATATGTCGAGGTCATAGGTCGAGGTCATAGGTCATAGGTCGAGGTCATAGGTCGAGGTCATATGTCGAGGTCATAGGTCGAGGTCATATGTAGGTCATGGGTCATAGGTCGAGGTCATAGGTCGAGGTCATAGGTCGAGGTCATATGTCGAGGTCATGGGTCGAAGTCATGGGTCGAAGTCATAGGTCGAGGTCATGGGTCGAGGTCATAGGTCGAGGTCATAGGCCGAGGTCATAGGTCGAGGTCATAGGTCGGAATAGTGAATCAATTTTAATAAAATAATTTTGAAAATCGAAATTGAAGCCATTTGCTCAAAATACAAAATAAAATGTGATGAATATAAAAGTAATAATACCGTCACACAGACTTCTTTTTTTTTATTATCAACCTTATTTTCGGAACTTTTTAATTCAGTAGCAACTTCTATAATGGGCATTTCTAGCATCTTGAAATACGGACTTTTTTAACACAACGTCATGGAATAGTCCTAACCATTTATCGAGCCTAAATTTTGAAAAATTATTAATTATTCAGTATTGAAAACGTGATCTCATTATGTGTAAATTCAAACGCTTCTCTGCTGTGACGTCAATGTCCTCTTGTAATATGATATGCTGAAATTTGGAATGGTGCGGACATGGCCGGGACCGGAAAGCGACCAATCCGAATCACTCGCGCTCTGACGTACACGGTTTCCCGCCTCTCCTTCTACGCCTGATCGTTTCAGTTCGGTATATTAGTTTGACGTTTTCAATAATTTTTATCTCGATAAATTGATGGTATAAAAAACGAGTTAGAGAATGCAATATTTCGAAATATATTTTTTCCGAAAATGACTGGAAAGGTTCATTGCACTGTATAAATGAAAATGTCCTGTGATGCATGATTACAGAGATCTTTTTTTGCTAATACCTAGGGGTTTTAACGGATCTGAAACGACGTTATTTTGGAAACGTAGTATATCAATAGCTCTTTCGATATTCACTAACCTCTGCCGTAGTAAAAGTATGGAGCACGCTGTACAGGAAATCGCTGCACAGACATAACAACTGACCGCCATTCAGCAAATACTGCAAAAGGTGAAAAGTTAGATTTGTAGGCACGGTACCGCATATCACAACCAGCACTGTAGAGGAGTTCCACATCGTTTGACTGGGATCTGTAGGTAAATCATAAATCGTGTATCTGAAACGAAAGAAAAATCAGTTTATTTTCGGCACCAAACTTACGCAGACCACTTACTTGTCTTTGTTCAACATAGACACCAGAGCAGTCTTGACGTTTTCTTTTGCGACCAAACTATCAGCATAAATCAGTATGTTGGGAGGCTTAGCATTCTTCGGCAGGCCACTCAGAGCATCGTCGCTCTTCATTTGTTCATCGACGTTCGGGTAGCTACCGTTGGTCCCACCGCGGCTCGGGTTCGAAAAACTCCTTTGTTGTTTGTCACATCGATCATCTTTCTTCGTCACTTTCTCTGGATCGTCATCACAGACAGCCATGCTTTTCACTAATTTCTTCTCAGAACTGGAGGTTCTCTTCGACATTCTGCCGAGTTTCTCTAATTCAGATTTGGACTTATGTTTGGCTGCTTTGGGAGATTTGTGTGGTTTTTCGTCTCTTTTGTGACTTCTTTCAACTTTATCATCTCTTCTGGGGTTACTTGTTTCTCTTTTATATGCTTTTTCATCAGTTATAGCTCGCGAAGATCTTGGTTCGCATTTTTCAGTCATAGTTTTTTCAAGTTTTGTTGCGTTTTCTTCTACTTTTTCCACTAAGTTGTTCTTAGATTCATTTTCGAAACCTCCTTCATCTATTTTATGATCTTTAATTTCCTTGGTATCTGTTTTGACTGAATCCTCTTCGTTCTTCGTTATTTTCCTAGATTCATCTTTAGTCCCATCCTCGTTTCTCAGATCTCTTTTATGCTCTTTTGCTTCTCTGGTGTCTCTTTTGTGTTCTTCCTTAGTTTTCGCATCTCTGTCCGATCTTCCTAACTTATGTTTATGATCATCTTTGGCCTTGTTTTCAATTTTTAGTGTTCCATCGTTTTTGGTGTGCTTATCTCTTTTATGGTCACTCGATTTGTGTCTTCTGTAATCTCCTGTGGTTACCTCCAAAGTGTTTTTATCTTCTACTTTCTTACCGTCCTTTTTTATTGGCTTCACTTCGCTTACTGGGACTTTTTTAATTTCCTCTGATTTTCCATTCTCAATAGTAATTTTTGGGCTAAAATACATATAGGATAAAAATATGTAGCGGCGACATTACAACGAAATCTGATATCAGACTGAATATTTTCGGCTAGTTAAAAAAACATTTCTTACTTTGTTGAATCTCTCATTTTGGAATACATCTCTTGCAGGTTTTCAGCGAATTGTTTCCAGTGTACTGGAGCATGGGAATACTTCAACACTGACTCAATAGAATACTTTCTTTCATATTTAATTCTTGTTGGAATGCCTTCGACATCAACAGCTAAAAAATATGGGTCTTAGAACAATAGTATACCTTAACAGCGTCACAATATTTCAAATGTACTCTTCAGAAACTATCATAAGAAACGAGGGAAACAAAGAAGGAACTACTGCTGTTATTTGATTATTTTTGGAGGTTATGAACATTGATTGTCTAATGATAATGATTCCTCGATTTTATTAACTCGATCAATGGATGCAATGGACCAATGGCAATACTCAAGGAAAAACAAAAGATCAAAAGCACAGTGGTAGGGCCAATAGCGGGCGCTTTGAGTGGACTAATGATATCCTGCATGGTATGAAAGACGACCAGGGCATAATGCCTTCTCAGTTCAAAACCTTAAGAATCACATTTCCCATCTTCGGGGTAAGTCAGTGAGTTGAGGAAGTGGCAGATATGCCACGAGTTGTGGGTGTAAAAAGGCTCGTTCATACCCTTGCGAATATTAATTTTTAAGTACTTGGTGGTCTTCGAAAAGCTTCAGCATGTCTCTTCTGTGTCGTTTGGAGACACGGAAGGGACGTACTGGACATTTTCCTAGACCAGCTACAACCCTCGAAACCCTAGAATCAAGTTCACCATGGAGACTCAACAGGACCAGCACCTAGCTTTCAGATGTATTCATCGAAAGATGTAAAAAACGAGTGATTATCTCCACACTGACAGAACGTGCTCGAAGAATATTAGAACCGAAGCATCTACAAGAAGAAATGGAGCATCTTCAAGTAGCTTTGAGATCGAATGGAAGCAGTGCCTAGAATAACAAGGTCATGAAACCAAAAACTTCTACAAATCAAAATAGAAAGGACGTGTATACCTACCTACCTTATATCCCTCGTGTCACTGCCAGACTCGGAAAACTCTCGGGAAAGTATAAAATAAAAAAGGGTTTCAAGAAAATGGTGATAGTGAAATCTTCCTTAATTAGTTGCAAAATCGTTTTGTGGCGAGGGTACACTACAATCTAATCTAAATTCTGTGGTTCCGTGGTTTGACGGAATTCGAAAAAAATTAAAATATTTGAACTTTATTGCGGCTGATCTGGCAGCCGTTTTGTCCACAAAAAAAATTGTACTGGTATGATGCATCAGAACCCCCGTATCATTTCACACTACCGAGACCCTGAAGACACAAATCGACGCATATGTCGATGACGCTAAGTGAAAAGAGAATTGGATTGATGATTATTGATAATGAATGAGTTCCTTCTAAAATCCTAACTCACCAAAACGAAGTTTGCAAATGTTAATACTAACATACAATTCCAGGGAAAAGCGGTATCCCGATATGCAGATGCGAACATGTGTCCTCGATAGCCCAGTTCGTTAGAGCACGGACAGCAATCTAGAGGTCGCAGGTTCGATCCCTGTTGGAGGATAGTTTTTTTTCTGGAATTTAATTTGTCTGAACGCCGCGATTCATTTATGCTGTTCACTTCACTTTGGTTAATCATATACTTGAGAAAAATTCATTCCATCCAAAGTACTTACTCTCAATTTTAAGCAGCTTCAGTTCGTGATTTATATCTACATCACCTTGCGAAAAACAGTGCACTAACTTAGTAAGTTTATCTATGTCAGTCTTCAGTATGGCCTCAAAATAATCAGAAGCCCTCCAAGCTACCAGTTCTCCAAAATTTTCCACCTGAAAAAACACCAAAAAAATTAAATTTTTTCATCGTCTCACCTAGAAATTCGAATGAATTTTCGACAATTACCTGTAATATATCAGCGGAATGTTTTATGTACGTATCCAACATTGTTTCAATCAAAATATAAATACTGGGGGAAACTATCTTTGGCGAGTTGTTTTTGAACAGGATAGGAAAATATCTACAATCTCTGGGAAAAATCACCCACTGAGACAGGTTAATTTTTTGCTGAAACAGAAGGAACATCAGATACCCGAAAACAAACATCAAGCGTCCCACAGGGGTATGTTTTGGAGCCCGAAGTATCCTACCTTTGGTACTATGGTACATCCTATCTTATCATCAGATCTGAACAACAAATTTTCGAAGCTCCTCGACTTTTTTGTGTCGTAAATGACAGTTTCATCGCAGACCAACAGTGCGTTTTTTGTATTCAGCGTGCCGTTAAGTTTGTGTTTGAGAGTTCCGAGCCTCCACCATTGTAGAACGGTTGCGTACATGTAGAAAAGCGTGAAAATCATGGCGGATGTCGTTCAGGCCTCCATTTTCCTGAAAAGATAAAAAACGATAAATTCCAAAACATTCCTGACAGTTCCTACTATTGCACACAACAAAAAATGGCGGAACTGAATTCTCTAGTGAATGTATGTTGGTCAAACTAAAAGGGCCATCAACACAACATTCAAAGATCATATCGCCTATATTAGCTTTATGAAACCAGAGAAATCGGGTGTTAACCAATATGCTTTAATAACAATTGGTAGGTAACCCTTTGTATTTCTTCTAAAGAGACGTTTATTGAGAAAAATCAAACTTGTTTAATTTTTATTGTCCTACCCTGTCACCCCATAATAAATATATTAAATATTACCGTGAATTTCTCTTACCACAATTCATTGTTATTCTCAAGACGTTTCAATTTAACCCTCAACCGCCATCCGCAGTCACAACTAAAACTTACGAGATGAAAAAACAATTTATGCTGATGTTGATGAAACAAAAATGGCTTCAAATGATTGCATTAAAAAAAAAAACGCAAAGAAGATATTTATATAATTTATATAATTCGCTGGAGGTTGGAGACATTACGATTCAATATTCATTGAGATTATGGCAAATATCGTGAACTGAATCAAACCTTGAACGCATTCGAAGGCATATTTTCTTAGATTTATCGACAATTTGTCAGTAATAAGGCAAGAACATATATCTTACAATAACTTCGAACAACAGCAAATAGGTCATCAACGATGAAAGGAGATAATCAATGTTTACCAGAGTTCACTTTTATTATTTACTGGAGATATTCCGAAGAAAATATCCTGCTGATACGATTTGTTACCGAAAATGGCGTAATTCGGAGAAAACACGTATGATTCATAAATAAACAAATTTTCTTGTCACTGACAAAAGCTTTGTTTCGATATATTCAATAAAAGAAGATCCTCTGAAATCGATCGAAATAAAAAAGTGAAACAAAATAACCTCCAGAAAGGTTCTTCAACATCATAAATATTGACAGCTTCATATTATCGCTATTCAATGCATATTTGCAATCTCTGCTGACGGGCCAAAACAAAAATTTGTTTTGATTTCTTACCAAAACAGAAATAATTACAAAGTGTTATTTTACAGCACAGGATACGGCTAAGCGTCCAGCCCAATCGACTATACAGGGTGTTCCTTAAAGACATGCTAATATTTGAGGGGGTGATTCTTTGACTTATTTTAAGGAAAAAACTTTCTATAAACGTATGTCCTAAAAGTCCTAACTTTTGAGATACAGGGTGATAAAGTTTTGAAAAAAAAACAGTTTTTTAATAATAACTGAGATAATATTGTAGACGTTTTTATAAAATTTGGTGCATGTCTTCTATGCATCAAGGTGCATTTTTTAATGCACAAACATTTTCATTTTCTCGACCAGTGGCGTCCGTACGGGTTTTGCATTGAATATTTTTGGAGAAAAAAATACTACGCCACTGCTTTCTCCTGAAAAAAAAATACTTTTGAGATCCTCATTTATTTTTGAGCAAATTTAATCTCTTGAGTTTTCTTTGTCCGCCGCATTTCAAAACTTTATCACCCTGTATCTCAAAAGTTAGGACTTTTAGGACATACGTTTATAGAAAGTTTGTTCCTTAAAATAAGTCAAAGAATCACCCCCTCAAATATTAGCATGTCTTTAAGGAACACCCTGTATAACTACTTGTTTTGCAGACTTTGTGTTCGATGAGCGTTTCTGGCCGATGTTCTCCATTAGTTTGCAATTAAATATAGATTGAGTAACATATTCCATTTTTGCTGAGGAAGAAGAGAATGGCAAATTTCACACGTTATTTCCAAGTCTTATATATTCCACATCGCTTTTCTGTCATTGTTCACGATTGAAATAATATTTTTCTGAAATCGCTCAAGAATGGGTACTTTCTAGGAGCAACTTCAGACCTCAAAATACGCGAATCCAGTATTTCCCGCAGGATGTAGTTTCCTGCCCGACGCGAAGCGAACATCCAAGGGAGGAAAAGGCACTTTAGTGCCATTTAATACAAATGATTTTTCCTCTTACCCACTTAATGAACCTTTTCTGTAAATTTAAAACGCATCTCAACCGCTTTTGTCTAAAACGGACCTATACTTGCATGATGGAAAGTATAGACAATACAGTCATGTCCATCTGAGAATCTGCGGTGGTGCAATGGCTAGCGTAATCCGAAGGTCCCGGGTTCAGCTCCAGGCAATTGCAACTTTTTTTTTTTTTTTGAGAACGTTATTTTACTTTTTTCTTGTTTGAGGGAGTCAAGTGTGTACTTTCTATAGGAATAGGAGGAAAAATGTTTGCCGGCGTTTCAACAATAATGACATCAATCAAAAACTGTTATGAATTAATAAAAATTTCTTGATTTATGATAAGGATGATTACGATTTCAGAAAAATGCTATTAAATAAATATTCTTGGGGGGTACGTACCCCCCATATCGACGCCTTTGAATTCGCGAATAACTTTATTACATCTCTTTTGAAACTATTTTAGCTATTTTTGATTGATATTTCAAATGTAAAATTTACACTTTCCATTAAATGAGTTTTTTCAAAATTTTACGGTTAGCATTAAAATATATTTCAAATAAAAGTAAAGAAATAGTTATTTATGCAACAAGTGCAAAAAGTAGGTGTTTATTGCACTCGACGTGAAATCAGGCCGAGTTGGCAACACGTCGAGTGCAATAAACTCTTTTTGCACGAGTTTCATACAATATTTTTTCTACGTTCATGCAAAAACCGGAAAATGTTTCATTGAGGTGGCACTAAACTGTAAGGAAGACATTTTTTGTTTAAATATATCTGCTAAAAGTAATTCAAAAACATTTTGTGTAATTCAGTTGATATTCGAAAGAAATAATTTTATTTTTAACAAATTGCATTTTCTAGTAATTTCCATAGTCCATTATGTAATGAATATGATGAAACATGCCATTATTTAAAACGTAATACAATCTCATAGAAAATGGGTTAAATTTGGTGTCAATTTGAAAGTTTATGTCTGTCATGATGTTATTTTTTCAGTTTGAAGTATTATTACATCATTCAATTCATTGTTGGAAACGGATATTTTCCTATAATTCGCGTGTTTCTATGAGTATTCTATGCTTTGCATCGACTATCAGTTGTTGCTATTTCTATTTTAAGAATGTACCCCCTGTCGACTTCAATGTCCACTTTGTTATCTTGAATTTATGACTTCTATAGGTTTGTTGACTCTTGGGCAATTTTGATTGTTTAATAATAATTATGAAATCAACTTCTATTGCAGGGATGATATAAACGGTCGAAAATGGTTCGATAGAGAACAATAAAAGGGTTATCGAGAGTTATTTATCAAAAACAAGCTTCTCCAGAATATTGTGTGGCAAATTTATACAGGTGGTTTCAAAATTCAATACAAATATTACAAGAGCGTAATCCTGGGGCCGAAATGAAACTTTTTTACCATACACGTATCCTAAAATGTACCCCCTTCAAGCTACAAAACCGCAATGGCGCAAAAAAAATTTAAATTGTAATTTTTGAATTTTGGCCAAGATTATTCATCAAATGTGCGGAAAATGGACAAGCCCTTGATTTTTTGGAATCTCTAGTGATTGCTTTCTTTAAAAATATGGTACTAATTCAAGCAGGTGAATGACGGCTGCTTCCAGATTTTATGGCCAAATTTTTTCCGCCAAAAAAGTTTAAGTTTAATTTAAAAAGCACCATATAGTTAGGGATCCGTCAGTGAAAAAATGCGCCAAACAGCTTTACTCCTTCCCAGCTCAGGAATGGAAGTACTTACATCGAAGATTCCAATTCCAAAATATTTTTGATTTCGAGTAGGGCCCAGCTGAGAAACAAGGAAAAATATTTTGATGTCAGGAATATAGAAGAATATAGATGGAAATTTGGTTGGGGACGGGGCTGGAAAAAAATGTTTGTCCTCGAACGTATTTTGACGTGCTGATTCCGAATCTTTGAACGAAAATGTTGACAACTCATTGGAAATATTTTTGGCGCCAAAAAAAAAACATTTGAAAACTGATTCAGAGCTGACCAACTCGATAACGGTTAGAGATAGACGAATTCTGCAAACGCCAATCGATTCAGAATGGTCGATTAGTATGCATTGTGAATTTTGAGTCAAACAAAAAAATTAAAAATTACTCGAAAAAAGTTGCAAGGGGTTCACCCTTAAAAATCATGAAAAATACTAAGTCGTCAGATCGACTTGAAATTTGCACTGTATACGTAAAATTTCATGCTCATTCCGAAAATCTATGATTTTCATGTGCTCAGATATAAGATTTAACCGGAAAAAGGTGTTTAAGGTAAAAAATCCAATTTTCTGAGATTTTTTATTTTTCATTTTTCTAATTTCAAATTTTCGTCCCCGAACGTATTTTGACGTGCTGATTTTGAATATTTGAACGAAAGTGTCGAAAACTCATCAGTAATATTTTTGGCGCCAAAAAAACCATTTGAAAACTGATTCAGAGCTGACCAACTCGAGAACGGTTAGAGATAGACGAATTCTGCGAACGCCAATCGATTCAAAATGGTCCATTAGTATGCATTGTGAATTTTGAGTCAAACATAAAAATTAAAAATTACTCGAAAAAAGTTGCAAGGGGTTCACCCCTAAAAATCATGAAAAATACTAAGTCGTCAGATCGACTTGCAATTTGCACTGTATACGTAAAATTTCATGCTCATTCCGAAAATCTATGATTTTCATGTGCTCAGATATAAGATTTAACCGGAAAAAGGTGTTTAAGGTAAAAAATCCAATTTTCTGAGATTTTTTATTTTTCATTTTTCTAATTTCAAATTTTCGTCCCCGAACGTATTTTGACGTGCTGATTTTGAATATTTGAACGAAAGTGTCGAAAACTCATCAGTAATATTTTTGGCGCCAAAAAAACCATTTGAAAACTGATTCAGAGCTGACCAACTCGAGAACGGTTAGAGATAGACGAATTCTGCGAACGCCAATCGATTCAAAATGGTCCATTAGTATGCATTGTGAATTTTGAGTCAAACATAAAAATTAAAAATTACTCGAAAAAAGTTGCAAGGGGTTCACCCCTAAAAATCATGAAAAATACTAAGTCGTCAGATCGACTTGCAATTTGCACTGTATACGTAAAATTTCATGCTCATTCCGAAAATCTATGATTTTCATGTGCTCAGATATAAGATTTAGCCGGAAAAGGGTTTTTAAGGTAAAAAATCCAATTTTCTGAGATTTTTTATTTTTCATTTTTCGAATTTCAAACGTCCCCAACCGTATTTTGACATGCTGATTCCGCATCTTTGAACGAAAATGTTGAAAACTCATCAGAAATATTTTTGACGCCAAAAAAAAACATTTGAAATCTAATTCAGAGCTGACCAACTCGAGAACGGTTAGAGATAGACGAATTCTGCGAACGCCAATCGATTCAAAATGGTCGATTAGTATGCATTGTGAATTTTGAGTCAAACAAAAAAATTAAAAATCACTCGAAAAAAGTTGCAAGGGGTTCACCCCTAAAAATCATGAAAAATACTAAGCCGTCAGATCAACTTGAAATTTGCACTGTATACGTAAAATTTCATGCTCATTCCGAAAATCTATGATTTTCATGTGCTCAGATAAAAGATTTAGCCGGAAAAGGGTGTTTAAGGTAGAAAATCCATCTCTCTGAGGTTTTTCATTTTAAATTTTTCGAATTTGAAATTTTTGTCCTCGAGCGTATTTTGACGTGCTGATTTCGAATCTTTAAACGAAAATGTCGAAAACTCATCAGAAATATTTTTGACGCCAAAAAAAAACATTTGAAAACTAATTCAGAGCTGACCAACTCGAGAACGGTTAGAGATAGACGAATTCTGCGAACGCCAATCGATTCAAAATGGTCGATTAGTATGCATTGTGAATTTTGAGTCAAACAAAAAAATTAAAAATCACTCGAAAAAAGTTGCAAGGGGTTCACCCCTAAAAATCATGAAAAATACTAAGCCGTCAGATCAACTTGAAATTTGCACTGTATACGTAAAATTTCATGCTCATTCCGAAAATCTATGATTTTCATGTGCTCAGATAAAAGATTTAGCCGGAAAAGGGTGTTTAAGGTAGAAAATCCATCTCTCTGAGGTTTTTCATTTTAAATTTTTCGAATTTGAAATTTTTGTCCTCGAGCGTATTTTGACGTGCTGATTTCGAATCTTTAAACGAAAATGTCGAAAACTCATCGGAAATATTTTTGGCGCCAAAAAAAACATTTGAAAACTGATTCAGAGCTGACCAACTCGAGAACGGTTAGAGATAGACGAATTCTGCGAACGCCAATCGATTCAGGGTGGTCGATTAGTATGAATGGTGAATTTTGAGTCAAACAAAAAAATTAAAAATCACTCGAAAAAAGTTGCAAGGGGTTCACCCCTAAAAATCATGAAAAATACTAAGCCGTCAGATCAACTTGAAATTTGCACTGTATACGTAAAATTTCATGCTCATTCCGAAAATCTATGATTTTCATGTGCTCAGATATAAGATTTAACCGGAAAAAGGTGTTTAAGGTAAAAAATCCAATTTTCTGAGATTTTTTATTTTTCATTTTTCTAATTTCAAATTTTCGTCCCCGAACGTATTTTGACGTGCTGATTTTGAATATTTGAACGAAAGTGTCGAAAACTCATCAGTAATATTTTTGGCGCCAAAAAAACCATTTGAAAACTGATTCAGAGCTGACCAACTCGAGAACGGTTAGAGATAGACGAATTCTGCGAACGCCAATCGATTCAAAATGGTCCATTAGTATGCATTGTGAATTTTGAGTCAAACATAAAAATTAAAAATTACTCGAAAAAAGTTGCAAGGGGTTCACCCCTAAAAATCATGAAAAATACTAAGTCGTCAGATCGACTTGCAATTTGCACTGTATACGTAAAATTTCATGCTCATTCCGAAAACCTATGATTTTCATGTGCTCAGATATAAGATTTAGCCGGAAAAGGGTTTTTAAGGTAAAAAATCCAATTTTCTGAGATTTTTTATTTTTCATTTTTCGAATTTCAAACGTCCCCAACCGTATTTTGACATGCTGATTCCGCATCTTTGAACGAAAATGTTGAAAAAGAAATATTTTTGACGCCAAAAAAAAACATTTGAAAACTAATTCAGAGCTGACCAACTCGAGAACGGTTAGAGATAGACGAATTCTGCGAACGCCAATCGATTCAAAATGGTCGATTAGTATGCATTGTGAATTTTGAGTCAAACAAAAAAATTAAAAATCACTCGAAAAAAGTTGCAAGGGGTTCACCCCTAAAAATCATGAAAAATACTAAGCCGTCAGATCAACTTGAAATTTGCACTGTATACGTAAAATTTCATGCTCATTCCGAAAATCTATGATTTTCATGTGCTCAGATAAAAGATTTAGCCGGAAAAGGGTGTTTAAGGTAGAAAATCCATCTCTCTGAGGTTTTTCATTTTAAATTTTTCGAATTTGAAATTTTTGTCCTCGAGCGTATTTTGACGTGCTGATTTCGAATCTTTAAACGAAAATGTCGAAAACTCATCGGAAATATTTTTGGCGCCAAAAAAAACATTTGAAAACTGATTCAGAGCTGACCAACTCGAGAACGGTTAGAGATAGACGAATTCTGCGAACGCCAATCGATTCAGGGTGGTCGATTAGTATGAATGGTGAATTTTGAGTCGAACAAAAAAATTAAAAATTTCTCGAAAAAGTTGCAAGGGGTTCACCCCTAAAAATCATGAAAAATACTAAGCCGTCATATCAACTTGAAATTTGCACTGTATACGTAAAATTTCATGCTCATTCCGAAAATCTATGATTTTCATGTGCTCAGATAAAAGATTTAGCCGGAAAAGGGTGTTTAAGGTAAAAAATCCAATTTTCTGAGATTTTTTATTTTTCATTTTTCGAATTTCAAATGTCCCCAACTGTATTCTGACATGCTGATTCCGCATCTTTGAACAAAAATGTCGAAAACTCATCAGAAATATTTTTGGCGCCAAAAAAAACATTTGAAAACTGATTCAGAGCTGACCAACTCGAGAACGGTTAGAGATAGACGAATTCTGCGAACGCCAATCGATTCAGGGTGGTCGATTAGTATGAATGGTGAATTTTGAGTCGAACAAAAAAATTAAAAATTTCTCGAAAAAGTTGCAAGGGGTTCACCCCTAAAAATCATGAAAAATACTAAGCCGTCAGATCAACTTGAAATTTGCACTGTATACGTAAAATTTCATGCTCATTCCGAAAATCTATGATTTTCATGTGCTCAGATAAAAGATTTAGCCGGAAAAGGGTGTTTAAGGTAAAAAATCCAATTTTCTGAGATTTTTTATTTTTCATTTTTCGAATTTCAAATGTCCCCAACTGTATTTTGACATGCTGATTCCGCATCTTTGAACAAAAATGTCGAAAACTCATCAGAAATATTTTTGGCGCCAAAAAAAACATTTGAAAACTGATTCAGAGCTGACCAACTCGAGAACGGTTAGAGATAGACGAATTCTGCGAACGCCAATCGATTCAGGGTGGTCGATTAGTATGGGGGTTCACCCCTAAAAATCATGAAAAATACTAAGCCGTCAGATCAACTTGAAATTTGCACTGTATACTTAAAATTTCATGCTCATTCCGAAAATCTATGATTTTCATGTGCTCAGATATAAGATTTAGCCGGAAAAGGGTGTTTAAGGTAAAAAATCCAATTTTCTGAGATTTTTTATTTTTCATTTTTCGAATTTCAAACGTCCCCAACCGTATTTTGACATGCTGATTCCGCATCTTTGAACAAAAATGTCGAAAACTCATCAGAAATATTTTTGGCGCCAAAAAAAAACATTTGAAAACTAATTCAGAGCTGACCAACTCGAGAACGGTTAGAGATAGACGAATTCTGCAAACGCCAATCGATTCAAAATGGTCGATTAGTATGCATTGTGAATTTTGAGTCAAACAAAAAAATTAAAAATTACTCGAAAAAAGTTGCAAGGGGTTCACCCCTAAAAATCATGAAAAATACTAAGCCGTCAGATCAACTTGAAATTTGCACTGTATACTTAAAATTTCATGCTCATTCCGAAAATCTATGATTTTCATGTGCTCAGATATAAGATTTAGCCGGAAAAGGGTTTTTAAGGTAAAAAATCCAATTTTCTGAGATTTTTTATTTTTCATTTTTCGAATTTCAAACGTCCCCAACCGTATTTTGACATGCTGATTCCGCATCTTTGAACGAAAATGTTGAAAAAGAAATATTTTTGACGCCAAAAAAAAACATTTGAAAACTAATTCAGAGCTGACCAACTCGAGAACGGTTAGAGATAGACGAATTCTGCGAACGCCAATCGATTCAAAATGGTCGATTAGTATGCATTGTGAATTTTGAGTCAAACAAAAAAATTAAAAATCACTCGAAAAAAGTTGCAAGGGGTTCACCCCTAAAAATCATGAAAAATACTAAGCCGTCAGATCAACTTGAAATTTGCACTGTATACGTAAAATTTCATGCTCATTCCGAAAATCTATGATTTTCATGTGCTCAGATAAAAGATTTAGCCGGAAAAGGGTGTTTAAGGTAGAAAATCCATCTCTCTGAGGTTTTTCATTTTAAATTTTTCGAATTTGAAATTTTTGTCCTCGAGCGTATTTTGACGTGCTGATTTCGAATCTTTAAACGAAAATGTCGAAAACTCATCGGAAATATTTTTGGCGCCAAAAAAAACATTTGAAAACTGATTCAGAGCTGACCAACTCGAGAACGGTTAGAGATAGACGAATTCTGCGAACGCCAATCGATTCAGGGTGGTCGATTAGTATGAATGGTGAATTTTGAGTCGAACAAAAAAATTAAAAATTTCTCGAAAAAGTTGCAAGGGGTTCACCCCTAAAAATCATGAAAAATACTAAGCCGTCATATCAACTTGAAATTTGCACTGTATACGTAAAATTTCATGCTCATTCCGAAAATCTATGATTTTCATGTGCTCAGATAAAAGATTTAGCCGGAAAAGGGTGTTTAAG
Organism: Chrysolina haemoptera; assembly: GCA_958298965.1. NCBI lineage: Eukaryota > Metazoa > Arthropoda > Insecta > Coleoptera > Chrysomelidae > Chrysolina > Chrysolina haemoptera. Next base: position 2,281,091 of record OY282594.1, on the reverse strand, counting down.
GTAAAAAATCCAATTTTCTGAGATTTTTTATTTTTCATTTTTCGAATTTCAAATGTCCCCAACTGTATTCTGACATGCTGATTCCGCATCTTTGAACAAAAATGTCGAAAACTCATCAGAAATATTTTTGGCGCCAAAAAAAACATTTGAAAACTGATTCAGAGCTGACCAACTCGAGAACGGTTAGAGATAGACGAATTCTGCGAACGCCAATCGATTCAGGGTGGTCGATTAGTATGAATGGTGAATTTTGAGTCGAACAAAAAAATTAAAAATTTCTCGAAAAAGTTGCAAGGGGTTCACCCCTAAAAATCATGAAAAATACTAAGCCGTCAGATCAACTTGAAATTTGCACTGTATACGTAAAATTTCATGCTCATTCCGAAAATCTATGATTTTCATGTGCTCAGATAAAAGATTTAGCCGGAAAAGGGTGTTTAAGGTAAAAAATCCAATTTTCTGAGATTTTTTATTTTTCATTTTTCGAATTTCAAATGTCCCCAACTGTATTTTGACATGCTGATTCCGCATCTTTGAACAAAAATGTCGAAAACTCATCAGAAATATTTTTGGCGCCAAAAAAAACATTTGAAAACTGATTCAGAGCTGACCAACTCGAGAACGGTTAGAGATAGACGAATTCTGCGAACGCCAATCGATTCAGGGTGGTCGATTAGTATGGGGGTTCACCCCTAAAAATCATGAAAAATACTAAGCCGTCAGATCAACTTGAAATTTGCACTGTATACTTAAAATTTCATGCTCATTCCGAAAATCTATGATTTTCATGTGCTCAGATATAAGATTTAGCCGGAAAAGGGTGTTTAAGGTAAAAAATCCAATTTTCTGAGATTTTTTATTTTTCATTTTTCGAATTTCAAACGTCCCCAACCGTATTTTGACATGCTGATTCCGCATCTTTGAACAAAAATGTCGAAAACTCATCAGAAATATTTTTGGCGCCAAAAAAAAACATTTGAAAACTAATTCAGAGCTGACCAACTCGAGAACGGTTAGAGATAGACGAATTCTGCAAACGCCAATCGATTCAAAATGGTCGATTAGTATGCATTGTGAATTTTGAGTCAAACAAAAAAATTAAAAATTACTCGAAAAAAGTTGCAAGGGGTTCACCCCTAAAAATCATGAAAAATACTAAGCCGTCAGATCAACTTGAAATTTGCACTGTATACTTAAAATTTCATGCTCATTCCGAAAATCTATGATTTTCATGTGCTCAGATATAAGATTTATCCGGAAAAGGGTGTTTAAGGTAAAAAATCCAATTTTCTGAGATTTTTTATTTTTCATTTTTCGAATTTCAAACGTCCCCAACCGTATTTTGACATGCTGATTCCGCATCTTTGAACAAAAATGTCGAAAACTCATCAGAAATATTTTTGGCGCCAAAAAAAAACATTTGAAAACTAATTCAGAGCTGACCAACTCGAGAACGGTTAGAGATAGACGAATTCTGCAAACGCCAATCGATTCAAAATGGTCGATTAGTATGCATTGTGAATTTTAAGTCAAACAAAAAAATTTAAAATTACTCGAAAAAAGTTGCAAGGGGTTCTCCCCTAAAAATCATGAAAAATCAGATCGACTTGCAATTTGCACTGTATACGTAAAATTTCATGCTCATTCCGAAAATCTATGATTTTCATGTGCTCAGATATAAGATTTATCCGGAAAAGGGTGTTTAAGGTAAAAAATCCAATTTTCTGAGATTTTTTATTTTTCATTTTTCGAATTTCAAACGTCCCCAACCGTATTTTGACATGCTGATTCCGCATCTTTGAACAAAAATGTCGAAAACTCATCAGAAATATTTTTGGCGCCAAAAAAAAACATTTGAAAACTAATTCAGAGCTGACCAACTCGAGAACGGTTAGAGATAGACGAATTCTGCAAACGCCAATCGATTCAAAATGGTCGATTAGTATGCATTGTGAATTTTAAGTCAAACAAAAAAATTTAAAATTACTCGAAAAAAGTTGCAAGGGGTTCTCCCCTAAAAATCATGAAAAATACTAAGTCGTCAGATCGACTTGCAATTTGCACTGTATACGTAAAATTTCATGCTCATTCCGAAAATCTATGATTTTCATGTGCTCAGATATAAGATTTAGCCGGAAAAGGGTGTTTAAGGTAAAAAATCCAATTTTCTGAGATTTTTTATTTTTCATTTTTCGAATTTCAAATTTTCGTCCCCAACCGTATTTTGACATGCTGATTCCGCATCTTTGAACGAAAATGTCGAAAACTCATCAGGAATATTTTTGGCGCCAAAAAAAACATTTGAAAATTGATTCAGAGCTGACCAACTCGAGAACGGTTAGAGATAGACGAATTCTGCGAACGCCAATCGATTCAAAATGGTCGATTAGTATGCATTGTGAATTTTAAGTCAAACAAAAAAATTTAAAATTACTCGAAAAAAGTTGCAAGGGGTTCTCCCCTAAAAATCATGAAAAATACTAAGTCGTCAGATCGACTTGCAATTTGCACTGTATACGTAAAATTTCATGCTCATTCCGAAAATCTATGATTTTCATGTGCTCAGATATAAGATTTAGCCGGAAAAGGGTGTTTAAGGTAAAAAATCCAATTTTCTGAGATTTTTTATTTTTCATTTTTCGAATTTCAAATTTTCGTCCCCAACCGTATTTTGACATGCTGATTCCGCATCTTTGAACGAAAATGTCGAAAACTCATCAGGAATATTTTTGGCGCCAAAAAAAACATTTGAAAATTGATTCAGAGCTGACCAACTCGAGAACGGTTAGAGATAGACGAATTCTGCGAACGCCAATCGATTTAGAATGGCCGAAATAGTATATACTGAGAATTTGAACGAAAAAAATCGACGGATAAAAAAGTCGAGTATTTCATAATAGATGATACCATTCGATTGTAGAATTTTAAGATGTAGGTATGTAGCCTTATTTCAATGGTGCCATTTGTTTTGACATGTCTATAAACCTTGTGTGTCTCAATACGAATAAAGATATTATATTATATTATTATTATCATTATAGAATGTCTACCTAATGGAAAAAAATCATTCCAATCCGTTGGAAAATATAGATTTAATAAGGGAGCTCCGATCTTAAGTGGGTCACACTGTAGATAATGAATGACCAGCCAAGCATTAATCCTAATCCTAGTACACAACCGTGGATACGCTCCTGCTGCACAAATCCAAACCAATAATTTTCCATAGTTCCGTTGAACCCCGTACGGCCAGAGTCAATAAAAACGAAGAAGCCGATAAGCAAATTAAGAAAAACAATTGAACTGTAAACGGCTTTGTTGCCAGTAGAGCCATAGATATCCACCAAGAGAAGACGACTGCGAACTGGCCAACGACAACCCGAACCCATCACCTGGCAGTCAGTCGTTATCGAAAATCTACCGGGTTCGTTAGGAGCGAGTGCGGTGTCGGACAAAAAGTGTGTTAAATGTATTCCGCGGACAACAGCCTCAAAGCTAATTGTGCGTGCGAGAATAACAATTTGTCTTCCTCGTTGCGAGCGATGAACAAAATTTTTTTCGCCGAAGGGAAGAAGTCGAAAAAAGATGTCGCCGCCAGCCCCAAGAAGGTCGTCAAACCCGTAGGTCAGTTGATTCGCTATAGTTTTTCTCCTACAACCTTGCAAAGTTGACATTTCGAAATCGGAACCTGAATTCTGCCATTTGAGAGAAAGGCAATAGAAAAGATGTTTATCCAACATATGACAGTTATTACTGTCATTCTTAATGTCATTTTAGACAAGTAAACTATCAAAGAACACACTAGTGAGTTATAATCCATAACTCACTAGTGACTTATGAATTATAAATGACTAGTGACTTCTGGATTATAACTCACTAGTGTGTTATTTGATAGTTTACTTGTCCGAAATGATATTAATGGCAGTCATAACTGTCATGTGTTGGATAAAACATTGTATGCCACTCGTGCGTTATGTTGCCTAAGTCACTTGACTCGCGTGACTTATTTTCAACAACACTAGTACCATAAATAACTATTCGTGTATCGTTATTCAGTTATGTCAATGAAATTTATTATTATTTTCATTATTTGCTGTTATCTCATACTCATAGGAATTAAATTTCAGTCGATTTGTATTCAAAAAACGACTTGAAGATGTTTATCCAACACATGACAGTTATTACTGTCATTATTAATGTCATTTTAGACAAGTAAACTATCAAAGAACACACTAGTGAGTTATAATCCATAACTCACTAGTGACTTATGAATTATAAATGACTAGTGACTTCTGGATTATAACTCACTAGTGTGTTATTTGATAGTTTACTTGTCCGAAATGATATTAATGGCAGTCATAACTGTCATGTGTTGGATAAAACATTGTATGCCACTCGTGCGTTATGTTGCCTAAGTCACTTGACTCGCGTGACTTATTTTCAACAACACTAGTACCATAAATAACTATTCGTGTATCGTTATTCAGTTATGTCAATGAAATTTATTATTATTTTCATTACTTGCTGTTATCTCATACTCATAGGAATAAAATTTCAGTCGATTTGTATTCGAAAAACGACTTGAAACTAGATTTCTGACAATGTGTATAAGAAAATTTTCCGAAATATCGTTCCCGCTGAAATATTTTCAATTTTTTGCCAACTATAATTACACCATTTTTTAATCACTTCTGATTTTTCGAAATTTTTGATAAACATACAGTATTCGTTTTTCGAAATCTAACTAAAATCAGAAGGAATTGACAATCATTATTTTTTTTAATGGCAACCCCCCTTTATCTCTTCACCAGTTGATTTTAACCTAATATTTAAAGGGGTTAACGTAAACACGAGAACTAAGATCTTTAGCGTATGTTAGTGTATGTTCGTATTGCAGGATATTTTTTTTATCGTGGCCTAGTAAAATAAAATTTATAATATCAGATATATTATTATATACATTATTATATAAAAACATTCATAAATAGGGTGCGTTGGGGTTTATTATAGTTGAAGCATCTGCCTGTCTGCCTTGTAATCCAAAGATCGTGTGTTCGAATCCGTACAAACAGATCTCAAGATTTTTTTTTCTCACTAGCAGTAACTGTTGTACAGAAAAAATTGTATGATACATTTGTTAAAAGTGGTTTTATTTTGTGAGTGGGGAATATTGCGAAACGAGCATTAGCGAGTGGAGCATCCCCACTTTTAACACTTGTCTCACAAATCTCTGGAACTCATAGGTTCTCACGATGTTTTCTGAGCAGACAAGGTTTTCTTTTCTGTGGTAATTTGAAGAAAAACATTCGCCCAGTAGCTGGTAGGTACATTAATTAACCTAGGCAATCGAATCGATAAACAAGTTCTGAAAAAATACACTCCGACATTTATCAATTATACCATAATAATTATAAACCTAAGTAACGAGTTATTTCATTTCTGACATTGATGTTTCGCCCTGAGATATAGGTGCTATTTTTGGAATATTTATGTAAATTTGAATCTCATTCACAAGAAAACAAAATTCCTCGTCAACATATTTCCTCACTATCAATTCTTCGATTTTTCACACAGGATGAAGACGTTCAGTCTCAAGGTTAAAGAGAAATCAATAACAAAGTTAGGGCAAAACAGAAAATGTAAAGGGAAAAAAATCAAGATCAATTTGGTATTTATTTCTGGATAGTATATTTGAAGGAATTCCCTCGGGAATTCCAATGTGCTTCGTAAAATTGTTTCCCAAAAACTATAGATTTTGATAGGTTGATTTTCAGAAAAACAAAAAAACGTCAAGAGCATATTTATATCTTTATGCGTAATCATATTCGGTATATCTGTCACCCCCAGTTTTCTCGCTCACTCTCATATCAAGATTCTGCCAAAAAAAATGGAAGTCCATGAAATTTCTTATGAGGTTAGTTTAATAATAGACTAACAGGTATCCAAATAGTCAAAATCGAAAGAAAATACCGTTCAAAGAACTTTCCGACGGAAAATGAAGCTAAGAAAATTGGGAACAAAAAACTCCCATACACTTTTTCATTTGTATCTTGATTTGAAAACATTCTTCACTTGACTCATGCTATAATAATGTATTATTAATATTCTCAATGTTTTTCTTTCAGAAATAAGAAGAGAAGAAGTACTAGCCATAAGAAACAGATTCCCCAACAAAATCCCGGTAAGTTCAATTTTGCAAATCATGCGAAATCCAAAAATTATATCGAAATCGAAGTAAACTCGATTCGTGTTTTAGAGGTTATACGTACAGTGTTGGCATCATATTTTCATGAAGCGTAATTTTGTTAAATCGTAATTAAAGAGTCTCCTGCCTTCTGAAGGCTACAATGGCATTTCAGTTCTTTGTATTTGAAAAAAATCATAACGCTAACAGTGCAATTAAGGTGAGGTGTAGAACTAAAAAGAGATAATAGGAATTGGTGGAGGAGCCGGTATTTCAACTTTTTCGACTTTAATGATGAATTTTTGACATTAATGTCGAAGTGATGAAAAAAAAAACTCTTGTGGCGCTCCTGCGCTTTCGTCACTATGAGTCTGTACTATTAAGAATTCTCCAGATTTGTTGGCCGTGCCAGTTGTTTATAGGAGAACATGAACTGGTCTCGATAGAAATATGGTAAATACAATTTTGCCACGCCAGATGTTTCTAAAGAAACGTGAACTGGTCTAGGCAGAATTCGAGTGATTGAAATTAGTTTAGAGAGCTCTCATATTGGCATAGGGAAAAATAAAAATAAATGTATTCAAAACTATAGCACCATATAGTTCCGTTCAGAACATAAAATAAAAATCACTTTTTCATACTACTATTCCTCCAAAAATTATCAAATACCACCGTAAGAAAATAATTATTGTCATAAAATACATAAGAACAACAAATTATTCACCAACTTTTTATTTAGCGAATTTATGGTGAGTATGTATATAAAAAGCAAAACCAAATAAATAAACATATAATTATTTTCTCCTAATTCAGATGTAGATCAAAATAAATCACATTTTGACATTCTTATGTAAAATTAAGAACTGATTAGGGATAAAGTCTAAATAAACTTGTGTCTGGAAATGCTTCGTTTCGAACATACAGGGTGTTGGTATTGCACGCTTTTTAAAAATAACTTTTGTAAAAAATAAGTTATTTGCACGAAATTTGGTACCAGGGTTTTTTTGACGAGGGAAATCATAATTTAGTATTATTTTTCATGTAACATCTAGAGGACGCTGCGTACGCTGTCATTATTCACTTCAAATTGCCCTAACATTTTTGAAAGTAAACTTTTTTATGAAAAAACTTATCTAATCTAACCTGGTGTTTTGTTCTCTTATAGGTTATAGTCCAAAGATTTTCCAAAGAGACGCATTTGCCAACCTTGGATAAATCGAAGTTTTTGGTGCCACAAGAAATAACAATGTCGCAGTTACAGACGATAATTAGGTGAGAACCTATTTCAAAAAAGCTGAAATGTAGTTATTATAACTCATAAGTTGAAAGGTACAAAACTCAAACCGTAGTTACAAATTAACTCATAAATACAGGGTGTTAATTAAGTACGTTGACAAACTTCGGGAGGTGAAAGTTTTCAGGACGAAAAGTTCATATTTTTTCTGCCACCACTGAGAGATTGTGAGATAAGAATAATCAATGAAGTTTAATTTAACATCTTTTTGTTTTCTTGAAGTTTTTCATTTACTTGTACGGTTCAGGAGATATAATATTTGATAAAAAATGTTTGTGGTTAATACGAAATGCCGATATCTTAAAAATCGATGGTACTAAACCTATGCGAAAATAAAAAGTTCAACTTATCCACACCAAACTCTATTTTCAAGTCGATCGGCTCAAAATGAATTTTCAGCCGGAAAAACATCAAAGGTGCGCTAGGATCCTATCCTAGCACATAACACCGCCAAAAAAAAATACTCCTGAAAGTTCTAGAATTTTTTCAATATTTTTCCCGTATTCTACGCCATCAATTCAACATGACACAGTATTCGAAAAATAAAAAATGTTAAATTTAAAAATCGGTCCAACTAAAAGTGCACACATTCGTAAAAACGCCCACCAAATCTATGTTTTACTAGCGATTTCAAATTCGGTCAGCGTATAGAAAAAAGATTGAATTTAACGAATATAACATAGAAAAAAAATTAGAAAAATTTTTGGCGGGAAATTGGCACCTGCAACCTCTAGAAAACATTTTCATCCGATGACTGAATCGAGATAGAGCAATTCTGCGAACGCCAATCGATTCAGCATGCCGAAATTAGTATATTTAGTGATTTTCAAGTCGATCGGCTCAAAATTAATTTTCAGCCGAAAAAACATCAAAAACATTAAAAATGACCAAAAATCCAAAGTCATAAGATTCACTCGAAATTACCATCGATATACTCAAAATTTTATGCTGATTCCGAAAATGTATGATTTGAATATGTTCGGATACACGGTCTACCATAAAACAAAGATAAATGTGCAACAAAAATTGTACCGCACGAATCCGGCATCCTAGCACACAAAACCACCTATTACACCTACAAGCGAACTGTTAGGCCAGCAAACAATAACATCATCTTGTAGGAAATTTTCTTAGCTTTCTTCCGATATACCTATGTATTTAACGAATCTGTCTCGTTATGTTCGCAAAATGCGATAAATGTAAAAGGTTGCGCTAGGATCCTATCCCAGCACATAAAACCGCCAAAAAAAATACTTCTCAATGTTCTAGAATTTTTTCAATATTTTTCCCGTATTCTACGCCATCATTTTAATAGTCATTTGGTGGCTTGGGGGGGCTGCAGCCCCAAAGCCCCCCCTGGCTGCGCCAATGATGCGCCAAAATCGAAGCAATATTATTGGGCGTTTTGAAATCAGCATAATAATTCAAAATTTAAAAATGTCAGAATCTAGAGGGCGGCACTATGACCTACTATTTATTCCCTAACATATCTGTCTCTGTCTGTTTCTATTACATACCTTTGCTGACAGCATTGTGCAGTGTTGTGATTGGTCAGCTCAAGGTCGATGGGAGTGTAGGGACTAGCACGTCACATTGCATCACACCAATGAGAGCAACCCTTACAAATGGCGCATAAAAGGGTATGTCAGAAACGGAAACTATGTAATTCGTTACGTTATTCATACTATAGAACGAATAAAAATATAAAATTACATTATATGGCAGTTTTTAAGCATGAACGTCACGATTAAATGATTTCCAAAAATTAGTGCAGTTAGCGCAGTTTGAATGCCAGCTGAATTTATGGTATTTTCCGTGACTAAATAGGCAGCAAGACTAGTATTTGTTTTGATATTTTTATGATCAATTGTGCGTTCTCTGAAGGTTCTACCAGTTTGTCCGATGTAAATCATAAAACAAAACATTTCTTAACTTTTACTTTATTTTTTCCCAAAGTATCATTTGTCTTGAAAGCAACATTAAGACCATATTTGTTTAAAAGTGGTTGACTATATATATATATATCAGTATGAGTAGAATTCTTCTGTACTTGCATTGTCTAGAAACAAAAGAGAGAAATCCAAAAGAGTTCTACTTTTTAAGACCATGCATGTTTATTCAAAAAATTCCCTATTTTGTAACTAGATTCTCCAATTATGTTATTGCTTCAAACTACCGTTGGTATTTAATTCTAATCGTTTTTTAAATAATTTCTTACATAAAATACTGTCTATTAATGAACATATATAATAACCGTCACAAGGTCAACACATTAGGCACTTATTATACTCCACAACGGACTCAGTGTCACCAGGAGCATAATAAGAAAACATCGGTGTCTCGTCTATACCGTACGAGTGTCGTAGATGGCAGTATAACATTCCTAGCGCCGCGTTATGCCTGTGGATATGAGCTCATTATGAATACTCATCTCATCAAATTATTATGGAATCAAGATAATATTGGACTACCGGTACTGCACTACAAAACTCCACTCGACTGTTTATTAGTTTTTCTGGGGTCTTTGACCGTGTGAATCATGGACTAATATTGAAATTAGAGAGATATGGGTGATGAGAGATTGCAACTCGGCATCAACTGAGCAAGGCGTTCCTCAGGGATCCACACTTGGGCCGTTATCTTTAATAATCAATGCAAGTCACAAAAATATTATATGACTGTGAGGATAATCAACACAGTCTCAGTGCCCAATCTCGGATCTGACATGTCTAATGGCGCTGTTCAAAGATAGAGATTTTGTTTATGATTCGGATTATAAGATAAGATAATTATTATTATTTTGTTTTCAACATTTCAGAAACAGAGTCCGTCTGAACTCCAACCAAGCCCTCTACCTCCTGGTGAACAACAAGTCGCTGATGAGCCTCTCCCTCACGTTGGCAGAAGTCTATTCGGAGCATGTGAATTCCGATGGATTTCTCTATGTTACGTATGCTTCGCAAGAGGTCTTTGGCACCGACAGTAACAGCCTTGATAGCTTCAGCGATTACAAAAACAAGAAGAACTGTAAACAGAACTACTCGTTCGTTTGACTATTTTAGGATTAGGTTTAGGTAGGGTTTTTCAATGTTTTTTCAATTATTGTTAGCGTATACGTGTTGGTTGTGTTTTAAGACTGTAAGCATTTATAGGCATTTCGTAGATTCTGTATAGACTGAGGTAAGTTTTATATGTACCATAACGAATATATTTTCTCGTATTTTGAAGATTTCTTTTACTTTCCGCCTACTCAATATTTTTTCTTCGACAGTGCGTAAAGTAATACTTTTTCATTTGTGTCTTACTCTTGGGGTTGGTGTACTATACACACTAGCACTACAGTTGGTATAAGAACATGATACAAGTCAAAAGCATAGAACGTTAAATTCGTTAAAAAGGTAAATACATTTAACAAGACAAGAAAAAATGTGGAAATAAACTACAGTAAACATAGGCATCGAGAAAAAGAGAATAAAATTGTATACAAGAGTATTTCTTTTCGTTTCATTAATTTTCAGTCACCAAAGAATATAATACAGTAACATAACAACTATACAATACACTAATATGTACATTTAATGTTGCTATTCATTGATTTTTTTTTATTTGTTATGGTAAAAAGCGTGTTGCAACAAACATATTCTTAAATACTCGGTAAGAAGAATATATTAGTAACGTCTGTACTTACGATAAAAATAAAAAATAAACTGTTTGCTACTACAGGAGTTTTATGCGATGAATTAGCAATTGGCACAACTTGACTAATATATGCGAGGGAATTTTCACTTTTATCGCAAGTATTCACAATTCGCAATAACAAATAAAATTTGGAGAATGAAGAACTTCTATCTCCCTAAATCACTGACGCACTTTTCTGACAGTGACAAACACTAAACAACATGAACATAGCTTCTTATACGACTTCTCTTCTTTTATTGCTCGACCACAAAACACCTTACCTGCACAGAAGTGTCACTAGGGTAGGTTTATCAATAAGACAATAAAGGGTCCGCAGGTTATCTCTCTCTCATCTCATCCCATTGGTTGTGTAGCAGTTTTCTACACCTGGTGAAATTTACACTCGATTTTTAAAATTCGTTTGCAGATTATTTGACACATTCCTTTGTTTGAACTGCTCACAAGTACACTCGATTCAAAATGTGTAAATTACATTACAGTACACTACACCTCGATGCAAATGACTAAACCTAATGAGTAATAAATGTAAAAACTCGGATATGATGAGAAACAAAGAAAAGGACGATGCCTCATGCTGCCTGTATGAATTCGGTGAGTATGTGCACGTTTTATGAGTGCCAATTCCAATTGTTTGGGGCTCGTGACACTTTTTTTATTAATATAAAAACTAAATCCATAATTTTTGGTTTATTTTAGTAGACAGTTACAGGAAAAACACTGAGAATAGAAGAAAACTTCTCCTTGGCCGTCTATCTCTAACGACATGTGGCCAATAGTTGAGAAGTAGAGTAAAATCTCTACTTCTTCTCTTTTCCGAAACGATTGTTTTGGATTTTCGTGTTTTGTTGTAAATTCTAATAAATAATTTCCATTTAGGTAGTCGGTTGTGAAATATTGAAGTACCTATAGTATAATTATGTTATTCATAACGGGCATGTTTGCTTAAATAGATTAATCGACGAGAAAACCGATTTCAACTCGTTGAAAAATGGTGAGTCGACAGCACTTCATTCACCAAATAGGTTATGGTGATTTCGTTCATTTTAAGGACCCAAACTTACCGCCTCAAGGCTTCGTACATCCTCCGGGAATAGGTACCCCACCGTTGATGCCCCAAGTGCCAATACCCGGAATGGGCGGGTTTCCTCCTATGATTCCGTCATTCAGCGTACCTCCGCCTGGTTTTGGTAATTTCGGGCCCCCTGGAGGCATGCCCCCCGCCAATCCGGGTAACGAATGGACGGAGCACAAGGCCCCTGATGGCAGGACATATTATTATAACTCTGTGACCAAACAGAGTTCTTGGCAGAAGCCAGATCAACTGAAATCACCGGGAGAGGTATGATTATCGCTTTAAAACTAGTAGTGTTTGATAGTAAATCTTCAGTTACAGTGAGTGAGTGAGCACAAGAATTAAAAAGTATATATATAAGCAGTGTTTAGCGAAAAAAAACTTTTATTTTAAATGAAAATAATTACTATTATTCTAAACGTAAACAATCGTTGCCACCCTTGCATAAATTAAAATTCTAGGCATGTAGTGTTGAACAATGAAAGTCCATTATTTGTACACGTTTTGAAAAAATATTGTTTTTTTTTGCTAAACAGTGCTGAAAATGAGTAAATAAGAGTGCATGTGGTGACAAGGGCAAATTTTATGTGTTTTCAATTACAGAATTTCGAGCTGTCACATGGTGAAGTTCCAGAATGGAATGGATCTGTATCTTCGAAAGTAGAAAAAAATAATTTGAAGATCTGTGTATGCAAGTTTCACATATTTATTTTTGGAAATTCATTTGCTCACAGTAACCAAAGTTTTACCCATTATTTTATACGATATATATCCACCATAACATTCTTTTACAGCTCCTGCTGTCCCAATGTCCTTGGAAAGAGTACACAGCCGATAGTGGTAAAATATATTACCATAATGTCACTACAAAGGAGTCTAGATGGGTTATTCCCCCTGAGTTGGATGAAATCAAGAAGAAAATTGCAGCTGAAGAGTGAGTTTTTACGTTGGAATATTTTCATTTGTCATAGTTTTACTTGCGGTTCTATTTCTACAAGAACAGCATATTTTTCTCTTTTTCATTCAGTCATCTCATATGGGACTCTTCAATTCTCAAGCATTGATATTGTAGAATTTTAGATCTCGTTTCGATTATCTTCAAAGATCGGAAATGTCAGATTTATTGAGCACCACAGAGTAATTCTTCTATATAAAGTATCCGTGTACATGAATAATTTGGCGGCTGTAAAGAGCAGTAGTTGTTTTATGTTGGATACTTGCCTACGAAAATATCTGTTGTATAGTTTTATGTTGTGAATCAAAAAGCATTTTCATTATTAATGAATAATTCTTCCTTTGCAGTTTTATAACTTTCTGATCATAACCATTGACATTGAAACTTTTCAGATTTTTTACCAGTTTATAAAGATTGTATTCTGTAATTGGATGGAGGAATATTGCGAGTTTGGAGTAATTTAAATATTTTCCTTTCCTAAAATTAATTTTCGTCTTTGTAGTCCATAATATCAGTGAAAAGGCTATTGAAGTCTGAAGAATAATTTTTTTTATTGAAGAAAAAAATATTTTTTGCAGAAGTCTGGCACATTCTGAATATAGAGATAACACATCCTTGAAATAGTAAAGTTCGGGGGTACGAGGGATTTTCAAGTAGTAGATTTGAGCCAGTTCTGGGCCTTCCCCCACCACTTCGACAATAAGTGATCTTGTCTGGCGCATAAGCGAAGTGACAGGCGGATTTTTGAAATGTTTGTTTTTGTTCGACCATGATTGAGTCGGTTCGTATTCGAGGTTTTTTGTTTGGACCTTTTTTATATCAGTTCCTTTTTTATACCAATATTCATATGACATTCATTTTTACCCTTGACAAACTGGCTGATGTTTTTATATAGTACATGATGTAACTGTAACCTGTTGAAAAATGTTTGTGACCTTCAGGTGTCCTCATAACAAATTCGTTATGATACGATACTTGCAAATGGAACACACATCTGCATACCACGGAAATACAGTCAGAAATATGAGTTTTCATTTGTCTCTGGCAACGCATCCTTCATGAGACTTGTGGTGGATTTGGGTATCATTTCTTCCAGAGTATTCTTAACACTTCACTTGTTCTCAAATTCGTTGCGATTTCCCGTACACACGTCCATAGTCCACGGAGATCCAGCACTTCCCAATAGAGTTTTGAAATAAAAAATATTATTATATGAAAAGAAATAGGATGTATATTGATATTCTGGTGTTTGTTTGGATATTGTTGTATTTTTGATGTCTGTAGTCATAGTTTTAAACATGTGGTCTTGATTTTTGTTATATCAGATAATGGTCTGTGAATGAAGTGAATTGACCAATTGCTTGTAACTTAACAATGTGAAATTTCAGGCTTAACCCTCCGCAAGCACCTGTTGCGCCAAGAGAGGTTATAAGTCCACTGCCGATACCTATACCTATTCCTATACAACAACCTCTTGCTGTGGCAGTTCTACCGACGACAGGACCAGGCTCGCCCTCAATTCCTATACCAAGTAAGTTGAAATAATATAGTTTTCAGTTTCAAATCAGAATATAGGCTATCAGTACATGTATATTTCCTTTTTTAATTTTTTTTATTAAGAGTTTATTATCTTTCAGCGCCCAGTCCTGGTGGAAAGAGTGCTTTAGAAGCAGCAATGGCTGCTACTCTAGCTTCCATATCTTTACCTGTACCTCCGCCAAAACAAGGTGAATATTTATTTATTGTAACACTGAATCATTTTTATTTCATATTTTTGAAGTATTTATTCATCCCTATTTCATCTCAGCTACCCTTGAAATAATTATTGCCACAGTTATTGTTTCAGACGAGGACTCCAACATGTCGACCCACAGCGACCCTGGCACCAAAGAGTCTCGTAATTCGACACCCGAACCGAAAATCTTCAAGGACAAGAAGGAAGCCATCGAGGCTTTCAAAGAGCTCCTGAAAGACAAGAACGTGCCTTCGAATGCCTCGTGGGAGCAGTGCGTAAAGATCATTTCGAACGATCCGAGGTACGAGGCGTTCAAGAGATTAAACGAAAAGAAACAGGTCAGTAAGATTAGTCGTAGCTAGTTTCGCAATAGGCCTTGGGTCGAGGTGGAGGGCCTGATGCAGGTCCGGTCACATTTAAATATAGCCTAACCTAGTTTCAGAGGATTTGTTTACATGTGAGGAATGCGAATATAATCTAAAGTGAAAAGAGTGGTTTCGATTTAATTCCGACAGTTCCTTCATCTACCGACAGTTGTTTTCATAATTTCGATAAAGCTGTCCTGACGAGTAGGAAACTAGGAAACAGCTGTCGGCAGATTATTGAACTCTTGAAATTAAATCAAAACCACTCTCCTCTTCACCTCAGATTCTGTTTGCGTTCCTCATAATACAGTAGATTGATTGAATCTTGGATTTGACAGATCACTTTACCAAATGTCGTCAGAAAAAAAAATGTGGAAACATTCAAAACTAGTTTGTTGATCATTAATATATATTTTATATATCCTTGTCCACTATTTGCAATAATGAACCGTATTAAAATTTTCTTCTACACATACATTTCTGAAGTTTACTGAGACATTGAATTGTCTTAGGTTTTCAATGCTTACAAGACACAAAAGCTGAAAGATGAAAAGGAA
Organism: Chrysolina haemoptera; assembly: GCA_958298965.1. Taxonomy (NCBI): domain Eukaryota; kingdom Metazoa; phylum Arthropoda; class Insecta; order Coleoptera; family Chrysomelidae; genus Chrysolina; species Chrysolina haemoptera. Next base: position 2,265,233 of record OY282594.1, on the reverse strand, counting down.
GAACAAAGGTTAAAATCGAAGAAGTACAAAGAGCAACTGGAGGAATTTTTATTGAAAACCGACTTGATAACTTCTACTACAAAGTACTACAGGTGTGATGAGATTTTCGGAACTTTGGAGGTAAGTAATAGCATTCAAAATAGTTGATGTCAATTATAGTACGTTGTAAACTTGGTTGTCAATGTCAATAACTACCAAATCATTTTCTGTCAGTGTGAAGATGCATCACCATTTCATCAAATTGCACCTTCCACTTAAGATGTTTGCATACTTTGAAAAACTAATATGATTTAATTTTTTGGGTTCATTTTGATATGAATGAAAAATAATGAGTTCTACACCCCTTAACAATTTTCAGATTTGGAGCAACGTTGCCGATTCTGATCGTAGGGACATCTACGAGGATGTAATGTTCACTTTAGCAAAACGAGAAAAGGAGGAGGCCAAAACTTTGAAAAAGCGTAACATGAAAAAACTTGCTGAAGTTCTAGAATGTATGACAAGAATCAATTTCGATACGACTTGGAGTGAGGCACAGGTAAGTTCCACAGTTCTTATAATGATAATTAGAATATTGAACGTTGTTCTGTTTTACGATTTTAATGATGACACCTATTTGTATTAGTGAATTATTAATAATTTGTCATAATTATTATCATTGAAAGGTTGTAGATAATGCGTCACACGAGACCATCCCCATCACACATACTTCAAGCCCTGTCTCCTCCCACAATAAACTAATCAGAATGTCAAGCCGACTCGTGACCCCTTGTCATCTGTCACTTGGCACATGGCATGCATCCCCTGTCACTCGGCACATGTAGTTTATCATTTTTTATCTTTTACTTTTAACTCGTCATCCCCGCCTATCTTTAGTCATATATCGCTTACCATCTATCAGCTATCACTGGTCATCTGTCACCTATCAACTATCTTCTATCATCCGTCACCTGCACCCCACATGTATCGTCTGTCACTTGTCATTAATCAATTATTACCTGTCACGGCTCATCTGTCACCTATCAACTGTCTCTCATTCGAGACTATGAATGAGATCAGTCCTCTTATTGATCCTTGGGGTACTTCCAAATTTTTTGTGAAACAAAATTCTTTTTTTGTAATTGTTATATTCAATATTTCGTCTGATTATAAAAACCTTTGATGAACTAGGTGTTATTGCTGGACAACAACTCTTTCAAAAATGACGTCAATCTTCTGGCGATGGACAAAGAGGATGCTTTAATCGTTTTCGAGGAACACATACGAGTGCTGGAAAAAGAGCAAATGGAGGAGAAGGAGAGGGAGAAAAGGAGGCTGAAAAGGCAGTGCAGGAAGAACAGGTAAATTTTTCATTATGTTCGCATTGAATTCATTTTGTTGGTTCGTTACGGTTTGTGATAACTTTGAAATTGTCGATAGGGATCAATTTTTGGCACTCTTGGATCACCTGCACGAAGAAGGAAAGCTGACGTCGATGTCTCTCTGGGTGGAACTGTACCCTATTATTTCTGCCGATATTAGATTTTCGGCAATGTTGGGTAAGTTGAAAAATGATAGTGATTTTATGGAAGATAGCATTTGTGAATCTTAAAGTTTTTATAATTGGATTTCTTCTCACTATAAACTGAGCCATAATAATGAGGTTGAGATATATTTTTATATTTTTTTTAATTCATACTGCCATTTTCTTGTGTATCATAAGAGGAAAATACATCAAAGAAAGAAAGAAATTCGAAAGTAATAGTCCATACTTAATGTGAAAGTTTCTCGGTATTCCAAGTTAGTAAGTGCTGACTTGGTATCTCAGAATTCCATGTTAGTATCTCAGAATTTCATGTTGGTGTCTCAGAATTTCATGTTAGTATCTCAGAATTGTATGTTAGTATTTCAGATTATCATGTTTGTATTTCAGAATTCCATGTTAGTATCTCAGAATTCCATGTTAGTATTTCAGAATTCCATGTTAGTCTTTCAGAATTCCATGTTAGTATCTCAGAATTCCATGTTAGTATCTCAGAATTTCATGTTAGTATTTCAGATTATCATGTTTGTATTTCAGAATTCCATGTTAGTATCTCAGAATTCCATGTTAGTATCTCAGAATTCCATGTTAGTATTTCAGAATTTCATGTTAGTATCTCAGAATTCCATGTTAGTATCTCAGAATTCTATGTTAGTATTTCAGAATTCCATGTTAGTATCTCAGAATTCCATGTTAGTGTCTCAGAATTCTATGTTAGTATTTCAGAATTCCATGTTAGTATCTCAGAATTTCATGTTAGTAACTCAGAATTCCATGTTAGTATCTCAGAATTCCAGGTTAGTATTTCAGAATTCCATGTTAGTATCTCAGAATTCCATGTTAGTATCTCAGAATTCCATGTTAGTATTTCAGATTATCATGTTTGTATTTCAGAATTCCATGTTAGTATCTCAGAATTCTGCCCTAGTATCTCGAAATGAGCGTTTCGACTTGAAATTCCGACTAAGTATCTCACAATTATAACTCTTTGGTCCAGATTTCAAAATAAATTGCCTCAAATATTTTACTAAACATTTTCTCATGTTCGAAGGGCCATTTTCAGGGCAAGGCGGATCGACGCCTTTGGATCTCTTCAAATTTTACGTGGAAGACCTAAAATCGCGCTTCCACGACGAAAAAAAAATCATCAAGGAGATTTTGAGGGAGAAGGACTTTGAGGTCAAAGTAGACACGTCTTTCGACCAGTTCGCCACTGTGATTTGCGAAGACAAGAGGTCTGCCACATTAGACGCAGGAAATGTTAAATTGACGTTCAATTCTTTTCTAGAAAAGGTGATATGAATATTTATATTGTAGTTCCGGTACTTATTAAGCTATTACCGCAAACCAACCTCTGTATTTGTTGTATTTCTACTGTTTCTACTTTTTGTAGGCTGAAGTGAAGGAAAAAGAACGATTGAAGGAAGAGACGAAGAGATTGAAGAAGTTGGAGCTGAATTTCAAAACGTTGCTCAAGGAGATGAACGTTGATTTCGAACTCAGCTGGGAGGAAGTCAAGATGAAACTCGAAAAGGAAGAAGAGTTCACTGCATTCGACTCTGATACTGAAAGGGAAAAGATCTATAAGGTATAATAAGTTTTTTGTCATATCCCAATATAACACGGGCCTTAATACAGATCATTTGTGGCATACCTTGCGGCAGGATTGATGATCGTTTTTGTTGAATTCCACTGTCCAGGTACACTGGAAAAGCTGTTTAAATTTGGCGTTAAAGTCCAGCCTACGGGACTACCAGATTTGAATCCTATTGGCATTTTTTATTATTTAGGAATACCAACACGAAATGGAGGAATCCTGCAGCCATCATCACTCCAGGTCGAAGAAATCGAAGAAGAAGAAAAAGAAGGCGTACAAAACTTCAAGCAGCGACTCCGAGACCGATCGGCATAAGAAATCAAAGCATAAATCGAAAAGTCCCACTCCTTACTCCGAAGACAGCAACGAGGAGTACAAGAAAAAGAAATCGAAAAAGAAGCATAAGAGAAAAAGCCCTTCAGTGAGTTATTGACTATTTATTTATTTAATATCAGTTTAGGTATTTATTATACAAACAATAAGTTTTGTTTTAGAGAATTTTGGACGTTAAAATTAGGAATCTAGTTATTAAATATTCGTTAATTGATTGGATGGCGTTTTTGATTTACTTTTTTTTTATTGGTTGTGGATCTTCAAACGTTTTTGCACGAGTTTTGGGAAATCTGTATGGGTTTCAATTATGAACAGGTTCTCCGTTGCAAAACTATTTCAATAAAATAGAATTTTTTACAAAATAACCGATTGTTTAGGAAGATTTTCTGTTGAAAAATCTTGCATAACTGCCGGCGGGGGTTGAAAACATCAGGTATGTATGAGGGGCGAGGTTGAGGGACAAAAATGAGTTAAATGGTCCTTGGTTTCACCATGTGAATTTACAAAAGAGGTGGCAAAGAACTGTCATAGATACTTCTACTTTTATTACTAATCATCTTTGAAATGTAACTGGGTACAACAGGTAAGTATCTAGATTAAGATAAGAATATGAAATCTCTTAACTCATAAAGTATCTTAACTGATTCAGTATTTCAACTGATACAGTATCCTTACTGAGAGTATAATGATAAGGTGGGAGTATCGTTTTTCAACAGTGAATATTGTCAAGAAATATCTGTCGCAAGTATCAGTACAAACTCCGATGGATCTGATCATCAGAACTGACGAGGAAGAATAAATTTGCTGCAACAAAAAAATGCTCTTGCTATTCTTTATAACTAGCTCTTCCTTTGGAGTGTTGAAATGGACCGGAGAAAATCTGCGAAAACTCAACGAAAATACTTGCAACTTAAATCTTCTGTTTAGTGTTGTACTCGCCACCATAATAGAGATACCAATGACGTTCTCTATAGCAGAATGGCACCGACTATCAGCATATTTAGAGGATCAAATTCATACTTCTACTATACCTACATCGCAATCCTTGTCAAATAAGCCGAAAACCGTGCGAAATCTCAAGATTAAAACGCCGTGTTTTAAAGGATGCTATGTAACAACGGTTTTTTCTCAATCTGTATCATTAACTTATCATAGTCTCTATAATTCGAATCTCTGGATTTTTCAGGTATCAATTGAATGGTAACTCTCCCTTGAGATTGAAAAATGTTCTATATCATAGTAGCAAGATGTGAATTAGAGTGACTCCGAATCTAATTTATGATTGAATAAAATATTTAGCTGCTAGCAATTTCAATTTGAGAAGCACTTGTTATACGAATAGCGTTTCAAGCGTCGTTTATGACAGATACTTTTAGAGACATGATTTTAATGAACCATTCTCAGTTGTTCTTCGAATTGAAACGTATTTTCAAACAACTTCAATTCTCGGCCAAGATTTCTTCTTGTTCTCCATGTGATGTCATGAAGTCTTTCGGACCAACCAGGTTTTCGTCAGGATGACAAGACAGTTCCAAAATTTTGTGATGTCAGCACGTACATAGAATGCTTTCTTTCGTCTTGTACTATTTGGAGGAGATCTGGAGACACCCTACATTTTCTTTTACCGAAGAGGATAATATATTCACAGTTTGAATTTTGAAAATAAATCTATTTACAATAATGCCAAAGAGAATTACAATTCAATATTTAATTGATGAACTGAATAATTACCATCAGTTAATTAAATTTAAAAACAAATTGATGAAGGAAATTTGACAGATCGCTGGCTAATAATAAATTGAGATCTGTCAAACAAGACTCGTTATTTTGTGTATTATTTTAGCATTACCTTATTCCTATGTAGGTATAGAAGTGATTCAGTTTCAGTAAAAGTTTATTTGTGTTCACCTCACAGTCAAAATCAAAATTTATCAACTTCGTTACAATACGTCACATGCATGTATCACAAAATCATTGAATTTTTGTGTGCACCATTTACTTTGTTACTAAATGGTGTCATTCAACTGCACTTTTGAAAGTTTTGAATAATCCATTTTTAAAAATGCGAAGCAAATTTGAATTTGGTAAAACGCTCGCCTTAGTATGACGTCAAAGTCCATGTGAACAAAGTGTATTTTCATGGTATTGATCGTCATTGATCGATCTATCTAAAGTTTCAAAGGTTCCAAACAGTGCAGTGCAAGTTGGATAATCTTTGTTGACATGTATTTTGATGTCACATCCTCCAAAACCAAAAGATGATTGTTTGAATTTCCACTATTTTCCAATCATTTTTATTCTTGTTGGTTATAGATATTTTGGGCAGCTATCATATTTGAATGGATAGTATAATCGATCGAACAGTTGGAAAATAAAACATGCATGAGACCTACTGGCGCCCAACGTGGGGCAGGATTGTTTCATTACTGTTTCATTCTTGTCTAAGGGAGTGAAATTTCCTCCGATTACAATTATTTCTTTCATATCTATTATTGCAGCTCTGGAGGTGCTGCGGCCTAAAAGGCTTATTGTGCTCTGGTTCGATGACTGATTGGTGCAAAAAGACCGCATATATTAGCATACGGTACTCTTGATGATTTATACCTATGAGTTGTAGAATTCACGGGAATAATCAATAGGAGTCCACCATTACATAATTATTTTAAAGAAGGTTACGTCATGAGATTAGTATTCATTGTTTCCATCTGGCGACAGATATAGCCGAATAAAATTATAACCGCAAGTCGTGTTTCATTTAAAATTCCACAAATTACCAAAATACTTTCTTTGTATCGGGAGAAGGATTCCCCCTCCCTAGGCAGGAATAAAAGCTTCACCGTCACCGAATCAGTTGAGATACTGGTACCCGGTTCAGAACTTTGACCGTTGCCACATCGTCTTTGTTTACCGCAAGTGTAAACGACAAACCCGACGAATTTACGCTCTGAAATGCGCAAAATCCAGAGGTTTTAACCTGTCACAAATTCTAATAGAAATGATTTTTGGCACACAGGCAGTTCTTGCAGTACTTTAAAAAAAATTGTTCTTAAAAAAAATTGTTCTGCACGCGTACACCTATGGGAAGTATGGGAAAGCTCGGAAAATCGATATTTGGAAGTGGTTGGAAATTTCAATATAATGTATGGAAAAAACTTGTAGAACGGCAAAAATCTCCATAAAAAAGGTAATCGCTTGTTTTATCGAAAATTGCTTCATTTGAGAGATAATGAGCTATAACCGATATTTTCAGATTTCCGCGCGAACAACTCATTATAAGATTTACCCCGACGCTCGACTAAAATCTCTGTATCTTCCTTGTTTTTGATTTCCATTTTTATGGAGATTTTTACATTATATCGAAATTTATAACCCCTTCCAAGTAATTGATTTGCCGAGCTTTACCGGGAATTTTCATCACTTTTCATAGGTGTTCGCGTGTAGAACATTTTTTTTTCTTAAATGATTTGGATTTTTTGGATTTATTGTCAGGTTGTAGTAACATTTAAGTTACAGCGCTTGCATTAAAATCATCTGTAAGTCAAATATGTCGTTTACATTCTACAATTACAATCTACAATTTGAAGAATTAAATTTTATTTTCGTTGAAACTATGCAAGTGTATAAAAGGAAAACTATTTGTTTGCTGTGAAAAGTTAGTGAATTCACACATTTTTATGACTAACTTTTAGGGTAACGACAGTAGTTTTGTACTCTCACGCTCACATAGATTTTATTGAATTGATTTTAAATTTTTTGAAGCAAACTAGAATCAAAATTTTTCCCGAAATCAGTCAAACCATGGATGGTTCGTTCCCAAGTCACCAGACAACTACGTAAATAATATAAACCTTGAGCCACCGACCACCAATAACGGATAATCCAGCTTGGATGTAGCTAATCTTTTTTACGTTTCTGCAGAGTACTCCCACATCAGACAAATACAGACAAGAGGAAGGACGAACTGCTGGCCCAGGGGAAATTAGCGAAACGGAACTCGAAAAACAGAGGGCGTTGTTGTTAGCTAAGTTAAAAGAGAGTGACTGACATTTGAAAGTGATACGGTTCTTAGGATATTGTCGGGTTTTACTGTGTAACTTGAGGTTGATTACTTGAAAGTGTCGTTAAATTATTAAAAAATATATTATTTCATGAGTGAAAAATGTCATCCAAGGTCACCAAGAAAAAGGGGATTGTTTAATTTTACTGAATTATGATATTGATATTTTTATCCAACACATAACAGTTATAATATTAATATCTTTTTAGACAAATAAAGTATCAAATAACTCACTAGTGAGTTATGGATTATAACCCACGTTCATATTTGAAGTGGTATTTCTTCCACTTGTTGGATAAAACATTAAACTCGTGTGTTATGTTTCCTAAGTCACTTGAGAATTCTTTCTCGCGTGACTTATTTTCAACATAACACACTAGTACCATAAATAAATATTATTCTAGTGCAAAACTAGTTTTTTCGTCAAAGTATTGAGAAAAAAAGCTGCACCTGAAAAAATTTTACACGAGTTGTTTTCGTCAAAAAAACTGCATCTGAAAAGTTCTCAAGACGAGTACTTTTTTCTGGAAATATTTTTTTTTACCGCGGCTATGAGATTTTTAGAGTGCATTAAATTGTTACCAGAGAATTTTCTATAACTGTAAAATATGCTTTGGTTGCAGGAACGATTTCTGTCCGAAACTGGTGAAGAGTTTGGAGAGTATTGAAATATAGGTACAGTTCAAATATGTGAAGTGGACTGTGTTACATTGCATTTCATCAAATTTTTCATAGAAATTTCTGAAGAGAACGAATAATTTAAACTTGAATATTGGTTTACTTACGTTCAAGAAAGGTATATTGAATATTTTTCAGTTTCATGTATTTTCTCTTTTGACACAGGTATTCTTGGAAGAGAAATTTATGTCAAAAATTTATGAGCTGTGTCCATTTTTGTTTAAATTTTGATAGTCCTAGAATTCTACTTGATTGTTCTATGTATTTGTTCAAATCAATCATTTCAACTGAAGACAATTAGGGTGCTTACTCCAAAAACATTTTTCATTGTTAATATCATTCAGACTAATTTCATTGTAATATATTTTAAACGTTGAAATATACAAGTTAATACCTATATCATAAAAATCAGTGAAATTTCGTCACAAAATAAAAACTTGTATGATCCCTAAATAGTACAGGGTGTATCAAAATTTCTTCTACGTGTTGGTCTTGCAACATACAGTCGGATGTATTGGTTTTTCGCACCTTTTATGTAATACACGTGTTTTTGTTTTAAGTATTGGCATATTTTTTTCCCTTCATTTCTTTTTATTAGCAATTAAAGTGGAATTTTTGATACACTCTGCATTTGCCAAAGTTGCTCCAATAATTTTTTTTTTCAAAATTTACTCCTTTTGGAAAACTTGGCTGCGAATTTTTTTCATCACTTCCATGCAATGATAGTGGTTATTTTTTATTTGTATACAGGAAGCTCTTTTGTTCTTTTTTGATGTTTGATAGCCAAACTTCAGATGTTCCTTAGTTTATAAGGAAGTTTTATAGACGGTCATGTTTTGTCACCTTACGTACTACTTTTGTAATACATTTTCTAAGAACATAAAAACAAGTGTCACCAGGAAAAAATAAAGAAGTATTGAAAATTTTCCTTCATGAAGTGTTTTTCCTCAACCTTTCCTCATTGGGTTCGATTAAAAATACAAAAAATAATTGTGAAGGAATATAATTCTGGAAAACTGCAAAATGGTGTGCCACAGGGTACCGAGTTGAGGCCGACACTATCGATTCCATCTGAAGATCTGAGCGGATATTCAGGATGTTCAACAAATACTAAGTCACCCCAAGGAAATAAGTAGTATAAGTGTATAAGTAAAAAGATGCTAGTCTTCTTTTTCAGTCACTTGATGATCGCATTTTTTATTGGTAATTAGAGATTCGCCATGATTACTTTTTATATGTCATTTATTATCTATTAATAGTTCTTCCATATTGAATCACTGATTTGTTTTGGGAGCTCTAAGCCCCCCCCCAAGCCACCAATTACCGTTGTCAATTTCATACCATAATGTTGACGAAAAATACTTGTTGAGTGTACCCAAACACACAACATGCTGACTGGAGCTTTACTGGTGTATGCTGCATAAAAAAATGTTGGCTTATATATATAATTAAATAAATATAAACTGAGGTAGGAAACAATTTATTTTAATGACAATTTCCGAAACAACTTCAAAGTAATACAAAAAAACTTATCATAATTAACATTAAAAACTAATTTGTTTCAATTTCCATATCGTCTTTATCGTCCACTGAAAAGAAAAAATAAGTTTGCAATCTCAAACCATAAACATCACAATGTGACATGATACAATAAAATATTATTACAACAAAGAAGTCAATAAGAAACGGAATGCTTTAGACTTTTTTGTCCCACCATATACTGAATTTTATCCCAGCATGTGCTCAAAACTAATTTGACAAGTGGGTTTTTTTTCATTCTAAAAAGTCATCACTGTGGATATCAAGAAGGTTCACCGGTGATTCACTGCCAACCGACAGTTCAAGAAGATGACTCTGAGGTAAGGTATTTTTTCCAGAACTGTACTTACAATTTTCATCAACTTTCATACTTTCATAATAAATATCAAAAAGCAGCATCATCTGCATCCAAGGGAACATCAGCTACATCTATATATCCTGGTGAATCATTTATACAGAACATACATAAAAAGGTCCCAAGATAGAGCCATGTGGTACCCGATGACAAATATTTTCCACCAAAAATAAAAAATCGAAGTAAAATAGTTGTTTCTAGAGATTAATTTCATTACTTCACACAGTAATGTTTTCTGTCCTCATCCAGTTGAGTTTTTTTTTTTTTGGAGTAATAACACCTTATACGCATTCTTGATTCTTCAGATATTGAAATAAGGTATTAGATTGGTTTATTGAAATTTTAGAAATTTACTTACGATCATTAAACATAAACTCCTGCTGGTACTCCCTCAAGAACTGTACGGATCTGCCCTCGTCGAAGAACAATTCGTATGCCCTTTTGATGTCCTGCACGTCGACCTCGTGAGCCTTACGTTTCCTCGCAATCAAACTCGATGTCATGATGAGCTGCATGCCGTACCGCAATGAAGTTTCCTTGCAGATCCGAGTGAGAACGGCCAGAGCGTTGTCCGCCATTTGACAGTCTTCTTCTTCGCATCGGATACTAGAAATAAAAAGTTTAGCAAAGTAGAGCCCTGCGGCACTGCTCCGTTGGCGTTTCCAAGTGTATGGGGTAAAGTTGTTACAATTGGCGCCCAACGTGGGGCGAGGGGAATTTCAAAACTGTACGCTGACATATTAGCGTTGCCCCGAGAAATATACTAAGGATTTCCACACCCTAAAAATACAACTCCTTACCTCAAAATCTCTCTCAACTCCTTCTCCTCGTAGGGTTGCGTTGGCACTATTATCGTTCTGTCCAGCAGATCCAAGGGAATACCGTGCGGAGACTTGTAAGTGGTCCCCCTGATTTTCGTGATGCCTCTGTTGGTAGCCATCATGACGATGGGCGACATCTCGTTTTCCAGAGCCCTGTTTAGGAAGGAGAAACACTCGATGTCGAGCATGTGCACTTCATCTATGAACAAAACCCCCGGAATGATTTCGGCCTTGCCCTCTTCCCGCCATTCGGCGACTTTGCCGTTGATTTGCTCGCGGACCTCAGATTTGATTTCTCCGGTATCGCCTGGAAATCGTTTCAATAAGGTTTGAGACGGTCAGTTAATTTCGAGCAAGTTTTGAATTTCGCCTTCAAAGTTCACTAAACAACTAGATGTACTCACCTGAAAACAATGCTAGGAATCCGTGTGTTCTGCTGTTGATAACATCGATTTCGTGCAAAGTAACAGTGTGAACCACTTCTTTCCTCTTCTGAAGTTCTCCCTCGGGGCACTGGACGAACCTTGTCTGTTGTCCTGTGGCGTCATAGTCTCTAGCTCTGGTAAACGACCTGCCCAACCTGGTGATTTTTCCTGAAAAAGTTACGAAATATAGATAACATTGAACTAACTGGATCCCTGATAATTTGTACCTGTAGCTTTATCAATCGTGATCACATCTCCAGACTGGACTTTTTCCTTCAAAATACTGTCAATCATCTTCCCACCAAGATCGTACACAGTTTCCATATCGGTGGTTTTCAAAATGAGCTTTCCAACTTTTGTACCAACCCCTGTAGCAGGACGCTCGATCTGTACCTCCACAACTTCACCTTCTATGATCTCACTTTCTTCCCTTGAAAGAATACCCACGTTAGAGAAAATAGGCAATATTTATTTTTTGCAATTAAATCTTCCGCCAGCACCATAAGCATTTAGTACCATATTTTGATAGAATTTCACTTAATCTATTTTTCTCTGAAAAAACGTACTGAACAGAGGTAAATATTCAGTTAAAGAGAACCATCGAATTAAAAAAAATTTTTTTTGCAACTTACTTATTTCGGTCTCCTCTACAAAAAATCCAAATGAAATTTTTGGCGGTCACGACTATTTTCGAAGATACAGGTCCAATTTGTTGTGGATTTTGTTATTGAAAATTCACAATTTATTCCCATTTTTCAACCAAAACACCACACACTCGCGTCGACTCTCGTGAGATCTCGGCTTACATCGTCTATTCGAATTAATTAAATTTAATAAAATATTTGAGCTTAAGGGCGAGCGAAGCAAGCCTAACGACGGCGAGCGCAGCGAGCACCTAGGTTTTAGCTTAGGTTGGGTTAGGTAGGTTAGGTTAGGTAGGGTAGGTTAGGTTAAGTAGGGTAGGTTACTTGGGTGGATTAGGTTGTTTTCCCTTCTTTTGCCTAAAAAGATTGGATCTGTGTGCAGTTAGGTCGGTACGTAATAAGGGCGAGCGAAGCGAGCCTAACCTAACCTAAAACGTAAACGAGATCCGACGAAAACCGAATCATAAAAGTGATACCAACTTGATGAATAAACAATATCAGTCATTCAATGTTGATCACAATTTGTTAACGTTTTAAAGAATGGTGAATTTTTCGAAAAGTGGTAGTTTTTTTTGCAAAAAAGTGGTAGTTTTTTTTGCAAAAAAGTGGTAGTTTTTTCTGCAAAAAAGTACTGAAAACAAGTAAATAAGGGCATGTGTGGTGTTTTGGTTAAAAAATGGGAATAAATTGTGAATTTTCATTAACAAAATCCACAACAAAATGGACCTGTATCTTCGAAAATAGTCGTGACCGCCAAAAATTTCATTTGGATTTTTTGTAGATGAGATCGAAATACGTAAGTTGCAGATTTTTTTTTTTTTAATTCGATGGCTCTCTCTAACCGAATATTTACCATTATTTTCGCCAAATTCAGAGTTATTTATTTTTACTATATTGCGCCCATATTAAATATTAATTTGTTAATGAAACTGCGAAATTTCCTCATATAAAATACTTTTCAAGCAAAACCCATCTCTGTAAAGGCAAATTACTCTGAAATCTAGCATTTAATACAGGTTTTCCTGGTGACCCTGTATATTGCTAGTGTATAACTAGTGTACTCACTTTATCCTTACGCCAATACTTTTCCTTATGGCTTGTGTTATGGCTTCAGTCTTACTCATCTCTAAAGAATATATTTCAGATCCTGCCATGCTCGTGAAAGGGGTGTCATGTCCTAAAGCAGCCGCCAAGGCAGTGGCGATGGCTGTCTTTCCTGTTCCTGTATTATTGAATTATGCAAAAATTATACAAGTCATTGTGAATGATATGGAAAAAATCTATAGAATAATCAACATATTTGTATATAAGTCTGTTTCCATCATCACAACTAGTTGCGTGATAGTCCAGTAATGACAGACAAACTCGAGCAAAAAGTGAAGAAAGAATTGTAGCACTCTGAAACTCGGCACATGGCATCTCGATATCATGCATTATTAGAAAAAAAATTGTTTACCAAAAAATCAGGGGTGGAAACTAAAAAATTTTTCATAAAAAATATATATATATATATTCATAAAAAATATAAAATTAAGATTTATCAAAAAACGATTTAGATAGGTTGAGAGATAATTCAATTTTCCACAAGAATGATCTTCAGTAATACCTCATGAAATACGCTCGTTTTCTCAGAAAACGTGGTTTAACGCCGACGTCAAATTTCATGCTCGCGCTAACCGCCACTGCAGGCAGGGTCGAAAATTAGATTTGTCATAACTTTGCTGAAAATTATAGTAGAAGGAAAAGAAAAAATGCGTATCGTTCCTGAAGACTTCTACTTCCTCATGCAAATATAACATGTGAGTATCTGAGTACCTAAAATGTGTTTTGTCCCACTTCACATAACCCTTGTACGATATTTACGGAGGATCTGAAAGTCATGGATATTTGAGTTGATATGAAATAATTATACTGAAGCAGGAATCAGTACCCTCTTTGGACCATATGCAATGATTTAAGACTAGTGAGACAAGTCTCACTTATACATGCCAAAGAAAAGAGTGGGTTTTACTCCTGCCTCAGTTTTAAACTCACCCATAATCCCGGAAACTCCTACATAAAAAATGAAGTGTGATTTCAAGCTTGAGGTTTGCACTTCACAAAAGTGTTATTGAATACATATATGCAGGATATGAATAAGCGATTATTTTCAACATTTAGTGAAGAGAATGCCGATTTTATGGTAAGTTGAAAATGAGGCAGGAGTAAAACAAGATTTTTTTGGCATGTATAAGTGGGACCTGTCACACTACTTTAAAATTGTTGCATATAGTCACAAAACACATTTCAGGTAATCAAATACTCGCATATTATATTTGCTTGAGATGGTAAGAGTCTTCAGAAACGATATGAACTTTTCCTTTTTCTTCTCCGATCATTTTTAGCTGAGTTATGACCAATCAAATATTCGGCTCCGCCAGAACTTTCAGCGGCGGGTAAGCGTGAAACTGAAATTTTATGTCTGTGTTCAATCACGTTTTCTGTGAAAACGATCGCATTTCATAAGAAATAATTTTTGTGGAAAATTGAATTGTTTTCCACCCTGTTGAGTTGTTTTTCCGATAAATCATATACTTTCCAAGATTACAGCAAAACCGCTTAATATATTTTTAAACGAAAAAAAATATGTTCCACCACTGGAATTTTGGTAAAAAAAAATTTTCTTGTTCATCATGGTTCCAACTACTAGCATACCCAGTTTGGTGGTGCTACAATCGATTCTTGTCTCAAAACTCAATTGTACTGGATTATAATGAATATTACACAACTCATTTTCACTTGTCTCAAGTGATAGTTTTGAAAAAACTGACGTTTCATAATTCACAAATTCGAATCTGAATTACATAAAAATATTGTTTACATCTCAAAAATATGTATTTGTTTCATGTGTTGTTGATATTGTCTCCGACTCTGTATATTTAATTAATGGAATTGGATATATTTTGCAATTATTCAAGTAATAAGATTTTTCAGTTCTTCCTTGAGTTTATTGTACTGAATTGGATTATTGTCAGACTCTCTTTTAAAATTTGATTGTTTGGCTGCAAAATAAAATCAATATTTTCTCTGTTTCTCAATAAAAAGAGTTTGATCAATACTTGTAAATATCAATAATGTTACACCATATGCCGTTACCTGGTTGTCCTGCCAACAGTACTGCTCTACCAGCAATTCTACCCTCCCGTACCATTTGGAGAACGACACCAATGGCCCGACGGGCGGATACCTGTCCAACCATGCCTTGCGACACCTGTAAATGGTTATTTTAACATATCTTCTGGACTCATATAAAGAATATATGTACTTACATGCCTAGCTTCAAGACTGTCATCTAAACCTAAGCCTCTTATGTGGGAGTGAGCTCCAATTCGTTCGACTCTAGTTGTCTCGCGGACTTCTGCGATCTTCGCAGCAGCTGCAGCCTGAAATTGAAAGACGTTGTCCAATAGTCAATATTTGTAATGTGCAAGATTGCTATTTTGAGGTTAGAACGCGCCGGATAAATTCAATTAGTGCTAGTAAAAACAAATTCTGAAGCATGCAGTTGGACTGAGGATAACTTGAAAAGTAATGTTTTATTTAAAATACTTACAGCCATTCTTTATATTTTATTTTCTACCAAACAAGTTTTCAAACTGAGAAGTCAAACCTAATGACTCAATCAAAACAACAAACAACACGATGCGCAAGTCGTCAAGAAGTTCAAGTCAAAAGTCAAGTCAACTGTCAATATAAATAAAGTGTTGCCAATAGTTGACTGTAAAATATAGGAAATAAGCGTTCTGCGGTCACTAAAGACCGATTCAGATACATGGGTGTCCACTCTGCATTTTTGACCCTGCAAGAGAAATGCAGACCCATGCCGTTCCTCTAGTATTGAGAAAATTAATACAGAATCAGAGAAAATATGACCATGTGATAGAAACGCAAGTGAAAGGCACGTGTGAATGGTATTGCAGTTGACACACGGGTCAAAAAATGGTTATGCTTGTAAATTGCACGTGCTCCATAAACCCTGGGTGGGCACCCACGTATCTGAATCGGCCTTAATAGGAAAGTATGGTTTCACGGCTGACGGCGCTGACGTCAATGTTCTGGTTTGTTCTCAGGTCTTGCCGTGGTCTTCTTTGGCTACAGACAGTATCCAAACGTCTTAACTGTAACTGCAACAGTCATCTTCAGTCGCGTGGTCGAAGATGACGAAAATGAATACGCCACTAGAGATCACTGCTGCAGTTGCTGTTGCAACGTTTGGAGATTTCATCCAAAAAAGACCACTTCATCAAAACCCGGAAACCGGGAACAGCGGGAGTAATAATAATAATAAATTATAGGGCTGCTTGATATGGTATGATAGACACACTGCTCTCTAACTTGAAAATTATACCGGCTTGCCGTAAAAATGGCAGAAATCTTAGCCGGACGAATGCAAAAGGCCGTCGAGGCATTTATAATGGTCTACCAGCTAGGTGTCTTTACCATCCTGGTCCATCGCAGTCGCGTGATGTGTATAGAGGTCCCGGACACTATATAGATGCAGAGCGTGTCATCGTGGGAATCCCTGAGGCCATAATGCATTTGCTGTCTGCATGCTTGTCAAGTTTATGCGGTCTCAGTCTATATTAACTGGCATAATACGGTGCTACGAGTGTTGTATTACCATCGACTACACTCGTACGGTATACATGAGACACCGATAATGTTACCAATGCTCCGGGGGATATTAAGTTCGTTGTGGAGATTTGGAAGTCCCGAATCTATTGGAACTACTCACCCCATACACAGGTAAATACAAGCCAACAAACCGGAATGTAGTCCTCCTCGACCTTCAAAGTAAGCAAACGATTTTCGTCATAGAGTCTTCGGCTCCTGGCGAAACGAGCATCGTCCGAAAAGAGGAGGAAAAACAGGCTGAATATCGAGATTTACTTTTTGAACTCCGAAGGCTTTATACAAACCATTCTGTTGAAACGGTGGTTCTGATTGAAGAGCTACTATTCTGAAAATTATACCGTATATATATGATTGGCGTGATAGGTTAGGCAGAAACCTTAGCAGGGCAAATGTAGAAGGCTGTTATTCTTCGTTCACTTTGTCTTCTCAGGGCACATGATTCCCAAATCCAGTTATCACTCACCCCACGGTCTATCTGGGTAAATGATACCAGCGCGCCCTCTGGATGTATCGGGGCTTCGGAGACAGGGCATGCATTAGCGACTCGTGATTTTTTCAGTTGTTTGTTTTCATATTGCCAAACAAAGAGTTTTCGAGAAAAATAAAAAAATCGTAGAAGGTATTGCTTTTGAAGAAACTAGAGTTTTTTTTTTCTGGGGGTGTATCATTTGAATAAAAATAATACTCTCTTTTTGTTATTCTTTTCTAGCCCGTTATAAAAATAACCAAAATTTTTCAATCTGTGACGATATACAATAATGATTACAAGTCAAAAATTAAAACGCCAGTAGGTTTTCTTAGGACATTCATATACTGATCTGAATTACTCAAGGGACCAGTTTGGGATACATGAAAAAAAAACATATCTTCAAAGTATGATTTACTCCCAATAATTTGAAAATGAATATTATACAAAACTAACACAATATTATCACATCTTGATTATTGCGGTATGAACTATATTCTTCAACAAAATCTTCATAAACTATACACGTATTTTACAGTTTTTTATATCTAGTAGAGAGTATCAAATCCTAAAATCTACTAGAGAGTGATATATCCTAATATCTATAATACTATTTGGAAGAATTTCCAAATCCGCCTTTCGAAAAAAAAGAACAACCGAATTTTCTCCATTAATTATCTATTTGATAAAGATGGGTCCCTCGTTCAGTGGCGTTCAATTGTTCTCTTGGAACTCAGAGGCGGATTTTGAAAACCACATCACACCCCAATATCCATAACATTCCTCGACTTTAATGCATATCTAAAAATATATCTTTCAGAGAAACCCTCGTAAACACTCTGTTAGCCAGCCCATGGAAGATGATCCCGAAACTCTGTTCGTAACCATCTCGTACATCAGTAAAAACCTCGCTCCAGTTGTCGTTGAGGACCTTGTTGATTTCGCGTCCCAATCTTTCATCTCCGTCAAACAGGTCGTCAAATTTGTATATCATTTTCTCAGGGCGGAGGGTCACTGTGTAGTTCTTGAACCTCCAGTAGGTGTTACCCTTTTTTTCGAAACTCTCTGCTATTATGGTGTGGTTGATCTTAGTGTTTACTGAAAATAGAAATGAAGCAAGTTTTTGAGGAATGCTCAACTAGAACTACGAAAAATGGAAATGCATGTATAATAATATCAAATGGATGATGAAATGGTTATTATTTTTACATCAACCCTGCAAAAGCCAGAGTAAAGTCAGAATGCTTGAAGAACGCCCACAAGGATCCTGCTTCCATTGCAGCGACCATAAGATCGAACAATTGGGCATGTGCGTAGCAAATGTCCACCATTCAAAGATTCGACACTGGTGCAGGACAACTAAAAAAAAAAGTCGATGTGGAGGGAAAATCATCGGCCTGTACCCAGCAAGCCCCAATTAACAACAAATATATCTCTATCCTTCAACGACAGAGCAAAAGTGTCTTCGTTGATGGTCCCATCGACAAGGAGCCTTGCACTTCTGCTAGTTACAGGAAAATCGGTGGGTTTACTTTTACAAAAACAACGAAAAGAATTGAATCATCAACCTGGAAGTTATGCACAGTATACGGAGAGCCAGCCACTCTATATGGTGATCTATCGATTGAACAGATTTCAGGCATCACTAAAGTGAATCACCGGGCACTATCAGCGAACACCGAGGAAGATGCAATCGTCGAAAAGGACATAATGAATTCTAGAGGGTTTCAGCCATAGAAATTATAATATATATACTTACTCTAGAATGCCAATTCAATGGGACGAAAGTGTTGTAAAAAGTTCGATGCATTATTTAGTGCGCATGATCAGGACCAGTTTCATTCATACCAGGGTGGGTTTCAGTGCGATTTTTAAACGATTCATGATATTGAGTAAAATCGATTTAATAATACGTTGGTGTCAGGGCAGTCTATGAGACACGAAAAGTTTTGGTGGGCATACCTATGTTGTGGAACTGATTATTTCCGAGAAATTCATCGAATAAAATAACAATGAAAAAATATATCTTGAGTAGGTACCTATTGGTGAAGTTCTGATTCCCACGGAAAGAAACATATCCTGTATTGTTCAGAGAACATCGTGAGAACCAAAGGAAGGTAGGTAGGAATTGATATTCTGGGAAACAGATGTTCGGCATGTCTCCAAAGTGACGGCATATGGATGTGCTGAGGACTGGAGCTCGACGGGTCAGTGTCGAAGGGACCGCTAACGGTGGAACGATTCATAATATTTCGGAAGAGCATCGTTCATGGAAATATCTATAAAACACAGATAGATCGCCAACCTTTCTGCGATGTTCCAGAGGAGTGAGCTAGCTTGTGAGTGAAGTTGTTGGATCACCATGCCATGTCATGCCTTTTGCTCTCGTCAAGCTTAAAATGATTTATATAAGCCAAACGTAAAGAAAGGATTAATATTCTCAGTTTTATCAAAGATGGGAGTTACTTCTGCTCTATTTATGTTATTTATTAGATTTGCCATCAACAATTAACAAAAATTAGATGAGGAGTTGCATTATGGAAGACCCTTTTGCGTGTTGATGAATTTTTGCCAATTAGAGGGACATGAATGTCAATTACTATAAGGACCTTGAAGAAAGGAACAACTCTTGAGGTACTATTCGACAATTTCCTCTGTGATTGGGAGAGTACGCAGTACTGTTAGATGAGCTAACAAATTATCCGCAGAATCAGAAAAGTTTGTTGTCAACTGCACCAACAACACAGAAACAGCTCAGCAGTACAAACAGATAGATCTCTAGTCAAAATCAAGACATCCTCGATGCCGGACAAGGTAGAGGGGGTAGAACAACAGAGATCCAGTACAATATTGACACTGGGGATATCAGACCAATCTGACAGTCAGCTAGAAGACTTTCTCTTGCCAATAAGAAAGAAGCTAATAATAGTCATCGATATGTATAACCCAAAGCAACTTCGTGGCCTGTCCCCAAAGTTGCGGAACTCGTGGAAAGGTCCACATAAAGTCAGGTATATTATAAACCACCCCGAGGAAAACCTAGGGTCATCCATTTCAATAGATTGGCTCCTAACGCCGGAAATCAGGACCAAGTTCGCACCCTCAGACCAACAGATGATGGGATGACGTTCCAGAAGTTGATGATATTCCTGTACTCAAATTGACAGTAAGTTCCACATGTGGAGCCACCAGATCTCTTCAATGCACCTGCTGAATACGCACTATAGAGCTCACTGATGTGTGGCAGAAGAACTGCTAAGTACAGGAGTTACCGGGAACAGAACCCCGAAGTTGAAGGGGTGTTACAGTTGAAGGAGGTCCACAGGAGCATTTCTTACTTGGTTACCAAGAAGCAGTTTAGAGATAAACCGTCCTAGGAAGATGTCTGGAAGAGCCTCGGCATATTAAGAGAGTTTATTTCATAGCTCTTAATGAAGGCATCCTGAGAAAATCAGCTGGTTATTTTTTGAGGAGTGCATAGTTTTTATTTTCAACTAGCATGCTAGTTTTTGGCGAATTATAACCTAATAAAAAAGAGCCCCTAACTACATTGGAAGAGACCAATTTTGGTTGGGATTAGAATAGATTGAATGCATAACTCACTCAGAGTCACGTTGAACAGACCATCCCCCACGATTGGCAGCAGGAGGACTCGCCCTTTCATGGTGTATTTACCCTGTAGCCTCAGCATTGGCGTTGTTGATCTCGCAGTCATTATTTTCTTCTCGAAATCGATGCTGAAAATAAAATGGAAGTAAGCAAGAAATCTTCATTATTCATGTTTTTTTTTTCGTATTAAGTTTAATATCCAGTGTCTGTAATGCCTATGTAACTAACACACTCCACCAACTTGAACATTAGAAGAGAATAAATAGGTATAGTGGTTAAGTAATAGAGATTTTTTTTGGCTCAGGTGAAAAAGAGAAAAAAGTTCTTAATTTTTCCATCTGGGGAACGCTTTCTGTGATTGGTCACTATAAGGGCGGGGAGATGAAAATGACAGCTGTCTTGTCATTTAAACTCCCGCCATGATAGTGACCAATCACAGAGTGATTCCCCTGGCAAAAAGAATGGAAAAATTAAGAACTCTTACTGTTTTTATTGAGGTCTAAGAAACCATTAAAAATCTCTATTGAAGTTGTCGGAGTTTAGAAACAGTGTAATGTATAAAGTGTTCCTAGTACGTATGTTCAAGTATATGAATGTTCTTACTGGACTGCGTGTACAATAGAATCAGTCAATCCGTAGAGATCGACGTCTTTGAAGTTTTGGGCTACATTGACAGGACCTGTCCCTTCCCCTATAATCAACTGAGGAATGTGCAGTGGATCAAATGTGTCGAAACCCAGTTCTGGAGCGCCTGAAATATACCAAGGGAAGAAATTTAAAAAAATTCAAATTTGAAAAACGATTTGTTTCAGTTTATACAGTGACCGCCAAAAAGTATGTACCATATGGGAAAAAAGTTTATTAATAGAGTATTGAAAAAAAGATTCTGAGGAAAAGTTTGTGCACATGTCCGATAACCTAAAAATCGATTTTGGCGGCAAATTGAAAAAAATTACTATGAATAGGCCAAAAGTCGGTCAAAATGGCAAGTTAATTGAAAAAGTTGCTTAGAATTCAATTTTATACACACAAACGAAGTTTCAGAAAATATTGTGAGAATATTGAAAATGGCAATTTTTTTAAAATATTTTTCTAGCTATACAAAAATATCAAATTATTTTCTTATGAATAGCTTGACCATACTGGAATATTTGTATTCCGATGATAATAACAAAACTTTCTCAATTTCTCCACATCAGAGAGCACACTAATTTAAAAAAATTGTATTTTGTCAGAACCCTTGCTGTTACAAAGGTTCGTATCTAACAGTTATATCAGAATTTCACGATTATTGCGATGATGGAGAAATCCAAAAATATCGTGTTTTTCCGATTGTAATCAATTTTTGATGATAATCGTGCACGAACGTTTCACTTCGCACATAATCTTAAAAATGTGCGTCAAATTAAAGAGGCTAGAGTTTTCAACATTGCATGCGAAGTGAAACGCTCTGGCACGATTATCATCAAAACTTGACTATAATCTGGAAAACACCATGTTTCTAGAGTCTCATGTCATCACAATGGTCGTGGAATTCTGATATAACTGTAAGATACGAACCAATGTAACAGCCAGGGTTTTAACAAAATCCAATTTTTTTAATTTAGTGCTCACTGGTGTAGAGAAAATAAGAAAGTTTTGTCATTATCATTGAAATACAAATTTTCCGGTATGGTCAAGCAATTCATAGGATAATAATATGATATTTTTATACAGCTAGGAAAATATTTAAAAAAAATTGCCATTTTCAATTTTCTCTCATTATCTTTTAAAACTTTGCATATGTGAATAAAATTTATTTCTAAGCAACTTTTTCAAATAACTTTTTTTGATATCTTGCCATTTTACCCCACTTTTTGCCTTTTCATAGTAATTTTTTTCAATTTGCCGCCATACCAGCGATCACGTGACATGTGTCAAAATCGATTTTTAGGTTTTCGGACATGCACAAACTTTTCCCAAGAATATTTTTTCTAATACTCTAATAATAAACTTTTTTTCCATACGGTACATACTTTTTGGCGGTCACTGTATGATTCACTAGCAGAAAAGGGGAGTTCTTATTGAAAATGTGATTTCAATGGCTTGATTCTACAACCGAATATAAAGTAGCAAAAATACGTATTTTCTCTTCTGTTCAATTCAGCACACCGTAATAGTTATTTACCTAACAAGTGCGGAAAGTAGTACTTTTCCGTACGCGACGGCAGTTGCACGAACGACGCGGAGCGGAGTTCGGGCAAGCCGTTAAGGGCGGAAACGACATTTTCCGTAAGAGTTAGGTACAATATTTTTCCTACGAGTGTTTTTGTCCATCTTATTTATGATAAAACAAGGTTTTTAATAAACAAATTTAAACAAAAGTAAAAATCGTGCGGGAAAGTAACTTTCAAAACAAAAAAGACATTTTTACGTGAGAAAAAATATAAACAAACACCATTTTCACAACAATGGTATAAGACTACTTGGCTGGTCGCATACGGCGCGTCCCAGGGACATTTTTCATTTCAATTATCTTCCAAATGAAAATCAAAATTATATTAAAATAACTTTCCAAACTTTCACTTGTTCAACTCTAGCACTACGAATTCCAAAATCTCAAAGAATAACAATGGAAATTCCGTCTTACCCGCTTTCAGGTAATGGATGGCCCCTTCCACGTTTTTCCTCAAACATTCGTCCATTTCGGGATCTTTGACGCTGCATCGTCCGAAAGCACTAGCTGAAAATGGAATGCATACACAGGATTAGTCGGAAGTGTGATTAGATAAACGACATCGAAAATATTTGGTTCAAAACCAAAAATACACTTCCAAGAATTCGATTAACATGATGTCGAGATGTCATGTGCCGAGTTTCAGAGTACGACAATAATTCATTTTTCACTTTTTACTCGAGTTTGTCTGTCTTCACTGGATTAATATGTAAAAAATTAAAATGAAACTGTTACAATCAACACTGGTGACCCCTATATCTGTAGCAAGAATTCTGACATTCTCTTTTTGAGCATGCGTTTTATCAGAAATCACTTTTTTTATTCAATTCCCAAGTTATTGCAGTAGGTACATATGTTTGCGAAATCGACATTCCAACACTAATAATTTATAATCAATAATTATATCCATAACTGATTAATAATTGCAATGAAAAAATATACATTTATTGAATTATTTTTGCATTAACGTTTTTTCTTCGTTATTGATTTCTAATTGTTGCACTAATTGTCGTGAGCATTACATAGTATCAGTTTGTCTTTCAGTCGCAGATGATTCCACAAAAGATTTTATGAATTTCCTATTCATATTTTCGAACTAAAATCAGTTACCAAATGTTTCACTCGAAATTAAATAGGTAATTATTGTAAGTTAATCAAGTGTAATCTCTGACAAAAGGTCAATTATTGTGATATTTCCCCTTTCAATTATTTATAGGTATAACCGATTCAACGGTTTCTTATCACTTATCTAATTACTTAAATATGTTTCTAGATGATTGAAATTGCATTCTTACAAAGAGAGCATGTTTCGGGTAATTTCCTCTTCCGAGAATATATTAACTATATAAATTTACTTGGAACGAAAACGATAAATTACAACCAACGAAATTGATGTGAATTCCACACAAATCGCACATTGCGATTGTTTCAAAAACAACTGCTTTTGTATGGGTATTTAACTGTACGCCTAAGTCATTTCTCGGAAAATTTTAACATGAAAATCAATCTACTTCTTACAGAAAATTTCGTACGGAAGCGTAGACAAAACTTCTTTTTTGTCTCTCTAGCAAACATTTCACATGTTCAAGAAATCTGAGATTCGACAAGTTTTTGAGAGCCAACGTACCTCGCATGGTTTCCCCATTGGTATGGAAAATCCTGACATAGGTACCCAGGCCTTTCTAGAGAAAAAACGTGCTTGGATTTTATTCTCATTGAATTCTACGGAGTTCGTTGATCCCCATTCTAGAATGTTTGGTATCACTATTACTAATTTTCACCGCAGAACTTAATTCAAATACTTTCGCAAATATATCAATATTTTCTCCAAGAATACGTCACTAGTTGTTCACCATCGACACAGAATAGAAGGAGGGTTACAGAAGCGTCATTCTCCTTATTTGACAGTTCCAAATTTGAATGCGCATGCGCAAGTGGTAGTTCTTCAATCAACATAAACCATTTTAGGTGTGTTCGTTTGGGTCACTCGAGGTGTTCTGATCAAATATTTCACATCTGCTCATCTCTCTCTTACATTCCTAATTCGTTTTTCTTACTCTTTTATGAATAGTTGCGCCGGGGACACATGAACAAACATCAAACCAATTTTGTTTAGATTGACTGAGACTGAGACGAATCTTGTTATTCTTCAAAATTGGAGAGGATTGTTTATAGTGTTTGTTTATTGCTTTGTTTTGCTTGTTTATTGTGTTTATTGTTTAATTATTGTACTAGTTCTCATCTACGATGAGTGAACCCAAAAAAGGTGGATTTTATTGTGTTGTGCGTGGATGTCACAATCGCACTTTGGACAAGAAAATTTCATTTTTCAGGTTACCAAAAGATTTGGAAAGGTAGGAAGATTTGAACAATACGATCCTTGCAATTATGAAATATCCTTTTTGTTATTGGATCGAAGTTTACAGCTCACAAAATAGGAGCTCTTTAATAATTCGGAAAATTGTATTTTTAGGACAAAGCATTGGTTAACCCGATGTAACCGAGAAGATTTATTCGAAAAAACACCTACTCAACTCAAGGGATATAGGATATGTGCTGCACATTTTGAAGACAGAATGTTTGGTGCTGATTTGAAAAATGAGCTTTTGCTTACTGCAGTGCCATCCATTTTTCCTTTTAACAAGAGGAGTAACGAGGATGTTCATATGGGTGAGGAGGAATCAGAAGAAGGCATTCCTGCAAAAATTCAAATCTCAGGTTTGTTGACATTTTTGCAACTTGGTAAAATCTAAGTTGTGCTTAATGTAATGGGCACTACTTCAGAAAAATCATCTGATTTTTCATCCGCTTTAGATTGTAGTGTGATATGTTTTTAAGGGCCCGATACATTAAAATTTTAGTTGTCAATTTTAATCGGACAACTAAAATTGTGCAGGCAACATTGACAATTTTACTAGGCAATTTTAATCACGGTCCAAACCATAATTAGACCTTTACAATGGTAAACCAACAGTTTGATGAAGATGATTTCGTAGCTATATTTTGGGAAAGGGAAGTAAATTTAAAATGGATATAAGAACTTATTCATAAGATTTTGTTGTGGAGTTTGAATGCCGCATGTTTGTTGTAGATGTCAGATTTATTTATAAGCAACAGCTTAAATTTGTCACATGTGTGGAATAGTTTTTGAGATAAGAGAACAAAAGGGCAAGTTTTTAAATTCATTGATGGATCGATCGATGAGCATTGCATTCTTATTTAACTGATGGAAAATGACAATGACAGCACGAATGCGCATTATCCATCGATGAATTTAAAAACTCGCCCAAAACGTATGTGTATTGGTAACCACACCATCTCATAATTGTCATATAATATGGTTTTTAAGGATGCATACCTCTGAAACAACCATATGAAACTCTTATTAAATTGGTAACGGGTCCACCTACAGCTGTTTATTTCAGAGAATTTTCTCAGTCTCAAGTCAAACAAATATTGTTCTCTATTTTTATGATATCCAAATGAGATTGTTTCCTTTTCAAGTTGTCTATGAAAAAAGAAATGTATTTGGCAGATTGTACTTTTTCATATTTTCAACAATTTTAATATTAAAATATATATCTATATATAATATATACTTACAAAAAAAACTAATACTTAAATTAAAACTGAGTTAGGTATTCAATGTCTGATATGTAAACAATAAATTATATTCCCTAAAAACAATTTTTCTGTTGCAGATACTGTCATTCATCCTGTGGCATCTAGCAGTACTCCTACTACAGCACACATTCCTCTGAGTTCTCCTCCAGCATTACCGAGTAAGTATGAAAATGTATGGAGTTAGTACTGACAAGTTAATAATGATAGTTCTGAAATATTTATCAGTACGTACATACAATTATTTATTTAAAAGGAAGAAATGTGTATATAGGCTTTAGAATATATACCTACCAAAAAATTAAGTTTGTATATATGGTAGTTTTGGAGACTAAAATTGAAACAATGAGTAATTTGATGTCTTGATACGTGAAGAATGAACTATAGTCCCTAAAAACAATTTTTCTGTTGCAGATATTGTCATTCATCCTGTGGCATCTAGCAGTACTCCTGCTACAGCACAAGTTCCTTTGAGTTCTCCTCCAGGATTACTGAGTAAGTATAAATGTATGGAGTAGTACCACAAAATAAAGCTGTGGCTGTGGACAATGATATTTTGGAAACATGTTTCATTACAGTACATAAAATTCATTTAAAAAAATGAATGTGTATACAGGGATAGCTTTACATATTGAAATGAAAACATTGGGGAATGGAATGCCTTGATGTGTGAACTATGAACACTCTCTAAAAATAATGTTGAACTTCAAATCAAATTTTATTCTTGAATTTCGGGTAGTGGAATCAGTCAGGAAATATGTTGTTCATATGTTGAATAACTTGATCAAGTGCACTGTAACTCACACACTAATGAATCAGACTACTACGATTTCTCTAAAATCATGAAACCTGACATAATAACTGGGAAAGATGTTGAGTTTTATATTCTGATGAGTTGGGGAATAGCTTTCCATGTCATATTTTGCCCTTATGCTGATTTCTATATTAATGATTTTTTTTTTCACTAATCCTGGAAACATGTTGAATGTGTTTTGTTCTTTTCAGGAATTGTCAACAGTGATCACTTGCTTACCCAAGATAAAACACCACTAAAGTCACCAGTGGAAACACAAACTTCAAACTATTTAAGTTCAAGTACCCCAAGGAAACAAAAATTACGTGGGAAGATAAAATACCTCCAGAGGAAAATAAGGCATACTCCTACTGAAGAAAAAAAAGATCCTTTGACTTTGGATGACTTCCACAAAATCTGCACTGAGTTTTTGCCTCAAGACTTGGCAGATTTTGTTAAAATTCAGGCTGAATTGACTCTGCACAAACCAAAAGGAAGGCGCTATACCACAGAGTATAAAAAATTTGCACTATCCCTTTATTTTTTGGGTCCAAGAGCCTATAAATTTCTGCAAAAATTATTTTATTTACCATCCAAACGAAGTCTTGAACGAATAACAGAAGCCATTGTCTATCTACCAGGTTTGCATAATGAAGTTCTCTTTGAAACACTAAAAATAAAAGTACTTGGTTTACTTGAGCAAGATAGGCACTGTTTGCTATGTATTGATGAAATGTCTCTCAAGGCAAATTTATTATATCACATAGGACGTGATGAAATTGTTGGGATGCAAGATTTGGGAGGAGATAAAAAAGAGTACATACCTGCTCAAAGTGCAACTGTTATCATGGCAAGGGGTCTGTATAGTAATTGGAAACAGCCTATTGCATACTATTTTGTAGGTACATGTATGACTGCTGAAGACCTTGAAATTAATCTGAAAGATTGTATCCTCAAACTGAAAGAAGTAGGTTTAAGTGTTGATGGTATCGTTAGTGATATGGGCAGCAATTTCATTGATTTGTCAAGTAATTTAGGTGTAACTACTGAAAGTCCTTCATTCATGGTAGGAAATAGAGAGATTTCATATCTGTTTGATACACCCCATTTATTGAAAGCCACAAGAAATAATTTAATAAAAAATACATTTAAATTTAATGAAATGGAAACTTCCTGGGCATATGTAGAACAATTTTATGAGAAAGATAAAACACAAATTAATAGATGTGCTCCCAAATTGACCACTTCCCATATTCATCCAAATAATTTTGAAAAAATGAAGGTAAAGCTGGCTGCTCAATTATTGAGTAATACTGTTGCCAGCGCTTTAAATACTCATATAAGCTTAGGTGCCCTGCCATCAAAGGCAATGGCAATGGTTGACTTGATTGACAAATTCAATAAATTATTCGATATGTTGAACTCTTCATCTCTAAAAGCAAACACACTTCATGGTAATGTTTTTAGAGGTGAAGAGTATCAAATTGAATTCCTCAATGAAATGGTGGCTTTTATAAAATCTATTAAAGTGTATAGTCCAAAAGGAAAAGATATAACATCAATTATAAAATCATTGAAATGCTGGCTCATCACCATAAGTGGAATAAAGAAATTATGGGAAGTTACTAAATCATCTGGTTTCAAATACCTTTTCACTAGACGAGTTAATCAAGATTGTCTGGAAAATTTTTTTGGGAGCATTCGTCAACAAGGAGGAAATTCTATAAACCCTACCCCAATACAATTTGAGCGAGCTTTCAAGAAATTGTTTTGTCAGGAATACTTTCATAGTAAAAATTCAAATTGCTCAAATGATTTTGACATGGTTCTGACAAATTTAAAAAAAATTAAATGCAGCTCAATAGTTTGTTCAAGTGACGAGGATCGTCCAACAGCCAAACTAACATTACCTGATTCTGATTATAGAAATGAAGATGTGTTGTCTCAAAATAGTTTCACCTATGTTTGTGGATACTTATTAAAAAAAGTTTTAAAGATGCACAGCTGCAATCAATGTGCAGAATTGGGAAAGTTTGATAAATTGGAAGCCAGTAGATTATTAACTTACTTCAAAGCATATGATCATGAAAAACGTACGTATGGACCATTACGAGCACCAAATGAAATGTTTATTCAGTATATATATAAATTAGAAAAACTCTTCTTTGAACAATTTGAAACACTCAGTATAAAGGTAGGAATTGGCAGACAATATCTGATACTTTTTAAGGAAATCGAATTTTCTCATAACTGCCCAGCATTTGACAGAGAGTATTTACTAAAATTATTTATACGATTAAGAATTTTTTCCAGCCTCAAATTTTCAAACCAAAAATTGTCATCAGGTAAAAGAGATAGGAAAAGTAACAGAAAAATCAAAATCTTGAACCATTTGTAAATTGATACTGACTACAAATACTGTATTTTTACAGATTAATGAAACTTTGATTTGTATGCAATACCTTTTGATTTATATTTACTTTATATTTTGTATAGGAAGTAAATCATTTATATGAATAAATTATTCCACTAGATATGATTATTTTTGTTTTCGATTCCTTAAATTCACATTCCAAATACCTAACTCATGAGCTACTCATGAGCCACTCTGCACATTTATCATATGCTATTTTTTGTGATACTCCTATTATTGATGGAATAAAGCCTCTCCTGTGCTGCTGAATGTGTGAAATGTAACGAGATCGTGCGTAACAATTTTCAAGTTTTGATATGTTAAGAGTGATTTTCGATGAATGTATCCATTGAAAAATATTCACATCCGTGTTTTCAGGAACGTCCAGATTTTTTCTTAATTTTTGACTATTTTCAATCGATAATGTTGATACGTTTTCTTAACCAAGGAAACATACTAACAAAAAACTCACTTTCAACTTTTTCAACAGATGATTCCGTATCTGATTTTATAAGTTTTCTTAGAATGGAATTAAAACTACTAACACTTATTTCCAGAAACAATTTTTCCTGCAGTTTTACTATTTCTAAAGAAACAATTCGTCAAACTTAGCATAATTCAACCAACTAGGTAATATGAGATGTAAAAATTGTAGCACCCGCAAGCGAGCTGGCTAAATGCCTGAACGGAGAGGCAAAAGCCATGTAATAGTGACAGTAAAACTACCCAAGGTTATTAAATTTGGGATCATCAAGATCAAAGGTGCCGCCGGACTGTGGCGCTTCTGTAACCTCTCTATTCTGTGCCATCGATATAATCATTAACATTCAAACAACGATACCATTTGTACAGATTTATTGTCTCTAAACCGGTTAAATTTCTTTTAAAAAAATGTTCACGTAAATCTGAATCATAGATAAATGATAAGAATCAAATGGTAAATGTATAACTACTTTTGGGAAATTTGCAGACGTAAGTTTATAATTTGTTGCCAACCTTTGCCCTTGAAAGATATTTTCAGGGGTAATATAATAAGTGGTATGATTATTACCGATAATTTTTTGGAATATTAATGAATTGCAATCCCAAAGCTGAAAATACAACGAGTCCGCAGGACGAGTTGTATTTTCTTGCATTGGGATTGCCAATGAATTGATATTCCACAAAATTATATGTTTTTAATCATACCACGAATTATATTTAGGACGACAATATATCGATTTGAACTAAAGAAAAATCGTGTCACCTGGTAATTGATGCTTTACTTTTAGCCGTATTCAACGGAATACTCTTTTCCACGGCCTCATCTATGATAGCAATGGACATTTGTCTCCAATGATCGCTCATATTGATAAATAAAGATAACTAGTCAAAACACATAAATTTGACGTTTATAATTTAAATCATTATTTTCACTTGACAGATAGTAAAACAAAAACTAAGCAGGTTTATCACCGTGAAAATACAGCGACAAGCTATATTTTCACTGTAGTTCCGATTCTATTGGCTGAATTTCAAAATTTGAAATCCACTGATTGGTTGTTGAGCAAGGAAATATATTGTCAAAACCATATCCTCATTGGTGTGGTAAATTTATATTAAAACACTGAACGATATGTAATTTTTTTTATATAAGTTCTGGATCCCACGAAAAGGAAAATCCTGTATTGTTCAAAGAACATCGTAGCTGGAAATTGGTGTTCTTCTTGAATTTCGGAAGGATGTACGCCTAAGCGAGTTCCAAAGCTTTTCCGTTCTGTGGAAAAACAAGCGCTGGAAAGCAGATGTGCGGCATGTCCCCAAAGTGACGGCATATGGATGTGAGGACTGAGCTCGACGGGTCAATCTCGATGAGACCGCTAACGGTGGAACGATTCATGATATTTCGGAAGAGCATCGTCAATGAAAATATCTATAAAACAGAGACGGATCGCCAACCTTCCCGCGATGTTCCAGAGAAGTAAGCGAGTTTGTATTATAACCTATATATTTAATACATTTCTATGAATGAGTCGACAAAATTATCCTGAACATTCATCACTACTACTTATTTTTTTCAACCCCGTTACGTCAAATGACCAAAATAAAAGTAATATGGGTTCATTATCTTTTACAAGCAATTAAAGCTATGCACAGAGCTTTATCGTCTGTACAAATTGTTTTTCATCCGATACAATAATTATTGACGTCAAATCAGCACAAATTCAGATCCGCAAACAATTTTCATTAAATGAATTTTCGTTGTGAATCAACCGGTATTTATCCGAAAACGGAAATCGATCTAATCGTTCTTTGAATGAATCACACTCTTATCATTACAGGTAACGTCACAACTTAGATGTATTTATTAATTGAACTATTTTTCATGTACCACGAAAAAAACCTGTAATGTTTAGAGGACATTAGCCATTTTCGATTGGCGTTTGGTTCTGGTAGCGGTTGACATAAAAATGACAGCGGTTTACTTTCTGGTACTGTTAATGACGTCATAGTCGTAGTCATTGGTTAGTGGTTGCGGTAATCAACCAACGCATTCGTTTCATTATTCACTATGACGTCATTAACTGTACCAGAAAGTAAACCGCTGTCATTTTTATGTCAACCGCTACCAGAACCAAACGCCAATCGAAAACGGCTATCATGAGAATCAAGAAATTCCCTGGTAAATCGGGACTGAAGAAATAGAAGAAAAGAACAGAAGAGGTGATCAAAAGACCACATCTTCAAGGTGATCCAAAGTAGTCACCCTCCAGAATCTACTCGAAGGGATCAAAGGGAGGCGGTCAAAAAGTCTAACCAGGGGAACCAAGATACCCATATGAATCCACCTCCTCAGAGACGGGGCTCAGGTACGGTCTACCTGTCGTACGAGGCCAGCAAAAAACCACACTCATAAGGAGATTCGAACACAGAAACATGTTTGTGCTGACGGGCCCAAGCCAGAAAGAAGAAGAAGAAGATTGAAGAAAAAGTATCACATTTCCTAGTTCGAAGTGGCAATTGCCAGTTCAACGTGATAATTGTCAGTTCAAAGTGACAATTGTCAGTTTAAAGTGGCAATTGTTACTTTAAAGAGGCAATTTCAAATGTTTTGAAAAATATTTTGTTCTTGGCCCTCCTACGCCTTCGTAGTTTTATGTCGTATAAGGATCATCCCAATTTCTTTCCATTATTCACGAAAATAGAACATTGTATACCCCATTCAATGAAATGTGTTCAAATAAATGAGTGTGTTCAGTTCTTGACAAGGTTTGCGAATGTAGTGCAACTAGAACTTGAGTGACATTGGGAAACGACAAAATGTCAAGTTTGCGTTCAATTTAACATATTTTATGAGTATGTGGAAATTCTTACGAAGACATTCAGGTCAACTTTGTATGAACAATCCACTCAAGATGATTAACTAATGGTACACAGTGTGGATACTTCCAAGTCGACCAAGAAATTTGAATGAATGGATTTTATTATATACAAAAAATTCAGTTATCATCATCATCCTAAAGAATCAAAAATCTTTCAACACCCATTAAGACGATATATACGAAATGTAAGTATTCAAATTACTACATCGTATATAACCTTCAAACCCTCAAACAATCTTATTCATTTAAATTTCACTCTATTCATTTTGATGTGTCAACATGTAGTAGCTAAATTGAAATATACATTATACAGGTTATTTCACAACGTAGGTATCCGAATTTTTTTTCAGCATATATGCACTTCTGAATATTGGGTCGATTTCTTGAAAATAATAATAATAATAAAAGCTTAACAGAAAACGGGACAAAAAGTGAAAACATTTTTAACAAACTACTCCAGAAAAGCTGTTCAAAGTTTTCTCCATTGACTCGCAAGCAAACTTGGGCCCATCTGATCCAATTTAGTTCGAATGATCCTCCTTCCTACGTTTTGTGTAATTTTTTTTACGAAGCTCCCATGTTTTCGGAGAAACCCCTCAAAAGCAGAGCTTGTGCGAGACAGGGAGACCCGGGACCTACAGTTTACGTAAAAGTGGGTTTCGAACCTCTTTAGCTCCGTGGGGGTGGTGGGGATCGAACCCGGGCCACCTGGGTGAGAGCAAACGCTCTTAATACCTCGACACCTCGACCAGTCCGCTTACTGTTCCAGATGACGCAGATGTTGCACATTCATCTTTGTTTTATGGTGCACCGTGTATCCGAACATATTCAAATCATACATTTTCGGAATCAGCATAAAATTTTGAGTATATCGGTGGTAATTTCGAGTAAATCTGATGACTTTGGATTTGTGGCCATTTTTGTGGCCTTTGATGTTTTTTCGGCTGAAAATTCATTTATTGCCGATCGATTTGAAAATCACAGCATATACTAATTTCGGCATGCTGAATCGATTGGCGTTCGCAGAATTGCTCTATCTCGATCCGGTCGTCGGTTGAAAATGTTATCCAGAGGTTGCAGGTGCCGTTTTCCCGCCAAATTTTTTTCAATTTTTTTTTATGTTATATTCGTTAAATCTGATCTTTTTTCTAGGGCACCTTTTACATTTATTGCATTTTGCGACCATAACGAGACACATTCGTCAAATACATATACATATAGAAGAAAAGCTAAGAAAATTTCCTACAAGAACATGTTATTGTTTGCTGGCCTAACAGTTCGCTTGTAGGTGTTATAGGTGGTTTGGTGTGCTAGGATGCCGGATTCGTGCGATACAATTTTTGTTGCACATTTATCTGTGTTTTATGGAAAACCGTGTATCCGAACATATTTAAATCATATATTTTCGGAATCAGCATAAAATTTTGGGAATATCGGTGGTAATTTCGAGTGAATCTGATGACTTTGGATTTTTGGCCATTTTTAAGGTATAACCCTTTGATGTTTTTTCGGCTTGAAATTCATTTTATGCCGATCGACTTGAAAATCACAGAATATACTAATTTCGGCATGCTGAATCGATTGGCGTTCGCAGAATTGCTCTATCTCGATCCGGTCGTCGGTTGAGAATGTTATCTAGAGGTTGCAGGTGCCGTTGTCCCGCCAAAATTTTTTCTAATTTTT
This sequence comes from Chrysolina haemoptera, assembly GCA_958298965.1. Lineage (NCBI taxonomy): Eukaryota > Metazoa > Arthropoda > Insecta > Coleoptera > Chrysomelidae > Chrysolina > Chrysolina haemoptera. The sequence goes on along the minus strand of OY282594.1, from coordinate 2,230,426 downwards.
TTCTATATTATATTTGTTACATTAAATATTTTTTCTATACGCTGACCGAATTTGAAATCGATTACTAGTCAAATATAGATTTGGTAGGCGTTAATTTCATTATTATTAATATTATGATTAAAATCACATTTTTTCACGAAAAGCACCTATATAGATGAATTCAAGTAGCAATACCTTATCTAAATCCAAAATTTGATCCAAATCGTTGAAACCATTTTCGAGATCCAAAGATTATCATTATTATTATTACCAGTAAAATCGTGTTTTTTCAAGAAAGACACCTATATAGAAAAACTTAAAAAGCAAAACCCTATCTACATACAAAATTTCTCCCATATCCATTGAGCCGTTTCCGAGATATATCAAACTGTGCTTTTTGTTTACGAAAATTGTGCGATTTTTTTAAGAAAACTGTGCGATTTTTTTACAAAAACTGTGCGATTCTTCACCGTGCGTAAGGAGCTATTTACTGAGGCCGTGTCGTGTGTTTTTGCCTAGTTTCTGCAGTGGCCGTAGGTAAACTAGTATTGATTGAAAGTTTGATTTTGTGGAGAAAATCTGTTCCTTGCATGATTTTTTTTGGGGGGTTTTTCAACCTTCCACAATCTGAAAATTGAAAAATTTAAACTTAATGACATCTATTTGCCTCCATAACTTACTGCGTTTATAAGACTATTTTCATGGAAAAATAAATAAACTTTGTCAGTCAGTCAAGTATGGTGATCTGAATAAAATAAGTGGACTAAAAAATACTACTTATCCTTTTCAAAAAATCCTACCGTTTCGGATACTGTGCAGACTTCCTTGAATTTACATTTTTTCATTTTCAAAGGGTGTAAAGTTAAAACACTCAAAAAAAAACAATATCATCTAACAAAATATCAGAGCATTTCTCCAACTTTTTTGAAACCCGCAGTCCTTGATCGAAAAATCTAACACAACTTACGTAATTTGGCCGCTCGCGTTGAGAAACAGAAGACAGTCACCGCGAACAGGAGAACGACGTTGACACTAAAAGCCATGTTTTGTTGAGTAATTGTACTAAGGACAAGCGTTTTTCAAATAGACGACACTCAGCTGGAGATACGATATATGGAACTCCCTACTCTTTTATATACTCTCGCGGAGCTATTAGACGACTTGTAATTACACATGCAAATGGAAAAAATTATAATAAAAACGGTCCTCGAGTAGCATCATTTGTAAGTGGAGTGTAATGACGTTTGCTGTCAAGGGCATGTTGATTTTTTGCGGAAGTTCTATAACTTTTGAATCGATATAAAGAATGAACGTGTTTTTTCTGCAATATCCAATTTGCTTTATGCTTTCCATTACTGAAAATTCATATTAATCCAGTAACGACAGACAAACTCGAGCAAAAAGTGAAGAATGAATTGTAGCACTCTAAAACTCGGCACATGACATCTCGATGTCATTTTTTACTAGAAAACAAATTGTTCACCAAAAAATCACCTAAAAAAATTTTCACTTATAATCTCCCTAGTGCTTGAATTATTGCCGGAAATTTTTCGAGTACATGAATTTTCTTAAAAAATTCATGTACGAGATAAATTTCCAGCAATCAATTCAAGCACGCAGGGGATTCGGTAAGAACATTTCACACCAAAATATATTAAATTAATGGTTAATTCAACTGACTTGTAGATTATTCTGAGAGAAAACAAGTTGTAACATCAGTGGGCCATGAATGGTTTTTGTTGATATAATGACAGTTACGCGTTAGTATTAGTGGCGGTGTTTGTATGTGAGAAAGGAAAATTCATTTTGCGACATTTTCAACCTAAAATTACATTGCACATCACGCAGAACTAAAATAGTTTTGACTGGTCCATGCGGATTGTCTATTGGGAAGTGATGTGGAAAGGAATTCTTGCAAATTTCAGCCGAGTATTCACGGAAAGATAAGTTGAATAAAATTGTTTCAAATATTAAGTTCATCAAGTCAAGCATAGATAGATTTGATTGATATACATTTTTTACCGATGGACCTATTCATCGTTGAAATGCAAGTTCTCAAAATATTTTCAGACACATTCGAAATATTTAGTGAATATATAATTATGAAATATTATCTCCTTTCATATGAAAAATAACATTCCATTTGTACATAAAAGCAAAATGTTAGCTATCACATGTCAAATATTTGACAGAAAAATTTCCACTTATTAATTTCGCCCAGGGTACCCAGGAGGATAAAAATTTCCGGAAATTTTTTGGATTGCCATGGCAACTAAATAAAAACCAATTTTTTGATTGGCTGAAAAAGTTAGGTGTGAAATTTTCATTAAATTTTTTTTTTTGTTATTTCAGTAAATAAGGGCTTTATCAAAAAACGATTTCGATAGGTTCAGAGATAATTCAATTCTCCACAAGAATTATTTTCAGTAATACCTTATGAAATACGCTCGTTTTCTCGGAAAACGTGGTTTAACGCCGACGTCACATTTCATGCTCGCGCTAACCCGCCACTGCAAGTTCAGGCAGGGCCGAAAATTAGATTTGTCATAACTTTGCTAAAAATTATAGTAGGAGGAAAAGAAAAAGTGCGTATCGTTCCTGAAGACTTCTACTTCCTCATGCAAATATAACATGTGAGTATCTGAGTACCTAAAATGTGTTTTGTCCCACTTCACATAATCCTTCTACGATATTTATGGAGGATCCGAAAGTCATGGATTTTTTAGTTAATATGAAATTATTATACTGTAGTAGGAATGAGTACTCTCTTCGGAGTGTTTTTTCACTCAACATGAACGCTCGGAAAATAAATTTAAGATCTATTGGTAGATTGGTTTTACTTTACACTACACTTGATAACGGAAACTGAAAAACTAACTACAAAGAATAAATTTTCTTTGTTTTTCAGACAATGGAAGTCCAGAACAATTTTACTATGAAACTGCTCTCTTTAGCATACAGGAATATACAAACTCTAAAATTCCTGGCTTCCAGTCCAATTCAACATTGAATGCAATCTAAAAAAGTATCACTTAAGTGTATTTGGACATGCATCAGTCAATGTTTGGATAAGATTACGCTCTCAACAAAACTGCCAGTCGCTAATGGAATATTGATTTTTGCGACATAATAATGCAAAAAGATTTCTTTATCGACATTGTTGCATAATCGATAAATTTGAATCGAGTTTTCATGTAAGTATCTAAATAAATAGAGTTCACAATGGAAATTAGGTACTTTGAATCATTACTTCAGACAGGTGTAGATTATGTTGTTTGAGAATTATTCTCATCCACTACACTTATTTATTATTTAGGGTAGTGCATCAGAGTTCGATTGCTCACTCAGGTTCCCTCCCTCTCCCTCCCTCCCTCCCTCTCCCTCCCTCCCTCCCTCTCCCTCCCTCTCCCTCTCCCTCTCCCTCTCCCTCTCCCTCTCCCTCTCCCTCTCCCTCTCCCTCTCCCTCTCCCTCTCCCTCTCCCTCTCCCTCTCCCTCTCCCTCTCCCTCTCCCTCTCCCTCTCCCTCTCCCTCTCCCTCTCCCTCTCCCTCTCCCTCTCCCTCTCCCTCTCCCTCTCCCTCCCTCCCTCCCCCTCCCCCTCTCTCCCTCCCTCCATCTCCCTCCCCTCCCTCCCCCCTCCCTCCCCCCTCCCTCCCTCCCTCTCCCCCCTCTCCCTCTCCATCCCTGCCTCTCTCTCCCTTCCTCTCCCTCCCTCTCCTCCCCCTCCCTCCCCACCCCCCTCTCTTCCTCCTTCCCATTCCCCCCTCCCCATCCCCCTCTCTCCCTCCTTCCCTTTCCCTCCCTCCCCCTCCCTCCCTCCCCCTCCCTCCCTCCCACTCCCTTCCTCTCTCTCCCCTTCTCCCTCCCCTTCCCCCTCTCCCTCCTTCTCAATCTCCCTCCTTCTTGAATAACATTTCAAAGAAGTGTATCTACTTGTTTCATTGTTTATTATCATTTGCATTGCTGTGCGGTACTCTTAAAAGGATATTGTAACGAAATGGAGCCGGACCTGACTTTCCCCAACCTCAGCGCAGCTCGAGGAAATATGTGTTATCATCCCGAGATATTTTAGATTTGATTCCTTATCTTGATCATAGTGATGAATTGAAAAAATATATTTTCACCATTTAAAGTCAAAATTACTTTTGATGCACATCGTGTATCATAATCTACTCAAAATTTCAGAACCTTGAAAAAAATTTTAATGAGTCACCATTTCGAGAAAAATATTTATGAACATCTACTCCAGTTTCAAGTGTTTATTTCATTATTTCAAAATAACAACCATTAGCAGAGACGATTATTGTATGATTGTGTCCACTTGAGCATACTAAATTAATTAAAATTATTCAAATGATACCTTTAATAAAACACATTTAGTTATTACTGCTGTCAACGAACAAAAAAAAAATCAGAATTACCCATGAAAACAAATGAATTATTTTCTCATCAAGTTTTCATTCTTGAACAGTAATGAAAATTTGCTAGTCATGGATAATTAGGAATTTCAGTGAACATGGGGCAATGATTGTTTATTCATTCCATATTATTCCATGTATTACTCCATCTATTTCTGTGTTGGTTAAATTGGAAAAAGGTTTTAGAGAATAATCAAACGATGCCTTAAATTTGAAAATATCAAAACCGTTTTCGAAATATTCGAAAGAAAATAAAACGGTTCGATTTCTATTCTTTTCGTTTTTTCAAGGCTACCTTCATCATGGAAAATATGTAGTTTTATGTGTGCTTTAATGTACCAAAATTGAAAAAAAGCCAAAGCGGTTTTAGAGATATTGAGAAAGAACTAATATTTTTGTTTATGGGAAAAAAAGTCTTATTTTAACCCCAGGAATACGCCCTTGAAATATTTGTATTGACTTTAATCAAAGTCAGAGACACTCTGAGAAACCGCATTCGGGCAACCCGATACTTATTTTTCCTACGAGCGTGCGGAAAAGTAACTTTTCCGCACGATTTTTCATTTTGAAAGTTGTACTTTTCCGTACGATTTAAAATCGTGCTGAAAAGTTACTTTTCCGCACGATTTTTACTTTTCCGTACGATTTTTACTTTTCCGCACGATTTTTGTATTGTTAAAAATGAGGATATTTAGGACTAACTAAATAATCTATGAAACTATTCTGTCATATTAGTCATTTTGTAGCATTATTTTAAAAACTTGTTTTATAAAAACCTTGTTTTTTCATAAATAAGATGAACAAAAACACTCGTAGGAAAAATATTGTACCTAACTCTTACGGAAAATGTCTTTTCCGCCCTTAACGGCTTGCCCGAACTCCGCTCCGCGTCGTTCGTGCAACTGCCGTCGCGTGCGGAAAAGTACTACTTTCCGCACTTGTTAGGTAAATAACTATTTTCCCGAGTATCATTCCGTTTAAATATTTTGACAGAGTTCTCGTAAGGTATCATCATTACTTTAGCAAATTGTCACAATCAAACAATCAAACAATTTGTTGGAGTAATATCGCTGTAAAATCGTCAAGTAAGTGGCACTATAATTACAAGTTCATGTCCATTTCGGAGTTTGGATAACAATAAAACTTATTTCGACTAGTTACATCATACCTCATCTCATATTTCGTAAAAGTAGTCGGTTGGATTGTAAAGATGAACGTTTATTATACCCGCAAGCCACGCGTAGAATTTCAAAATATTGTATCAAGGCTATGTGAAACAAATACCGTAATCATCGGGTTCTTTCTACCGAAAAATGGGGTTAGAGAAAAGTCGAGCTGACAGGTATCAATCAACAATCAATGATCTAACACTCCATAGTCTAACAATCAATGATCTAACAATCCATAGTCTTGACTAATACTATAGACTCGAGAAGGGATAGATAAAGTAGTTCAGTAATACGTATAATTAGTAGTAAATGAAGTAGAAACACTTCAAACTGAAGAATACATAAAAAACTTTTACAAAAATGAGATATAGTAAACTGAACCGGTATTTCGTACCACACGTGCAGTGCTGAAACGTGTTTCAGTATTTTATTTGCATGATAATGGTAACATTCTCGTTCTTGATATTGATCAAACATTCTACAACACTTATGCTGTCTTATGCATTTTGCGTGTATTTCATCACTTGTATAAGAAATAAGAATAGTATTCTGACCTTAGTTCTGACTTGGTTCTGTTGTAGCAATAATTACAATTACGGAATTTTGACTGGCATCATAGGGTGAGTTCGACTTGCCATTCTTGCAACACTATTCGAACTTTTTACTCTGAATGTTCTTCAATCGTTCGGGTACAACCACAAAAACAATACTTTGACACTCTACCGAACGATTGAAGAACATTTAGAGTAAAACGATCGACTAGTGTCGAACTCACCCATACAATGACAACACTGACAACGAGTGACAAGATGTGAAATGAAATGTCAAAATAATTTTTCATTGGCTTTCCATTGTGGTTGTGGAGAAAGCACAGTCCGTTACTCGGTTAGAATGAAAATTCGTTATGCTCACTCGCATCGAATTTTTCATTCTAACCTTGTTACAGAATACCGGGTGTCCACGGAAGGTGGCTCGCCCTTGTAACTTTTTTGTTTTCGAAGATATTGGAAAATTGGAATATAATCTTCAACGACCGAATGCAGATACCGACACACTCCAAGAACTCTATTTCTGGACAAAATGTCTTCAAGAAAAGGGAAATGCCACATGACCAAAACTTATTGAAGTAACGGCTGGCGCCACCTAGGGAAGAATAGCAGTAATAGAAGTGGTGCGAGTGATTGGCGCTCCCAGCTACGTAGTTCTGTTACGGACGGGTGCTTCGTTACCTCCAATATAAAAATCACTCTTCGTGATGATGCGCTGGTGATGGCTCTTGATATGTTCAAAAGAAAAAGTCAAATGAAGTACAAATGTAGGGCAGGTATAAACAAGCCTTAATTAATCTCCTATTGTGTCTGAAGGTGAGTTCTCAACGCATATATCGTTTTTGCTTTTCGCGTCGCGCTTCACACATTCTGATTGGCGAATTGACGATGCTATTCGCCATTTAAATGGACATACCTGCTTGCGGGGACGTATATACGGAAGTTGAAATATTCGATTTCATATCCTTAAGGCCGCCGTACATTATGCTATTTCCTGGCAAGTTCAATGCAACGCAATTTCGAATCGATCAAAGCGTATGCGTCTATCATATTTTTCAGTGAGTTTCATGTTTGTAAACAGTCCTATTACTTTGGGAAAATCATCTACTAGCATGAAACTTGCTCTAAAATATGATAGACGCATGCGATTTGAGTGAATCGACATTGCGTTGCATTGAACTTGCCAGGAAATAGCATAATGTACGGCGGCCCTTACAAATACAGCGTCAATTCAGAAGACATGACGTGCAACCCACGATGCATTGTAAACTCACCTTAAGGCTCAAGCAAAATAAAAAAGGACGGGTAAACACGTAAACAAGGAACAAACTTCAAAAACAAGTAGTGGATGATGATCATATGGTAGCAGTGGCTGAATGGCTACGTTCTTAGTTTTGGTAAATTAAGAAGAAGAACTTCAATTTCACTCTTATTTTGAATTTGTATTTTTGATTTGATGTTAGTTGGTTAGTTCACGTGTTCTCTTTTTGACTCCAAATAGCCTAACAATGGGCAAACTGAACGTAACTATCATGCGATACCTCACTCATGAGGACTTTCAAGTGCTGGCAGCTTTGGAAATGGGCATGAAAGACCACGAACTAATTCCTGGGCCGTTGGTAGCTCGGCTTGCCCAACTCCAGCATGGAGGAGTGCACAAACGCCTTCGTGAACTGTGCAAAAACAGATTGATGAGTTACGAGAGAGGCAAAAAGTACGACGGCTACCGTCTGACGAATACTGGCTACGATTACCTTGCCTTGCATACCCTAACGATGAAGGATGTAATAGGTTCTTTCGGCAATCAGATCGGAGTGGGCAAGGAAAGTAATATCTACACTGTGGCCGATCCTGAAGGAAACCAGCTTTGTTTGAAGCTGCACCGGCTCGGTAGAGTTTGCTTTCGCAAGGTGGCTGAGAAGCGGGACTATCACAAGCATACGAAGTCTGCGTCTTGGTTGTACTTGTCCAAAACAGCGGCTACGAAGGAATTCGCCTATATGACTGCTCTCTACAACAGGAAGTTTCCTGTACCGAAGCCAATTGATTTCAATAGGCACTGTGTTATCATGGAACTCATTCAGGGACAGTTGCTGAACCATGTGGCAGAGGTAAAGTATAAATATTATAAGCCCCACGGCAAATAATAATAATAGCCGTCCTCTACCCGCACAGGCTATGCCTTTGGGTACACTCTACGAGTGTTTCACTTTCAAGACATCTTGTTAAAATTGTTGAGTATATGAACAAATCAAATCAAATTTATTCATTGAAAAGTACAGCATATGATATAAATGAGTTATAAATAACATCAATACACAATCATAAAATTCAACAATAAATTTGTATACTACATGCTCAAATACATGTTGAAATATACTTCCAAAGTATAGAATAAGACACCCCTCAGAAGTTTTGATAGAGATTTTTTTGAATTTGAAATGCTTCTTCTGATCTTTTATGTCCTGAGGAACTTTATTATATATTCAGGTTCCAATTCTGAGAGGACAATTCTAGAATACAGAATGGGTAAATAGTTGAGTAACAAAATGGTTATTGTTAAAGAACGCACAAATCAGGTCTTTGATGAAGAAATATCTCATTTTCAACAAATTTTGATAAAGACACAGATATAGTCTCTGTAATTTCAACTTTTATTGAAAAGAAGTAGGCATCCTTTAATAATTATTTGGAACTCATTTTTCAGATAGCTAATTCAGAATACATTAAGCAGTCTTGTATACACGGCATTTCTCTATGAAAATTGATTCATGTGCCATTCTACACTTTCCTTGAATTTACATTTTTTCCTTTTCACTTTGGAAGGTTGAAATTTCCAAAAAACATGTCAGGAAACAAATTTTCTCCACAAAATCAAACTTTTGATCAACAGTTGTTATTATTCTTTATGATAAAGTTTTTAGAGCATAATAGACTTTGTTACAATCTGACAGGTGATTTTGTCGATTCCAGATCTATCTAAAGTTGGAATTTTATCTTTCCGATTGTCTATTGATATATAAGTATAAATTGTTTTTATTGCTTAGGACGAACAGCACCTCAGAAAAAAAATTGAAACCCCTTTTTTTCTTTAGAGAGCCTTGGACTATACGCAATTTTTACAAATTTTTTGTTATCTTTAAGTAGTTCAATTTCGATGGCGATTGCATAACAGATCCTATCAAATGGCAGAATTCAATTTCTGACTGAGCTGCAGAAAGCACAGCCAGATCTTGCTCTCTATCCAAAAAAAAAATCCAAGTGCTCTGAGTTTCCAAATCGAAAACTTTCGGAGAAATATCTGTCAGATGCAAGTAGTTGTTTTCTGTCAGATGTTTGGCTCATATTTTCCACACGGTTGAAATATTTGGAGAAAAGGGTACTTCGACTTTGTCAATTTTACTATTTCATTTAGAAGGAATTTGTTTTTCGACAATCACTGATTCACTTTGTGATGAACCGCCCTTGGTTGTGATGAAACACTGTTGGTTGCGATGAATTGTCTCCCCAAGAATATTATTTTTCAACAGGTTCGAAAAAAAGTCGCTGAGAAAAGCGTTTCATCACAACTTGGCGCCCAACGTGGTGCTACTCTATATCCATTCGATCTCAAAGCTACCTGAAATATATTGCAATAACCTGAAACAGTGTGTGAAAAAACAATTCTTTCCGTTATTTTGCAGTTGGAAAACGTCGACGCCCTCTACGACGAATTAATGAACCTTATAGTTCGATTCGCCGACTCGGGGGTCATCCACGGAGACTTCAACGAGTTCAACATCATCCTGACGGACGACGAGAAACCAGTCATCATCGACTTCCCTCAAATGATCTCGACGGAACATCCCAACGCGGAGTACCTTTTCAACCGAGACGTCAATTGCGTTCGGGACTTCTTCAAGAAGAGGTTCGGCTACGAGAGCGAGCTGTACCCGACTTTCGCCGATATCGAACGAAGCGACAACTTGGACGCCGAAGTGCTGTGTTCGGGATTCACCAAACAAATGTCCAAACATATTAACCGAGAACTCGGGTTGGAGAGTGTGGAGGAAGGTGAGGAGTTGGAGAGTGAAGAGGAAGATGCTCAGGAGGATGATTCTGGAAAAGTCGAGGTGGATGACGAACATAATGATGCTCAATTGGAGAGTGGATGGAAAGAGGTCGAGGTGGATGAGAAACACGAACGGTTTTTCGATGTTTGTGGGAAAGAAGGTGATGGTACCGAAGAACAGAACGGGAGAACTGCTCTATCTACAATGGACGAGATATTCAATCAAATGAAAATCAATCCGCAGGCAGCTCAACAAGAAAAAGGTGTAGTAAAGAAAGAGAAACTTCGAGAGAGAGAGACAGAGTGAGAGCAAGAGTGAGTAAAACAGAGCGAGAGAGATAGGGAATGCACGAGGGAGAAGAGGGTTCGGGAAAGAGAGACCAAAAAAATGAGGAAGCCAACAAGGGAATAGAAGAAAACATGGGGAAACGAACAGTAAAATGAGAGAGAGGGAAGAATAAGAGAAGTAGGTGGAGCAAACTAACAAAATGAGGGATTGAAATAGAGCTAGGAAGCGAACGAGTTGAGAGAGTGAATAAGGGAATGGAAGAGAACAAGGGGAAACGGATGAGACAGGGGAGAATAAGAGAGATAGGGAGAACAAGCGAACAGAATGAGGGATTGAGAGAGGGGGATCGAACGAAATAATTGAAGGGATAGGGCGGGGACGCAGCGAACAAGAGGATGAGAGAGGGGAAGCGATCTCATACATCAATAATCATAAATGAAAATCAAACTGCACTCTAGTGAATATCACGGAAATATAAAAACACCGTTTTCTTACATTTGAATATGTGATCCTGAATTGCTTAGTAAGAAGAGGTCTTGGTATTGATCCTTGAATGAAAGACCTCATAAATATTATGTCCCAATGAACTCCTATTATTTGTTTCATACACTTCATTACTTTCAGATAATTCAGATTGTTCTTCCGAATACTGCGTAGACAACTTTGATTCGAGGAGTATTACATCTAGTGCCACAACGATTCATCCTGATGAAATAAAGAGAAGGATGCAGAAACAAAGAGCATCAAAAATTAGGAGAGCTTCTGCCAAGCAATGTGTCGCCAAAGGAGAGGCAAGTGCTCTGACAAGAACCCGAAGGGAAAATCTCCATACTATAAAAGACAGCCAGGGGATTTGGGAATAGGATTAGTTTTTGTTTAGAATATATTTTTGTTTTAAGTTTATTAAAGTTTAGTTATTTATATCTTAGGGGTATTTTTTATGAAATAGGAGTGAAGTCACAGATCTTGTTGACAATGCTGACAATTTTTGACAAAGAAAAAGATTTGTAGACTGACTTTTCCTTTGATGAGTTTGATGTTGATAATGGTGATCAAACAGACTAAGGGCCGGTCTTTTCACCCCACAATAAAAACTATTTATTGGATAAACTGCACAGGTTTGCATATCGTTATCTGATTGTTAAAGTTATCTGAGACTTATTTATAGGTGAAAAGACCGGCCCTAAAAAATCATGCCAAACATGGACAGAATAGCTCTGTAAAAACTGGACAGATGACTTAGATGTCGAATCCAATAAAAATAAGAAGAAGAGTTTGATGTTAGGTTATGTTTCTGTTATCGATGTCATAATTGTCACTGTCATATTTTGAGTATTTTGTTTAGTTTATTAAAAAAATCATCAATTAAAACGTTTTTTATGGAATGAAACCCCTAAACGTTTCGATATGGAGCAGGGTGGATTGAATCATTATAAATCATTAGTATCTGATAAGTATGAATTTTACTGTCTTTCAATTTGCCCTAGTTTTAAGGAAAAGTGAAATAGCTTTGTTTGAATTCATTAAGAGTGGTTGCCTCAGAGTTTTATTTGAAAAAATAATGACCTTAATGTAAAAAGGCAGCATTAAGTTGATATGTTATTCATTTTACTGCTATGGAATGTAAATACATATGAATGAAGTACCTAGTATTTTTATGTTGATTATTTATTATTTTAGTGAAGTTATCGAAGCCCTTATAAAGGAGAGTAAAGCTAGAGAAGGAGAATTAGAAAAAACCAGAGTCAGACCCAATTTGAACTTTTTCCAAAGAACAGTGTCAAATATTGTATCCTCCAATAGAAGGTAATGCTTGTTTTTGCAAGAGACATTCGTTAGATTTATTGTACAAATATTAATCAATTTAGGTTTGGTTGAGATTTGAGATTACTACAGCACTAAATATTTTCAGAATTGCAACAAAACAAGAAGAAATCATATTGAAAGAAAAGGGAAAAAATACCAATTATAGACCCAGAAAAGTCCCAGTACGTAAAAAACTACCCATTCAGCTGATACAAGAAATTTTGTCAAACAAAATCAATTTTGTGAAATCCTCTGAACAGACTGAACGCTTGGAAAAAAAGACAAGCGAACCGAAAGAAAGACCTCCAGAGAATCGAAAAAAGAAAACCCCTTTTCAACTGATGAGAGAAATATTGACAAATCAGGTTCAGTTTGTAAAGGCCGAAGAGACTAGAAGCCCAAGGGTTAAAACAGACCCGTGGTCTAGTAGTGATGCTTCAGATGAGTCCTATTCAGGTAGTAGTAGAAGAATGGATAGCAAAAGAGGTGGTGATGGTACAGAATACACAAAAAGAAAGAGAAGAAAAGATTATCCCAACACTTCAGATGGTGTAATGAGTCTTTCAAATACGAGCAGTGATAGTTCTGTTGTTGAGGTTGTTTCAGAAATAATCAGGATTTCTGATAGTGATAACAGTACTAGTGACTCTTATGAGAACTCTAAAAGAAAAAAGAAAAAATTGAAGTGCCCAAAGACTTGATTCTGATGAAGTAATCTTACTGGTTTTGAAGAAAAATACTTTGCAAAGTCTGACTGATTTTCCCACTATCAGCAGCATCATTGGTGGTGTTTATTCGAGAATCATATCCAAACAGATGGATTTATTGGATTTTCTCCATGTTCGACCTCATTTGTAAATTGAAAGGAATGGAATGGACGCTTCCAATTTCCAGTAACCTATCAGTGTTGCCACTTCAACAGTTTCGGGTCTAAATCGACTGACATTTACCTTTTTTCTTTCAATTCAAAGTCTGTATCTGTTCCCACTTTAAATCATAGTGGCAAGTAAATGTCAATCGATTTAGAACCGAAACAGTTGTAGTGGCAACACTGATAGGGTACTGTAATCTGTAATCATCCACTGAACTTTGTTCTCAGTATAAACAAAACATCTGCAGTTGAATTTAATGTTACTGAACATATATGTTGATGGAGAATAGACATAGGTATTTTTGAATATTATTACATCATGCTCATGTGCAGTTCATAAAAATTGTACCACATACCCATTTTGACTTCTTACAAATATAAAACACCCATGATTTTTTTTACTATAATGAATTGAACTTTGTTCCCAGTGTAAACAAAACAGGTGTTTGAATTTAATGATACTGAACATATTATATTGTATATTGATGGAAAATAGAGGTATTTTTGAATAAATTGTGAATTACTTCCTTCAGGTTAATTCTGATTTCAAGAAGTATGGATCCTGGCCCGTTCTGGGACGTCATGCGGTCCATCCATCTAAATATCCTTTGGATTTACATTCAATGGACCCTATTCTCAAATGTCTACTACCCTATGTCACATGCGACAAAATATTTCTATCACTATTCTCGACCAAGCATTGAAAAGAGATGGAGATATTTTGTCTATATTATGAAAAGACTCGAATTGTCACTAGATGAAATAACAGCAGTGTAATATTTATATATTTGAGTGATTTGTGGTACATACTATGAATATGTACCAAAAAAATTAGTGAACGTAGTGAGGTAATGGTTAGGTTCAGTTTTCAACTGTATTTTTCAGGTGTTAGGTTAGTTAGTATAAAAAATAAGTGATATTGACGAGAATTGAGCATCTACTGAAGAGATGGGGTGGCACTCTATAACTTATTTCGCATAGCGATAACGAAGCCAAACACAGTCTATCTCTTTCCGGTACACCAGAATTTGATAGCGTGCGCTTCGTTTAACATCGATTCGCTATGCGAAACAAGACTGAGTCCCACCCCTGGAGACTCATGCATTTTCCAATTTTGAAACTGGTTTTTTGTATCAAATGTGTATTTTTCAATCTTGAATTAAACATTTTCACTTTTTGTCAAAATTATCGTACGATCGACCTTATCGTACGTAGCCATATCGTACATAGTACAAAAGGCCAAATTATCGTACAAACGATAATTATTGTACGGGTTGGCAACCCTGTTTCTTACATTCTCTCCGCACTTTTAATTTACGTAAAAACCTGAAAATGTACGATGAGTCACTATCTACAATTTAGGAACTAGACTATAAAGTACAAACACAGTTTATAGCTAGCACTTCGCTCACTTTGCGTACTCTTTTTTCCACGCGCATGCCAGGCGTTGGTAATTCATATATGCTCAACTGTTTCTCACGACTCACGAGCAGATTGTGGATTGTGGCGATTTTTTTTTGCTCCCGTAAGATTTTTGGTGTCGCCGCTAGTTGTACCATCTAGTGGTTAATAGAGGAAACATATATGGCATCAGTCGCCTATACCGATTCAACAGTTAGATTTCTGTCGTACTAATTTGAACAGTGCTAGCGTTGACTGAGGTCCTAGGTTTGCGTTATCGATCTCTAAAGATACTCAGTGAAATAGCTACAGAGCCAGAAGTAGATTATTAGCAAGTTTCAAGGTTAAAATTCAAGTATTTACCTACTTTCAACTGTATGAAAGACCGTTAGGCGTATATTGTTCAGCATGCTGCAATGCGGTAAAGAATGACTAAACGCACGCCGCGTAGATCCAGACAGACCTACGGTTCACTCCGCTAGCGGCACTAGCGCATGTTCATCAAGCCATTGTTTACTGTGTTGCAACTCTAGGCCGCTCACCGTTGTTGGGATTCGAGTCCCACACCGCACTCGTATTATGTGCCATTGTAGTCGCTGAGCCGTAGTGCCTGCCACGTCGTGTTTTGAAAGTATTTTCGTGTATCGAAGTTTGCAAAAAATGTCCGCAGAGAGAAGTATTATGCTCTCGCTGCGAAAATTAAGTGGAGGCGGTGTTGTCAACAATTACAAGTTTGAGAATGAAAGTAATTTCACTGCTATTGTTAGAACAAAGAGCGGTAGCTTTTCCGACGATAAGAATACGTCTTTTTATAACAAATGGTGTGCGAATTGGATACAAACATTCAGCCAAGAAACGTCTACGAACTGGATTGTACGATATACGTATCCAGGTATGCAGAAGTGTAATTTCAAAAAAGTATTCAAATGCCAGCACAACAGCTTTGACAAAGTTAAGAAAATGAAACGTGATGATACCAGCAGACAACGGAATAAAGGATGCGACGCGACTATCACGATTAGATTCAAAAAAATCAACCGTCATACAATGAGAAACGATCCTTTATTGAAACTAGAACTCGATGTACACATACAAGTAAGTACCTACCTACTACAACAAAATATCAAATTGTCAGGGCCGGATCTAGGCGGCAAATATTTGGGGGCCACAAAATCACACTGTCCAAGTAGCAAAACATAACACGGTTCTCAAAGATAAACTTGAACTTTCACATTTTATGAAAAAAAGTTCAGGTAAACGTGTGTCCTGACTTGCTTCGTTCCAGAGTAACGGGGTGTCAAACATTTAATAAAAAATCAGTTTTTCATGAGTTACTCAAAATTCTTTACGCCGGTTCTCATTAAACTTCGTGTGTTTGTTAGTAGTAACGGGGGTCTTCTTTTCATGAAATAATTTTTTGAATTTTAATTCCAGTGGCGTCGCAGTTGATACCCCGTTACACAGAAACGAAGCAAGTTAGGACATACGTTTATATGAACTTATATTCTTAAAATGTGACAAGGAATCACCTCCTGAAGTTAATGACATCATTTAAGATACACCCTGTATACAACTGTGCTCTGGTGGTCCATAACTTCTAAACGGCGTAACAAAAAAAAATCTTTTTGATGAGGGCACGTTTTCTTCTTGGAAGAGTATCTTTGGAAAATATTCCGAAGTATACAAAATGACTCAGAAAAGTGCACCAAACTAAAGTTGTTTTTTGTAACGGAACACCCTATATTTCTTCACATGGTTGAATAGAGATTACTTTGACCATTCAAAAAATACAGGGTCATTTATGTTTATCAATGTTATATTCAATTGCCAAATTATTTATAGACTACAAGCCCGCATAACAATGGGGGGGGGGGTCATTTGACCCAGCAAGAAACATGTACAGAACGATGCTGCTATATGAGAAAATAACTCTAGACGCTATGCCATCAATTCTAGGTGGTGCATTTGACTGTAATAATAATAATTTTTCATCTGAAGATGTGCCTTTCGGACAAAATATTGTAGAACCGATTGTCGTACAAAAATAATGGGGCCGGAAACCAGTTTTTTTATATTGAAATTTCAAAAAAGTTAAAAGAATGAAGTGAAAGTCAAGACCAGTACTTACAATGTGTAGATTGATCGTTAAAAGACGTGTGAGAGTTTAAAAATGGTTCACGCTCAAGCTATGCGTAACATTGATTGATCTTTGATGTCATGATCGTACACTTTTATTACAGATAAGTTATCATCATACGCATAAAATCAATGTAGTCGAGGCGAACCGATATTTACGTATTACACCTGATACCCAAGAAACATTTTTGAAATATTTTAAAGATGGTATGACACCTGCTGCAGCTAGAGGATTTCATGAGACAAAATTAGAATTTGAAACTGATGATAATGAAATTCCCGTTGTTCTTTCAAATGCACAAATTAATCCCACTGAGAGGCAAGTAAAACACCTGTACTATAAATGGAGGTATGTATAATTTTGTTGAACCTATTGAATTTTCTCCCAATATACTGCCTACTCCTTTTTAATTCACAACCTAACCTAGAATAAATACATCGAAATCATCATTTTTCAGAAAAGAACACTATGTTGAACATGAACTTGCTCTAGGAGAAAATGTGTCCCCAGAATTTTATGATGTTGGAAACCAGGATAAAAATTGTATTGCCGAAATGATAAATACTGTTGACGACGGTAATCAAATTTATCTGCGTGAAGATCATTCTGCAGCGACAGGCTACAATGAAATAAAATTAGAAGATGAAACTGTTGATAGTAAAATTCCCGTTGCTCTTGAAAATGCACAAATCAGTTCCTCTGACAAACAAGAGAAACATTCGTACTGTAAATGGAAGTATGTATAATTTTTGTTGAATCGATGAAATACAATGTGATAGTACATAGATCGTAATCGTTATTTTTCAGAGAGGACCATTTTGGTGGAGGCGAACTGGCTCTGGGAGAAAATATGTTCCCAGAATTGTACCATGATATGTCAACTGATATGGAAATAAAAACTGAAATGTTAATTGATACAGAACAAGCTAACAAAATTGAACATCAGGATAATGATTTTACTGAAGAAATAATAAATACTGGCGATGACGCTAATGAAATAAATATATGTGAAAAACATTCTGCAGGTGCAGAATTCCATGATATGAAATTAGAAAACGAACCTGATGAGAACGAAATCCCTGAAGTAAAACATTTGAACTATGAATGGAGGTATGTACAATTTTTTTTCAATCTACAAAACACAATGTTTTTTTTTTTCAGTACATAAATCGTAATCTTTATTTTTCAGAGAGGAACACATTAGTGGAAGTGTACTGGCTGTTGGAGAAATTGTGTCCCCAAAATTCCACGATGATATGTCAACTTATGTAGAAACAAAAAACAAACTGTCAACCAATACAGAACAAATCAACAAAGTTGAATACCAGGATAATAGTTTTGCTGCCGAGATAATAAATACTGTCAATGGCGCTAATGAAACCAGTCAATGTAAAGAACATTCCGCAGCTCTACTAGAGCTATCAGGACATTTTGAACGTATTAGTAAAATAGCATCAAATAGCAAAACGGTTGAGATGACTAATGCTATAAAAAAATTGAATGAAACTCTAAACGAAGTTTTGACGCCCACTGACATACTCAATTTTCTTCATACATAAAAAAATATTACAAAAAAAAAATATTTCCTTTCAGCCAACATAAGTTAGCCGTAGAAAAATTGGACGTGGTTCACGTGCAGAGCAAGATAACCAATTAATCGCAAAAGGTTGAATGAAATTTGTATTTTGGTATGTACAGTAAATGAGTTTTTGTGTTGATGATGTTTTTCTGATCTGTTCCAACATAAATCACAAACCAGTTAAACCAAACTTTAAGTCGATTTGGCTTTCAAAATGGAAAATCCGGTAATCGCGGATGACAAAGCGATAAATAATGCTTTCAAAATTCGGGCTATATAGATGACGAGACTTACCACGTCTGAACAATCGCGCTGAACCGTAGTAAACTTTGTCTGGATATACGCTGCGAGCATTTAGACATTCTTTACCTCGTTACAACGATGTGTATGCATAGTAGCATGATAAATAATGTCAATACGCCGGTCGTAGAGCAATCAAATTCAGCGCAACGGCTAAAGGAATGTTATCATCAAGTAGAATCCAACTGCCACACCAATAGAAACCAAATTTATTAGAAGAAGTGGCTAGGTTAAAGTTTTTGGAATTTTTTGTTGATCCCATTGCGTTGACAATACGGGATCATTACGGAAGTCTGTCAAAAAGAGACTATACTCTGAGACCGAAATTATAGCCAGTGACGTTAGTCACTAGTTCAGAAATAACACAATCATTGTACTGATATTTATCAACGGCGGCGCAGAGTTCGCAACACTGAACGTCCGATTCATTGCATTCCCAGCATTTAGGTTGTTGATACCTGTTGAATAGTCATCCTTGTGGGATTATTAGGGTTTTCAGATCACTTAAAGTTGGTAACAAGAAACAAAAAAGGAAACAAGAGGTAGAGAGAACATTATTCTAACAGATAACATTACATAAGTAATTCGCCGGAAGGTACACAGTTTTTTTAAAAAAATGATAATGCCAACCCTAAAGAAAAGAAAGGCTGGAGTAGATGCTGATAATTCTTTCCTGACCCAAAATATCATTTAGAGTTTTAAAGCTGACATTACGTGATTTAAACTTCCAGTATTTAAAATAAAATCGCAAAAGCTTTTAATCGAAAAATATGAGAATGTGTTGTGGCGAAGATTATACTTTCAAGAAATACGTTTCCATAGACTTGAAGGGACGGAACGGTGAGTAGAAACTTAGAATGGTAAATGGTGATTTCGCTGGGAAGAAAATGCTGTCTAGAGGATTGGAATTGAACTATAGATTTTTCCACATTTCTGAATATTGTTTTTGTTTCCATGATTTAGACACTTTCTTTATTTTTTTTTAAGTATAATTACGCCGGAATCAACTCACGTATTTGTTTTCTAGCATTCCATTCCATATGAACCGTAATTCATTAGTAAGGAAAATAATATTGAAGTATAATTTATATTTATGTTCAAATTTGAAGTGTTTGTGATATGCAGGAGAATCAGAAAGTGAAGCGCATTTTCAAATAAGTACCAGTCCATTCAATTTCAAATTGTTACATCGAAAGGGTCTCAATGTACTTTCGATTCCGAAGTATAAATGGAATGTCACATTGGGCTCATTTCGAGTCACATTTTGCATCACATTTTGATGACTCGAACTTACCAACGGGGAACCGAATATACGTTTATGCGATAACAATAGAAGTCACTTTGTAATTCACCGGTATGATCTGAATATGAAGCCCAAATTTGATAAATTTTTATTAAGGCAACTTCATACTGCTGGGTAGAATGAAATCATATGCCATCAAAAAAAATCGATCGTGGAGGTAAGTATAGTAATATCGCTTGCTTACCTTTTTATACAACTGCTAAGTTGTGCTAGGGGAAAAGTTCAACAACGGTTTAAGTCTGTTGGTGAACTTCTCTCGTACAACTCGCCATTACATCATCGGCATTTATCAATGAAAATGTTTTTTAACATATGATCTTTATCAATGTCAACTAACAGATGGGGGTATTATATTTCTCATAGCGGATCTTAAAAGACTAGTAGGTATATGAACTTATCCAATTTACACTCATTAAAAAAAACTATTCTTCGAAGATCCCTCGTATCATACCGAAAAAGACACTAGCTTACCAACGAATCCACCCCTCACATAACAGTGGAACTCCCCAAACAAATACTACCCCTGAGTTACATAAGAACCAATGACAATACGCAGCTGGGTGACCGCGGGCGATAAATCTATTAAGCCCTTATATCCGAGCATATATAAAGAGTTCATCTGTCCATAAGAAAACAAAGAATCAAACATTCCGCGGCATGACTTTCCCGAAAAAGTCGCGGAAAGATTCTGAACATTCAAACATTCGAATATCCTTTGGATCTGGGGAAATTTCACCCCGACAATGTTCCTAACTCGCTATTGATTTTCGCCACCCCTTGATATAAGATTTCAGTTTATTATTTGGTGAAAAACGGAGAGAAATGTCCGGGAAATCGTATTTATGTTCTCGGAGCGAATATGTGAATTTGCAGAAGCCACTAAAACAGCGGATAGTGTGAACTAGTTGAAAAAGTGAGAACACCAACGTAACACTGCGTGAACAGTGATCAGTGAAGATTAGGACGAAGTTCTGCAAATCCTGCTGTTTTTACGGGTCGTTGAAAATTATGTCGAAAATAATGTTGAACGTAGTGACGATTATTGGTGTTGGTAAAAAAAATGTTAAATCGTGACATTAAAATTCGAATCCTTCAACACTGCCTGGGAAAATGCAGAAAGAAAATTCCAACCCCTCCCCTGAGGTGCACCAGTATGTGGGGCCTTATCGGCTGGAGAAGACTTTGGGAAAAGGCCAGACTGGTGAGTAACTCAAAAAAAATCAATCATTTGATGCTCCTGGCATATTGAGAATGGGCGAGATTTTCAAAGAGTAGTTGACTATTAATTCATGTACAATCACAAAAAATACCGTCTTTTTATTTAATTTTGCAATGTTTTATGTACTCCAACAATGTGGGCACATGAAAACACTCTAAAACGTAGACATCTGGCCATATCGAGAGCTAGAACAAAATAGGTCGACATCTAGGAAATATTCTATAATTTCCAAATACAATCATCAAATACTCATATCGGTGTTTCTTTTGAATGTTCATCAGTTGTGTTTGCTAGGAAGATTGTCTCAAAGCAATGAATTTGTACAATGGAACGATGCTCGGTAAACAAGTGTAATGCTTGAACAAATAAGGGATGTACTGATAAGGTTTGACAATTTCATTTGGCATTCAATTTCCGGGAAACATGACTTTGAAGTGTTGAATGAACAAAGAAAAATCGACTATCTTTCAACGAGAGTCGAGAATTGTTGAAAAACTGGTGAAACGAACACCGTTGATAAAACGAACGGTTCTTCTCTGAATTCAATCTGAGAATTTTATCATATCTTTTCATTTTGTTTGGTCCTTCTTCGTTTATCAAAAGCAAGTTTATTTTAATTATATTCACTTCTACCAAAAATTTTACCGTTACATTACAACCAGCTTATGAGAAATCTGACTGACTATTTTCAATGTTTGTTTTTTCAAGTTCTTGTCCCCACGATTAGGAAAATTCTACAATGTTCAGAGAACACAAATGACTCTTTTTTTGACAGAATCTAAAAGATTTAATGTGTGTTTGGGTGCTGCACTCCATATATCAAATGGTCAATCAATGGTCAAAATGAGTTAACTACGCCCATTGACAAACAAGGTTGTTTTCATCTACACGGTAACATGAGAAATAATTTGGTATGAGTCCCAACTTGCAATTTCAGACAGGTCCGCATGGTATAAGTTGTACGGACTTGTATCATATTGATCACGTACATGTGATTGAAAACAGAAGGTTTCGTCTGCCTTATTATATATTCGACTTTTTTGTCTGTTGATATTTTCTGTTCGAATTCCAAGTGTATACTAAATCGGTCATTCTGAATCGATTGGCATTCGCAGAATTGGTCTATCTCTAACCGTTCTCGAGTTGGTCACCTCTAAATCAGTTTTTAGATGTTTTTTTTGCTGCCAAAAATATTTCCAATGAGTTTTCGAAATTTTCGTTCGAAGATTCGGAATCAGCACGTCAGAATACGTTCGGAAACAATAATTTGAAATTCGAAAAATGAAAAATAAAAAATTCAAAAAATTATGTATGATGACATATTCGACTTTTTTGTCCATTGATATTTTTTGTTCGAATTCTCAGTGTATACTAATTCGGTGATTCTAGATCGATTGGCGTTCGCAGAATTGGTCTATCTCTAACCGTTATCGAGTTGGTCTGCTCTAAATCAGTTTTTAGATGTTTTTTTTGCCTCCAAAAATATTTCCGATGAGTTTTCCACATTTCTGTTCGAAGATTCGGAATCAGCACGTAAAAATACGTTCAAGGACAAACATTTTGAATCCGAAAAATGAAAAATAAAAAAATTCAAAAAATTATGTATGATGATATATTCGACTTTTTTGTCCGTAGATATTTTTTGTTCGAATTCTCAGTGTATACTAATTTGTTCATTCTGAATCGATTAGCGTTCGCAGAATTGATCTATCTCTAACCGTTCTCGAGTGGTCAGCTCTGAATCAGTTTTCAAATGGTTTTTTTGGCGCCAAAAATATTTCTGATGAGTTTTCGACATTTTCGTTCAAAGATTCGGAATCAGCACGTCAGAATACGTTCGAGGACAAAATTTTTGAATTCGAAAAATAAAGAATAAAAAAGTTCAAAAAACTATCTATCATGATATACTCGACTTTTTTGTTCGTCGATTTTTTTCGTTCAAATTCTCAGTGTATACAAATTCGGTCATTCTGAATCGATTGGCGTTCGCAGAATTTGTCTATCTCTAACCGTTCTCGAGTTGGTCTGCTCTAAATCAGTTTTTAGATGTTTTTTTTGCCGCCAAAAATATTTCCGATGAGTTTTCGACATTTCTGTCCGAAGATTCGGAATTAGCACGTCAAAATACGTTCAAGGACTAACATTTGAAATTAGAAAAATAAAAAATAAAAAAATTCAAAAAATTATGTATGATGACATATTCGACTTTTTTGTCCGTTGATATTTTTTGTTCGAATTCTCAGTTTATACTAATTCGGTCATTCTGAATCGATTGGCGTTCGCAGAATTCGTCTGTCTCTAAACCGTTCTCGAGTTGTTCAGCTCTGAATCAGTTTTTAGATTTTTTTTGCCGCCAAAAATATTTCCGATAAGTTTTTGTCATTTTTGTTGGAAGATTCGAAATCAGCACGTCAAAATACGTTCGGGGACAAAAATTTGAAAATCGAAAAATAAAAAATAAAAAAAATCAAAAAATTATGTATGATGACATATTCGACTTTTTTGTCCGTTGATATTTTTTGTTCGAATTCTCAGTGTATACTAATTCGGTCATTCTGAATCGATTGGCGTTCGCAGAATTTGTCTATCTCTAACCGTTCTCGAGTTGGTCAGCTCTAAACCAGTTTTTCGATGTTTTTTTGCCGCCAAAAATATTTCCGATGAGTTTTCGACATCCTCGTTCAAAAATTCGAAATCAGCACGTCAAAATACGTTCGGGGACAAAAATTTGAAAATCGAAAAATAAAAAATAAAAAAAATCAAAAAATTATGTATGATGACATATTCGACTTTTTTGTCCGTTGATATTTTTTGTTCGAATTCTCAGTGTATACTAATTCGGTCATTCTGAATCGATTGGCGTTCGCAGAATTTGTCTATCTCTAACCGTTCTCGAGTTGGTCAGCTCTAAACCAGTTTTTCGATGTTTTTTTGCCGCCAAAAATATTTCCGATGAGTTTTCGACATCCTCGTTCAAAAATTCGAAATCAGCACGTCAAAATACGTTCGGGGACAAAAATTTGAAAATCGAAAAATAAAAAATAAAAAAAATCAAAAAATTATGTATGATGACATATTCGACTTTTTTGTCCGTTGATATTTTTTGTTCGAATTCTCAGTGTATACTAATTCGGTCATTCTGAATCGATTGGCGTTCGCAGAATTTGTCTATCTCTAACCGTTCTCGAGTTAGTCAGCTCTGAATCAGTTTTCAAATGGTTTTTTTGGCGTCAAAAATATTTCTGATGAGTTTTCGACATTTTCGTTCAAAGATTCGGAATCAGCACGTCAGAATACGTTCGAGGACAAAATTTTTGAATTCGAAAAATAAAGAATAAAAAAGTTCAAAAAACTATCTATCATGATATACTCGACTTTTTTGTTCGTCGATTTTTTTCGTTCAAATTCTCAGTGTATACAAATTCGGTCATTCTGAATCGATTGGCGTTCGCAGAATTTCTCTATCTCTAACCGTTCTCGAGTGGTCAGCTCTAAATCAGTTTTTCGATGTTTTTTTGCCGCCAAAAATATTTCCGATGAGTTTTCGACATCCTCGTTCAAAAATTCGAAATCAGCACGTCAAAATACGTTCGGGGACAAAAATTTGAAAATCGAAAAATAAAAAATAAAAAAAATCAAAAAATTATGTATGATGACATATTCGATTTTTTTGTCCGATGATATTTTTTGTTTGAATTCTCAGTGTATACTAATTCGGTCATTCTGAATCGATTAGCGTTCGCAGAATTGGTCTATCTCTAACCGTTCTCGAGTTGGTCAGGTCTAAATCAGTTTTTAGATGTTTTTTTTGCCGCCAAAAATATTTCCGATGAGTTTTCGACATTTCTGTTCGAAGATTCGGAATCAACACGTCAAAATACGTTCAAAAACAAACATTTGAAATTCGAAAAATGAAAAATAAAAAAATTCAAAAAATTATGTATGATGACATATTCGACTTTTTTGTCCGTTGATATTTTTTGTTCGAATTCTCATTTTATACTAATTCGGTCATTCTGAATCGATTGGCGTTCGCAGAATTCGTCTGTCTCTAACCGTTCTCGAGTTGGTCAGCTCTGAATCAGTTTTTAGATTTTTTTTTGCCGCCAAAAATATTTCCGATAAGTTTTTGACATTTTTGTTCGAAAATTCGAAATCAGCACGTCAAAATGTGTTCGGGGACAAAAATTTGAAAATCGAAAAATAAAAAATAAAAAAAATCAAAAAATTATGTGTGATGACATATTCGATTTTTTTGTCCGATGATATTTTTTGTTTGAATTCTCAGTGTATACTAATTCGGTCATTCTGAATCGATTAGCGTTCGCAGAATTGGTCTATCTCTAACCGTTCTCGAGTTGGTCAGGTCTAAATCAGTTTTTAGATGTTTTTTTTGCCGCCAAAAATATTTCCGATGAGTTTTCGACATTTCTGTTCGAAGATTCGGAATCAACACGTCAAAATACGTTCAAAAACAAACATTTGAAATTCGAAAAATGAAAAATAAAAAAATTCAAAAAATTATGTATGATGACATATTCGACTTTTTTGTCCGTTGATATTTTTTGTTCGAATTCTCATTTTATACTAATTCGGTCATTCTGAATCGATTGGCGTTCGCAGAATTCGTCTGTCTCTAACCGTTCTCGAGTTGGTCAGCTCTGAATCAGTTTTTAGATTTTTTTTTGCCGCCAAAAATATTTCCGATAAGTTTTTGACATTTTTGTTCGAAAATTCGAAATCAGCACGTCAAAATGTGTTCGGGGACAAAAATTTGAAAATCGAAAAATAAAAAATAAAAAAAATCAAAAAATTATGTGTGATGACATATTCGACTTTTTTGTCCGTTGATATTTTTTGTTCGAATTCTCAGTGTATACTAATTCGGTCATTCTGAATCGATTGGCGTTCGCAGAATTTGTCTATCTCTAACCGTTCTCGAGTTGGTCAGCTCTAAACCAGTTTTTCGATGTTTTTTTGCCGCCAAAAATATTTCCGATGAGTTTTCGACATCCTCGTTCAAAAATTCGAAATCAGCACGTCAAAATACGTTCGGGGACAAAAATTTGAAAATCGAAAAATAAAAAAAATCAAAAAATTATGTATGATGACATATTTGACTTTTTTGTTCGTCGATTTTTTTCGTTCAAATTCTCAGTGTATACAAATTCGGCCATTCTGAATCGATTGGCGTTCGCAGAATTTGTCTATCTCTAACCGTTCTCGAGTTGGTCAGCTCTAAATCAGTTTTTCGATGTTTTTTTGCCGCCAAAAATATTTCCGATGAGTTTTCGACATCCTCGTTCAAAAATTCGAAATCAGCACGTCAAAATACGTTCGGGGACAAAAATTTGAAAATCGAAAAATAAAAAATAAAAAAAATCAAAAAATTATGTATGATGACATATTCGATTTTTTTGTCCGATGATATTTTTTGTTTGAATTCTCAGGGTATACTAATTCGGTCATTCTGAATCGATTAGCGTTCGCAGAATTGGTCTATCTCTAACCGTTCTCGAGTTGGTCAGGTCTAAATCAGTTTTTAGATGTTTTTTTTGCCGCCAAAAATATTTCCGATGAGTTTTCGACATTTCTGTTCGAAGATTCGGAATCAACACGTCAAAATACGTTCAAAAACAAACATTTGAAATTCGAAAAATGAAAAATAAAAAAATTCAAAAAATTATGTATGATGACATATTCGACTTTTTTGTCCGTTGATATTTTTTGTTCGAATTCTCATTTTATACTAATTCGGTCATTCTGAATCGATTGGCGTTCGCAGAATTCGTCTGTCTCTAACCGTTCTCGAGTTGGTCAGCTCTGAATCAGTTTTTAGATTTTTTTTTGCCGCCAAAAATATTTCCGATAAGTTTTTGACATTTTTGTTCGAAAATTCGAAATCAGCACGTCAAAATGTGTTCGGGGACAAAAATTTGAAAATCGAAAAATAAAAAATAAAAAAAATCAAAAAATTATGTGTGATGACATATTCGACTTTTTTGTCCGTTGATATTTTTTGTTCGAATTCTCAGTGTATACTAATTCGGTCATTCTGAATCGATTGGCGTTCGCAGAATTTGTCTATCTCTAACCGTTCTCGAGTTGGTCAGCTCTAAATCAGTTTTTCGATGTTTTTTTGCCGCCAAAAATATTTCCGATGAGTTTTCGACATCCTCGTTCAAAAATTCGAAATCAGCACGTCAAAATACGTTCGGGGACAAAAATTTGAAAATCGAAAAATAAAAAATAAAAAAAATCAAAAAATTATGTATGATGACATATTCGATTTTTTTGTCCGATGATATTTTTTGTTTGAATTCTCAGTGTATACTAATTCGGTCATTCTGAATCGATTAGCGTTCGCAGAATTGGTCTATCTCTAACCGTTCTCGAGTTGGTCAGCTCTAAACCAGTTTTTCGATGTTTTTTTGCCTCCAAAAATATTTCCGATGAGTTTTCGACATCCTCGTTCAAAAATTCGAAATCAGCACGTCAAAATACGTTCGGGGACAAAAATTTGAAAATCGAAAAATAAAAAAAATCAAAAAATTATGTATGATGACATATTCGACTTTTTTGTTCGTCGATTTTTTTCGTTCAAACTCTCAGTGTATACAAATTCGGCCATTCTGAATCGATTGGCGTTCGCAGAATTTGTCTATCTCTAACCGTTCTCGAGTTAGTCAGCTCTGAATCAGTTTTCAAATGGTTTTTGTGGCGCCAAAAATATTTCTGATGAGTTTTCGACATTTTCGTTCAAAGATTCGGAATCAGCACGTCGGAATACGTTCGAGTACAAAATTTTTGAATTCGAAAAATAAAGAATAAAAAAGTTCAAAAAACTATCTATCATGATATACTCGACTTTTTTGTTCGTCGATTTTTTTCGTTCAAATTCTCAGTGTATACAAATTCGGTCATTCTGAATCGATTGGCGTTCGCAGAATTTGTCTATCTCTAACCGTTCTCGAGTGGTCAGCTCTAAATCAGTTTTTAGATGTTTTTTTTGCCGCCAAAAATATTTCCGATGAGTTTTCGTCATTTCTGTCCGAAGATTCGGAATTAGCACGTTAAAATACGTTCAAGGACTAACATTTGAAATTAGAAAAATAAAAAATAAAAAAATTCAAAAAATTATGTATGATGACATATTCGACTTTTTTGTCCGTTGATATTTTTTGTTCGAATTCTCAGTGTATACAAATTCGGTCATTCTGAATCGATTGGCGTTCGCAGAATTTGTCTATCTCTAACCGTTCTCGAGTTGGTCAGGTCTAAATCAGTTTTTAGATGTTTTTTTTTGCCGCCAAAAATATTTCCGATGAGTTTTCGACATTTCTGTTCGAAGATTCGGAATCAACACGTCAAAATACGTTCAAAAACAAACATTTGAAATTCGAAAAATGAAAAATAAAAAAATTCAAAAAATTATGTATGATGACATATTCGACTTTTTTGTCCGTTGATATTTTTTGTTCGAATTCTCAGTGTATACAAATTCGGTCATTCTGAATCGATTGGCGTTCGCAGAATTTGTCTATCTCTAACCGTTCTCGAGTTGGTCAGCTCTAAACCAGTTTTTCGATGTTTTTTTGCCGCCAAAAATATTTCCGATGAGTTTTCGACATCCTCGTTCAAAAATTCGAAATCAGCACGTCAAAATACGTTCGGGGACAAAAATTTGAAAATCGAAAAATAAAAAATAAAAAAAATCAAAAAATTATGTATGATGACATATTCGATTTTTTTGTCCGATGATATTTTTCGTTTGAATTCTCAGTGTATACTAATTCGGTCATTCTGAATCGATTGGCGTTCGCAGAATTTGTCTATCTCTAACCGTTCTCGAGTTAGTCAGCTCTAAATCAGTTTTTAGATGTTTTTTTTGCCGCCAAAAATATTTCCGATGAGTTTTCGACATTTCTGTTCGAAGATTCGGAATCAACACGTCAAAATTCGTTCAAAAACAAACATTTGAAATTCGAAAAATGAAAAATAAAAAAATTCAAAAAATTATGTATGATGACATATTCGACTTTTTTGTCCGTTGATATTTTTTGTTCAAATTCTCAGTGTATACTAATTCGGTCATTCTGAATCGATTGGCGTTCGCAGAATTCGTCTGTCTCTAACCGTTCTCGAGTTGGTCAGCTCTGAATCAGTTTTTAGATTTTTTTTTGCCGCCAAAAATATTTCCGATAAGTTTTTGACATTTTTGTTCGAAGATTCGTAATCAGCACGTCAAAATATGTTCGGGGACAAAAATTTGAAAATCGAAAAATAAAAAATAAAAAAAATCAAAAAATTATGTATGATGACATATTCGACTTTTTTGTCCGTTGATATTTTTTGTTCGAATTCTCAGTGTATACTAATTCGGTCATTCTGAATCGATTGGCGTTCGCAGAATTTGTCTATCTCTAACCGTTCTCGAGTTGGTCAGCTCCGAATCAGTTTTTAGAGTTTTTGACATTTTCGTTCGAAGATTCGAAATTAGCACGTCAAAATACGTTCAAGGACAAAAATTTGAAATTCGAAAAATAAAAAATGAAAAATCTCAGAAAATTCGTTTTCCCACCTTAAACACTCTTTTTACAGCTGAATCTCATATCTGAGCACATAAAAATCATACATTTTCGGAATGAGCATGAAATTTTACGTATACAGTGCAAATGTCAAGTCGATGTGACTACTTAGTATTTTTATATATATGCTGCAGGTATGAAAAGATATGGATACCAGGTAAATAACCACGCTCTAGATGAAAGATTCAGGGCTCTTTCCTGTTTTCGTATATTCTGAAATATTCGCTGAGGTGAAGGGATCACATTTTTATGCATATCACCGTAAATAACCCCTATAGATGCCGGATCTCTCGCATATTCGACAATCAAATTCAAATTTACCGTCACCCCTGTTTATTCATAATCATGTTGCCCTAATAATGCCCGAAGCGCTGCACGGGGGAGGAATATAGAAGAACACCCCCGAGCACCCTTGCCAAATTCCTGCAGTCTTTGATACTCCTTTCATTTCTTCTGTTGAGCGTAATTAGGAAAATGACGTAAAGTGGTTTCATTATGAGGAAGTTACCAAAGCGCGCTGGAGTTTGAAAAACGATTTGGTAAACTTTCTTGTACACAAATAAAGGAGTCTGGCTCCAGGTGAAATCATAAATGCGACACAAGAAAGTTCATTAACAAAAGGGGAAGCAGCAACTTAATTTTTGGGGTGCGAGTAAGAACTATTCTCGCTTTCAAATAAATTCGAATCTCTTTGCTTACGATCATTTTTTGTTGAATAATTAAATATGGATTTGAAATCTAACAGCCTGCAACAGCCCATGAAACAAAAATTCCAATTGATTACTTTTATTGAGGAATTCGATAGTCTGGATTGTTTCTATAATTCCAAAGAAATGAGAAAAACTTCATATGTCTTGAGGAAATTAACAGGACTACCAGTTTTCTTAAATTGCCGTACTTAAGCATAGTGATGTTTAGGGGATCTTATCGTTTGTATTCTTCTAGAATTGACCTTAATTTCGACGCTCGGGTGACTTGAAGCGTTGTTGGCTTGGATGTATAGGGACTCTTTAAATTCCGCTTCAAACCAGTATTCTTCCCTGTCTAAAATGTTGGCTTCGTTCTACTGGATGAGGTGGTGTTCCGTCCAAGCGTGCTCTGCGACTCCAGACTGATGCATCTCTCCGTTGAGTTCAGACTTTGTGTTCGTCTATCCTAATGCTGCGCAGTCTTTAAGTATCACCGATGTAGTGACTTTCACATTCGCATGGTAATTAGTGAACGCAATTTTCCGAATGTTTGCCTATCAGGCTTTTTGGTTGCTTGCTTGCAAAATATGCTGCGAAGGGTCTCAGTTCCTGAGTACATGATTCTCCAACAATTTTGAACGTAATATTATTACGGGGTTGCACTATTGTATTCAGCAAATCTTCTATATTCAAAGTATGTGTCTCAATGATAACCGTGTTCAAATTTCTTTACAAGAAATAATCAAGAGGTGATAAATCTGGTGAACGTGTAGGCCACCGGAAAGAGTATCTATTTCCAATACGTCGATTTCTGAAACGTCCATTAAAATGGAGAAGCTCTATGCTGTTATTACGACATAACACCCCTTTTTCAAAAATATATTTTCGAGAAGTTCGGATAGTTAATTTTTTGAGAAAGTGTAGGTATCTCGAACTGAATAACGTGCCTTGAGTTCCTACGAGTCGTCCATTGAACATCGATTCACGGTAGCATTATTGTTTGAATCGTGTTTAAACTAAACTTTTTTGTTCCAGGTCTAGTGAAGCTGGGCATTCACTGTGTCACTGGTAAAAAAGTAGCGATAAAGATCATCAATAGAGAAAAGCTCAGCGACAGCGTCTTGATGAAGGTAAGCTCACCCGATTGAACTTACAACAGATACTTCTTGTCGTTTTTTCTTACCCTTCTAGGTAGAAAGAGAAATCGCTATTATGAAACTAATAGACCACCCTCACGTGCTGGGCCTTGCCGATGTCTACGAAAACAAAAAATATCTGTGAGTGTAAACAATCGATTATTCAACATTGGTTAAAAATACCTCAGACTGGAAGTGGTGATTTCACAAATTGTGAGAAATAAAGATCAGTTGTGAAATGAAGGCCCATTAGTAACATGAAACTTTGATCCGAAACTGTTGTAGCTTATTCACAGGAAATAATTATAATTAATAATTCAATTATTTACTTGCTACTATCCGAGTTACTGATGAAGATAACATGATAATCGAAATGTGCATCTAGGAAAACAGTGGAGATATTTGATGAAGAGAAAACATATAATTTGGTATCAAAATCAATATTTGCGAAATGATCACAGACCATCGTTATTGGTACAAAGTAGTAGTGTAAACGAATTAAATAAGAATCACCGAAAAACACTTTTATTCTTTCAAGTAATATTCTGTGTCAGAACTAGAAGATCTGAAACTCATTTCAGTTTTATAGGATCTACAACATTCTACTAGCAAAAAATGTATTTCTTTGAATAGGAAATTTGATATATTTTGAATTTTTGTTTCAGTTACTTAGTACTAGAACACGTCTCAGGTGGTGAGCTCTTTGACTACCTAGTTAAAAAAGGAAGATTAACACCAAAAGAAGCTAGAAGATTTTTTAGACAAATTATTTCCGCTTTGGATTTTTGCCACAGTCATTCAATATGGTATGTCTAAAATACACAGATTTAAGTCACAGTATGACGCATTATTGATGTTTTTTCAGTCACAGAGACCTGAAACCTGAAAACCTCCTCTTAGACGAGAAAAATAACATCAAAATAGCTGATTTTGGAATGGCATCTCTGCAACCAATGGGGTCTATGTTAGAAACGAGTTGTGGATCACCTCACTATGCTTGTCCAGAAGTCATAAGGGTAAGAATGGCTACGAAATCTGACATACTCTATATCGGCAGCGTTTTCTATACTTTTTAAGGGTGAAAAATATGATGGACGAAGAGCAGACGTTTGGTCCTGTGGTGTTATTCTGTACGCGCTTCTCGTGGGTGCCTTGCCATTCGATGATGACAATCTGAGACAGTTACTGGAGAAAGTGAAGAGAGGTGTTTTCCATATTCCTCATTTTGTACCTCCAAACTGCCAAAGCTTACTCAGGGGCATGATCGAAGTTAATCCAGAAAAACGATTATCCGTAGGTCAACTCATCATTCCACTTTTGTTTCATAATACTTGTTTAGTAAATCTTTGCATAGAGACCGGTGCATTCATTAACCCAAACGGCATTCGTCAAAAATCAAATTCTTGCGTATATCAGAAAGTAATGAACATTCAACCTTTTTTTTTAGTTGGCAGATATCAATAAACACCCGTGGGTGACTGCAGGAGGTAAAGGGGAATTGGAACTTGAATTACCGATGATGGAGGTCGTCCAGACTCATGTGTTACCGTCCATTGAATCAGTAGATCCGGATGTTCTTCAGGCTATTTGTAGCTTAGGCTGTTTCAAAGAAAAAGAAAAGTTAATTCAGCACCTACTCAGTCCTAGGTAAGGTATCATCTGATTTATAGCCTACCTGGATAACACTTTTTCGTTCCAGTCACAATACCGAGAAAGTTATTTACTTTTTGCTGCTCGAGAGGAAAAGGAGGAGGCCGGCCTGTGAGGACGAAGCTGACTCGATGTTGAGGATGAGAAACCCTGAAAGCCAAGACCCACCCAAGAAAAGAATAGATTCCTGTAGAATAAACGGACAAAACACGCTACAATTCGGCCAGATAAGTGAAGGGTCTCCACTGACTCCTAGGCGATCCCATTTCAAGTGAGTATATTTATGAATCACATCATCACAGTGGCGGATCAAAGTACTGGGAGTCTGAGACCATTCTTTTTGATGATTGGATAATTGTTCGGGTCCTCGATCAGTTTGATAGTAAACTGGGGGCTCTTCAGGCGATGATCCGCCATTTACTCCTTTTGTGTTCTTGTAACACGGTTCTAGTCTTATGTTCTACATACGCTAACAAAAAATCAGTGATAGTTTTTGTGAAAAAATCTCCTTCACTTCAACCTATCATTCATTATGTGAATTGCTACCGCATTTTCTCGGAGTCTGTAGAACAGAAGAATGTTTTTCTCAGAATTAATTTGGCAAAGCCAATCAGTAAATTCAAATGTATTCCCATCTTCATGAAGTTCACTACATGAATGTCCTAGAAGGCATCATGCTAGAAGAAGCCCATCAACCGGAAGCACGCATAGCGGCCTCAGTATCCATTCTCCTACAAGGTCTTCAGGTGCATCGAGTCCGGTGATGTTTAATAGTGCTGTAACACCTACCAACACTCACTGTGAGTTGAACCGATGTTGTTTGTAGCGTTTCATCACTGAATTTGTGTTTTCGTAGCTGGAATGTCTTCTCCAGTGGGACAAAGGACTCCACATCATACCCATAGGAGCTCCACCCATGTAACTTCCAATACGCACGTCACTGTTACCCCTCCACCTCCCACGCCCACTCATCATAGGGCTAATAGTAGTGGTGGTGCACCAGTAACGACAGGAATAATTTTGAAGTCTCCTGAGAGTGACACTACAAGCTTAGTAACAGGTTAGTTCGTGAATTTGAAGGGAGTTGGAAAATTATACATGTTCCAAATGTCTTATAGTTTGTAGAACGATAAAATAATTGTATATTCATACAGGTCGGAATCAGTTTCGTCTGTATTGTTCTACGAAAACAATATATTCCTCGAAAAAATGAATACCAAGTTTCTTACCGATAGCAACGGTACTTCTAGGCTGCTCAAGGAACTTTTTTTTTTCAATCATTGTGATTTTTTCCAGTGAGAATCCCAGGTCCCACAATACTGACCCCAATGACGCCCCCGGGTTCCCCACACTCAAGCACGACTAGTCACCATTGGCGGTCACGGCTGACCACAATCAAAAATAGTTTCTTAGGTTCCCCGCGGTTCCACAGGAGGAAACTCCAAGGTAACGTATAGAAGAGGGTGCATATCGTTATTCTCTCAAATTGGCATTTCCAGCGTCTTCTGAAGAGGTCCATCTGACCCCCGAATCTTCGCCAGAACTCACGAAGAAGTCCTGGTTCGGTAGCCTGATGACGACGGAGAAGGATGAAACCTTTACTATATTAGTCAAAGGCAAGCCTCTGGCATCGGTCAAGGCAGATTTGATACACGCATTTTTATCGGTATGTGCAATAGCAAATCTGTGTTCATTTCGAAGAACATTTAGTAAAAGCAGAACGTGTAAACTCAATTTTTTTCGTTGTCTATTTCAGATAGCAGAATTGAGTCATTCGGTGTCGAGTCCGATGTCTTTCAGAGTAGAATACAAAAGGGGCACTACAGGCCCGGCAATGTTCCAGAGGCACGTACGGTTTCAAGTGGACATTTCGCCTATAATTAAGCAATCGAGGGATAACACCAAAGAACATATTTTTGCTATAACTTTCACATTATTATCAGGTAAGTCGCCATGCCACTTGTTCTTATATAAATTTGTCCCCATTATCCAGGATATGAAAAAAGGGGGATGATTATTAATCAGGGTTTATTGTAAGTGTCGATACAGCAGCCAGATAGGGCTATTGTGCTCGCCAGAACCGAACCATTATCCTATTTCCTCTCAATAGTCGATACTAGTGGGTTTATTGTTCTTTCTGACGTCATCATCTCAATAAAATGATGGATCTACCGATCTTTTATGAAATATATGGTCTCAAAGCTCACTAATGACAGCCAGGCGTTCTTTGAGCCAAACCTACGTACGGCGATAGTGAGGTTTAACTGGCTTAACTTCCAACTGCTTCAGGAAGTTATATGGCCGGGGAAGTCCCTGGCTCTCTAGTTACGAATGTTATTGTGTTCGAAAATAACGAGTAACGAGAGCTTAACCAATAATCTCATGATCTGGATCTGGACCCTGTTTACCGACAATGTTCAATAACAATTAACAATATTCCAAATCTGGTTGATCATTATTTATTACTCATTGCCGAAAACAAATAACCTATTTGCCCCAGTTCTGTACCACATACTATAGAAATCATACCAATTTTATCGACACAAAATTAAAGTAATCCGAAATTTTAATTTCATGCTGACACTTACATTTTAACTTCGTCTTTAAGGGAATATAAGACGATTCAGGCGAGTTTGCGAACACATTCAAGCCCAGGTGTGCACCAGGAGGCCTCCACCTAGTCCACGAGCTCAAAGAAAATTTACAACTGAGCTTAGCGAGAGCTCCAGTTGTGGATCGGACTCTAGTGAATTATTTTTGAACGCAAGACAGGTGAGTAGTCAATAATAATCATTTGTCGTGCATCCAAGTACTGCTCCGTACAATTTCTAGGTGTCATTAAAAATTATTAACATCATAACAATACATAATACATTAGTTACAATACGATTCACTGTTGCGTTACTAATTAGCAGTGCTGCTCCTAAGGTGGCGTGTGAAGTTAGTAACAAGGCCTACCCAGACCACGTGGCTAATGACCATAGCAGTCGACGCCAACACACCAAGGAAAAAAAAACGAAATGAAGTTGCGATGATTTTTAAGGCTCTAACACTGTCTACGTCATAATATCATCTTTTTACAACGTATAAACTAAGTATTTGTCAGCTACGGCATGCCATGGGTTCAAGAATAAAACGTTAACAAACCCCGGGGGCGTGTCTTGCTCAGTGGGTAGGGTCGGAGCTTTCAAGATTCATGGAAAAGGGTGGGGAGGAACCGAATTGACACCATTACTACTTTGCACAAATATGTTTCCAGATAAATGTTCTCCAGCTGGAAGGCAGCGACCTCGAAAGCGAATGCAGCGTCTTTGACGTCAGGACCGCAACGAGGGAGGTTTCAAGGAGGGCGTCTACGAATAACAACACGGAAACCTGCGAGCAGAACAGCCCCGGCACTCCGAAAGCTGTTCGTTCGAACTCGGAGAACACGGAGACGTGCGAGAAAAAATGCATAACGACTATGTCGGGTAGTTCCATTGCGTAATATATTTTATAGCCTATATTTCGGGTGATTGCTAGTCGAATGAAGATCGTGTTGTTGAGGTTGTGGTTGATATTTTGCAGTGGCGTACGGCGATGGGGTTGGTAGTTTCATGAGTTCCTACGTCACTGTTACTTTTTTGCGATTATGGTTATGTATAGTATATTAAGGGTTATTCGGTTAGGTTTATGTCGTGTGTTTCGGGTTGCTTGATCCGTTGTGAAATAGGTTTCTATAATCAGTGATGTTTATAAGGTGGATAATTGGCAAATATACGACACTAAATTCAAATGAAACAACTTTAAATATTGTTTCGGGATATTATTCAATTTAGAATTTTTGTCAAATATACCATTCTTCCAAAATATAGAAAAGCCCAGGTGATGTTTATTAGCCGAGTTGTTGATATAGCAAATACCGAAATTTTTTGATACGTATCACATAAAAATTCACTTATATATCGATTCTACTCTATACAGGGTGTTTCCAAAATTGGAACGATAAATGAAATAGGAAGTAGAAGATGACAAAACAAAATAATACGTAAGAATACATTTTTGTCGGAAAAAACCATTCTGGGAGATATTTTATTTTAAAGTTTTCAAGACACTGGAATCAAACCAATGCCTCCGTTACTGAAAGCGCCAATATTTCGAAAATTTTTGATTGCTTCAAAAACAAATATTCTTGCGATTTATCGTTACATTATGCCATGTATAACAACCCATTTTCTTTATCGCTCCAATTTTGGAAACACCCTGTAGATATATTTATACTAGGATCAAGCAATGTAAACCACACGACTTTTTGTGAATTCCAGTTATGTATCGAATGTAATATATACATTTCAAAGATAGCCATCAACAAGATTTTTTTAAAGGACAAATTCAAGATGAGTGGTACAGTTCTTTATAATGAAAATCATTCCATAATCTGCTTCGATTCTATCAATTCACGAGCATGACTCTGCCCTATTGAGTTTAAACATGATATGCAGAGCATTTGTCGTAAACTGATAAATGTTGAAAAATAATATTTCCCCATATACCTTTTAAGATGACTAGTTGTTGTCAAATGTGTTTCATTTCCAAATCTGCCCGTTTCGTATATTCTATGGGCCACTACGATGAATTTCGATCATACTTCAAATTAATCCCAAGCTTCTATTGAAATTAATACTCTACATTTTTTATAAAACTAGTAGTAATCATACCAATCGCTTTCAAAAGTTAATATCTACAGTTCTCATAAAAGTTGGTGGCGACAAAAACACAGAGAACCAACAAGGATAAGCATTACGATTGTTCTTTGCTATGTTGCCCCATTTTTTCGCCATCAAAATCCCTTTTTTGAAACTACACTAATATTGAAACTTCAGCAGGTGGGTGATTGTTCAGGACTGTATCACTTGAAATTCAACAACTTTTCAGAGGTAAGATGAATCACAGATTGGCGGTGGAATTCAAGAACAAATAAAGACACTTGTTGAGTTTATACTCTTGATCAAAATTCTATTTTTGGTTCGCCCCTGTACACCGTTTGGAAATTTGAGATTTTGACAACTCATATGCAAGTAATCTGCAATACACTAATTTTTATGAGGAATAAAATTTACTGACGAATCGATAATAAAAAAATTTCCATGTAGTGCAAATTTTTTTAACTCACTGTATTGTCTATTTTGAAACTTCATAAGAAGTATGTTTCATCCTATTATAAGAACGGTAAAGGTCGACCTCTCTTCGGCTCTTAGACTATCAGAGTAAGCTTCAAAAAACTGGTTTAAGAATACTTCAAACAACAACTATAAAACTTGAGAGTACCAGAACGTACATTGAGCGTTTCACGAGCAATCGTGAGCTTTTCAGACGTTTCTAATTTGTCTTTGAATACACTGACCGAATCTCTGAGGAAAAATATAGGATTCAATTGAATAGTATTCAGATGCAGTGTCCAACAGGACTGTATCGTCATTTTGACTCGATAAATATCGTTATGCTTTTGTATATATGCCGAAAAAGCTTATGTGATTTTGAATATTGTTCATCAATGTAACTGTAATAAATTGTTATTTATTTCCATATTCATTATGGAATCAATAATATTCGCAGAATCCCGTGAAAATGATTGTGTGAACTCGCGTATAATGATAATAATGAGCGGATTTCAAAGCACTTCCAGAAAATAATTGAAAGTTACTCAAGTGCCTGGAAAACTGTTCATTGTTCTACGCATGTTAACTTGAGTAAGATAATATTGGAGATACTTGTAAGGATTTCGACTATAATAATACAATATATTAGAAAATTGCCGGCCATATACGAAACTGTCAAAAAATTAGATAATAATAATATTAATATAAAGGTTTTCTTCATTCCGGAAATGATGTGCTGGGTAAATAATTCTCAAAACATATTTATCTCAAATGAATCAATAATTTGTGTTTAATCTACCGAGAAATTTTTTCCACGGAGGGATATTTACCAAGCTATATTTCCTTGAAATTTGAGTCAACATATCAAATCTTTTTTGAGCTCAGTTTTCATTTCCTGTGAAAATTAACTCCACGAGACATGGGCGTTTGACCATTTTCCGACATATTCCTGAATATTTTTGCTTTTCAATATTCGATGACTCTATGAAATTTCTGAAACAGAGAAAATTATATACGTAATCAATGTTTTCTTCGAGAGACGTTTTCATTGGGTGATCTTGTCAGGTGCGAAAAAAGACACTATGAAAGTTCTCATCTTTATTTTGGAAAATATAAGAAATGTATTGCGCTACTTTTCAAATCAATTCAAAAGTATTGAACTTGAAAATTCTGTAAAATTCGCTAAAACTTCGGCATTTATCTTTTATCCAAATGTACCACTGTTCCAATTTTTCTGAAGTTTTATAATATTCAGATGTGACTGGTTATTTTTCCAACACCCAATTATTTTATTGTAATACTGTCAAACCGAATTTGCTGTACAATGTCGTGATTATAGTTTATAAGAACAGATTTTCATAGTAAAAGTGTATGAAATCTCAGTTTTAAACATTTGCACGTGTGCCTTAGATCTCTGTACACGCTGGCCTATCGCTTGTTAAATATTCATCTCTTCGAATTGGGGAAGATATTTATTTATTCTCAGCTTGTAGGATATTATATTATATAATTCTCTCATGAATTAAATATAATCACGAAATTGGAATTACAGACCAAATGTGCTGCATTTTTCTGGTAAGATGATAATGATCTCTCACATCACCATCTGAAAATGGTTTATCACATACGTTTTGGTACAATAAAACCACGCTTATTTTTGAAGGAATAGTGATACATTTCTAAAATGTTTGTGATGTTTATGATATGTAATTTTTAAATTGTCTTCATTTTTTGATACAAGCAAACTTTAAAACTTATCATAATATGTAACACTAGTTTTATTCTTATTCACACTGGTAAGCTTCATCAAAATGGCTGACTGGGTAAAATAACGAAAGCATCTATATCCTAAACCTTGATATAACGAACATTGCCACAATAATTACTTTCTATGAGGATTATACGAACGACATCATCTTGAATCGTGTACAGATTCATCCGAAATTTATCTTCGATAAGAATTAGGGCTTTTCTTACCCAAAATATCGAAAAAACAAAACTAATAGTTGAATTCACACGCTGCTCATCTGATGGTGGTTTAAAAACTCAAATAATCCTGAATATTCTCTCTTCTAGCGAAGAAGATGTGAATGAATGACAAGCCTTCTCTGTTGAGAATTTCGAGTTGTCTTTAGCGCCATCAAATCTCCCAATGAAAGCGGGTCTCTAAAGCCCGTGGCTCAAGGTCACATTGTTTGGTCAAACGGCCTTGACGTCTTTTATAGTGGTTTCATTCACTTCGAAGCAGTTTGATCAAACTATGTGACCGTGGGCCACGGGTTTCAAATACTTCGAGAAATCAGATCAAGAGTTTGTTGAAAATAAGTCAATCCATCGATTTGTGAAATTTGTTCTAATTGAAATCATAATTGGGGATGACATGGTATCTTTGTAAATAAACAAATTCCCTTTTCTCGATTGACGGAACTTTTATTCCTATTAGTCCAATATGTTACATGTTCGGTTATTACAATCATTATTATTGAACTGTTTCTGTTTCAGCACACAGGCATATGTTGGTGTGAATTATTTTATATAAATTGAACATAGTTTATGTGTAAGTGCTTGTAAATAATATTGTGATAAATAAAATAATTTGCACAATCAGGCATTCTTCTTCATTGCTAAAAAAATAACAAAAGTGTCTCTTTATTATGACGTTACAAATCAGTGCCTGATCGTGTACTCCAAAATGAGCGATGCTGAACTAATATTATATAAAATTAGGAAGCATTTCAAATCATGAAATTATTTATTTCAATATTCAATAATTAACTTCATGCAATAAATAGGTATTTTTTTGTGGCAAAACCGTACGGTTATTGAGTGTTTGCAAAACCTATTGCGATTTTTTTGGTGAAGCACCCTGTAACAGTAAATCTGTTTAGCTGTACTTCTTTATGTACATCTAAACAAAACTTACATTAAACTTATATACGCAACATAAAGTAATTTCAGCTTTTCAATTCGAACGATATATATCTTTATTCTGTTCTCTAATTTGTATTTGTATGCTAAATGGCTAATAATGGAAAGTGCATTTTCATTATCTCAAAACAAATATAGCAAATCAGAACAGCCGACCAAGAATCTTCCGTGTAATTTCTCTTGGCCGGCAATTCTTTCTTCGCACATGCACGCTCATTGTTGTTTTCTCCACACCATCTGATATGGATCCTAATGTTATGAATTATGGATATGAAAATGCTCGCCATATGAATTCAATTTAATTTCATTCAGTGCACCTAATGAATTCACCACCCGGAACATGTAGAAACGCTTTCTTAAGAGGCCATGAGCACGATCAAGTTTGGACGCTTTTCAGGGTGAAAGAGTCAATTGATAACTCAAAAACGGTTCATCTTATCGATTTCAAACAAGGACAGGCTTCTAGAGGAAGTTTGATTCTACGTACGTGCAGTAATGGAAATTAAATTTTCAATCCAGTTTTCCAAAAAAAAATCTCAAAAATGTGCTCCCTGTAACCAAATAGAGAATTTTATTCTAATTCAGACAGGAGGCCCACCGGCAGACTATTTTCGAGGTTTTTGCCTCGTCATCAGTACATGGTATGTCACTACAGCTAGCTCTGAGGCCATTTGTTCCCCGGCCGAATCATCTCTGTCTGTTTGGTTACTCTAGTGTCACGCTGATGAAACGGGTGTAAGCTGCTCCACCTAGCGGGCAGAGCAAGGAGCACTCCGATTCTCCGAGTTGAAAGATTCAAAGTTAGATACCTGAACACAAAGATAAGAGTTTCGTTTGATAACTTTAGTCGTTACTTACCGATGTTTCGCCCTTTTGCTATGATAGCCTACAGCATTCTGTGAGGGGAAGTCGGTTGCCATGTCTCAAAAACAAAAATATAATGTATCTTCAACAAAACCGCAAAAATCAAGAATGTTGTATTTGGTGCATATTTCTAGATAACAACCGACGACCGGATCGAGATAGAGCACTTCTGCGAACGCCAATCGATTCAGCATGACGAAATTAGTATATGCTGTGATTTTCAAGTCGATCGGCACAACATGAATTTTCAGCCGAAAAAACATCAAAGAGTTATACCTTAAAAATGGCCAAAAATCGAAAGTCATCAGATTCACACGAAATTACCACCGATATACTCAAAATTTTATGCTGATTCCGAAAATGTATGATTTGAATATGTTCGGATACACGGTGTACCATAAAACAAAGAAAAATGTTCAACAAAAATTGTATTGAACTAATCCTAGCACACAAAACCACCTATAACACCTACAAGCGAACTGTTAGGCAAGCCAATGATACCATCATCTTGTAGGAAATTTTCTTAGCTTTCTTTCTATATAAATATGTATTTAACGAATATGACTCGTTATGGTCGCAAAATATGAAAATTGTAAAAGATGCGCTAGAATACGGCATCCTAGCACACCAAACCACCTATAACACCTACAAGCGAACTGTTAGGCCAGCAAACAATAACATCCTCTTGTAGCAAATTTTCTTAGCTTTCTTTTTATATAGCTATGTATTTAGGGAATGTGTCTCGTTATGGTCGCAAAATGCGAAAAATGTAAAAGATGCGCTAGAATACGGCATCCTAGCACACCAAACCACCTATAACACCTACAAGCGAACTGTTAGGCCAGCAAACAATAACATCCTCTTGTAGCAAATTTTCTTAGCTTTCTTT
This sequence comes from Chrysolina haemoptera, assembly GCA_958298965.1. Taxonomy (NCBI): domain Eukaryota; kingdom Metazoa; phylum Arthropoda; class Insecta; order Coleoptera; family Chrysomelidae; genus Chrysolina; species Chrysolina haemoptera. The sequence goes on along the minus strand of OY282594.1, from coordinate 2,187,475 downwards.
TTATATAGCTATGTATTTAAGGAATTTGTCTCGTTATGTTCGCAAAATGCGAAAAATGTAAAAGGTGCGCTAGGATCCGGCATCCTGGCACGCAAAACCACCTATAACACCTACAAGCGAACTGTTAGGCCAGCAAACAATAACATCCTCTTTAACATGATATAAAATGTCAAATCAATAAAGAATAATTATAGTCAAAAAATGTTCTCTGGGTTGAAAAAGGAAATATTGAACTACACCTATAGGGTAGCTTCAGCCGGGGAATTAGAAGCTTTATTTGAGATACAAATAAATCCCACATTTTGTTGTTTCCATTATCAACATGAATACTTTTCAAGAGTTTATCTTGTTGAATTTTCGATAAAAATCAAAATTTTTCCCCACATTTTGATTAATTTTTAGATTTGATCACAATTTACAAAAAAAGTATCGATTCTACATTTTCAAAAAGACAACCCACAATCAAGAATGAAAATAACCAATTTGTGTACAAATTAGTTATTAATTCATTCTGGAATTACTTATAACTAGCAACAAATCATTACAGGAGAATTATATTCAAGCCACGAATCATAGCACTTTCTCGAATTGCTTGCATACGAGCCTCGCCGAATAATAAATACTGACCCTGGTTTGTTCAGGTTGTCATAGAAAATATTATCGTCACTTCTTTGGCTCATTCATCGCATTTTCTATTGTTAACAATAGTAAAACTTGCTTTCTATGATTGAATTCCAAAAGACATTTGGCGAACGACATTTTTTAACCGGATATGGTTTCACTTTTTCCTATTATCGATGACGAGGCTAAAATTCATCGGAATTCTTGTCAGGATCATTGTACACTTGATATTCAGAAACGAAGTTGTTTTTTGGATGATTTACGAAATATCTACCGTGTTGGAATTGTATACAAAAGAGGTCAAGGTTATGTCGATTACCATCACTATAAGAATGAAACGAAATTTATAGATACAAATCATCTACAGGCTAGAAGGAAGTTATTCTTTTTTATCTTACGTGGGCAAACGTACAAATCAATCCAACCAAATATTAACAATGGGCCAAGCAGCCTCAAGGTGGCCTTCCATATTTCAGCGTGCTTTCAGCTTCAACTCAACAATGGAACAGTGGCAGAAAAACGCTGCGTTTTACGTCAACTGTCAAATAAATTTTCTCCATTGGTAATTAATTTAATTGTTAGTTCTTGACAGAAACACGAAGAACAGTTTGACAACACTTCCTAATTCATTTGGTTTAGGTTATATGACTTACATTATTTTATTATATGTCTATAAAAAGGGATGGCAAGTGAACGGCTTGACGCTAAAAGTAAAACTTGAACCAACAAATAGCAGCATGACCTTGAAAAACCAGCAGCTAATTTTAAAGTTCCTACTCTGCTTGGTTAGAGACAAGAAGCCAGCGTCAAAAATCTGATGTGGAAGGCAGACTTTATGGAACAATTTTCAATTGATAATTCTTCTCAATTTTTGATATATTGTAAACTTTGATCCCTAAACAAAAGTGTCCGTGCCATGGGCACAACCACAGCCGACTTTAATCTCTCGAGCCGTGGTGAGAAAATCGGCAAAACCGCATGGAAAGCAATTTGACGTCCTACTCATTAATTCTTTAATGTGAATTTCTCGGCTTATTCGGAAAACTAGGAAAAAACATAAGGGATTGAATTTTTAGAGAAAAGAATGACAATTATTGTGGTTATTTAATTTGTTTCATCACAAACTGGAATCGCAATATATTCAATTTCTTATATATGAGAAATCTGCCGAGTTTTTTTGATAAGTGCTGAAACCACATAGATGATCTCTGATTTTTTTCAGATTTTTCATTTGAAATCTGAGTGATGAAAAACATATGTTATTGGAAGATACCTATATACAGAATGTGCCAAACTACCCGAGTTTGGGCAGGTAAAAAAAAATAAATAAAAGTAAAAAATTAAAAAAAGTAGGGAAATTATTTTTATAAAAGCACTAAAATCCCAAAAACTAAACGAGATATGGAAAAGTGTGTTCGAACAATTTCATTGTACTCGATTAGTATTACAAAAAGTTATAGTCCTTTCCAAAAATGAAAAAAAGTCGCGAATATTTTCGTTTCGACAATTTTGAATAATTCCGTATATTACGTTAACGGCTGCAGATTTCGAAATTTTACATAGTACCTTTTTTGATCGCCTTCAGAAAATGTACAAAAAATGTAGTTGCATTTGTTCCATAAAATCAATAGTGCAGGAAATATTTCGAAAATACTGGGAAAATCGATATATCTCCACAACCAATGAAAAAATTTGCCAAAAATACGTCTGCACCGACCCTCCAAAAAGGTTTATCCGAATTCATTAACAGTGCGGGAGAAATATAAAATCCAAAAAAGGCTGGAGAAGTGTGTACAAACAATTCCATTGTACTCGATTAGTACTACAAAAAGTTATTGGTGAAATTTTTTCCTATTCCGAAAATGAAAAAATTCGTCGTGCGAATATTTTCGTTTCGACAATTTTGAATAATTCCGATTATTACCTTAAAGGCTGCAGATTCTAAAATTTCACATGGTACTACAAAAAGTTATTGGTGGAATTTTTTCTATTCTGAAAATACTTTTTTTTTTCGGGTCTTAGGGAATAATTTCGACAAATTCGATTATTTTTAAGTATTTCCCAAAAGCCTGCAGATAATGGAATTTTACATAAGACCTTTTCTAATCGCCTTCAGAAAATATACAGAGAATCTGGATGCATTTTCCCCCAAAATCAATGGTCCAGGAAATTTAAAAAAAAAACGAAACTTTTGGGACTTAGCATCACAGTCGTATTATTCATATTATTGGTGAAGACCAATTATAGTTTTCAACCGTTTGTCTCGCAACTGTTTGTTAAACGTTTATTATAATTGCATAAGTACATAAAACAGCTTAATGTTTCAACACAAAATATAACACCATTTCTTCACCAACTTCTATGCGCTCATTGTAAATATTCCACATATAAATAATTTCGACGCGAAAAAACTACACAATTTTTAATTGGCAGTAGGTAGTTAACTGTAATCAATTTTATGGCTCTATTGTGCGTGAATTAATTGCTTCATGTTAATTTCTCAATTTGTTCAGGCAAGTACTTATAAACATGCTAATAACAATAGTGAAATTCAATTTGTTTGACAGGGCGTTAGTTCTTTATAACCATACGACCTCACACATAAAACATCTGCTTTTTTGACTAGGTACCCAAAATATTGAATTGATAGATCATCCCACCTACAGCCCTGATTTGGCATCCAGTGATTTATTTTCGTTACGTGAAGCCATTGCATGAACAACGATTTCCGATGCAAAAACTTTTGATTCCTTCATGTCACATGAAATTTTGATATGATAACAAAAAGTAGGCCACTTACAGAAAATCAACAATGAGGAGGAAAGAGAAATTAACTAATAACATCGAAGAAATACCAAGTAGATGCCAATTGATCTGGGTATTTTTGTTAAATTACAGATTCCGATATAATGCCACTACCTTATTTGGTATTCAGCGGAAAAACGAAGTGAAGTATGACTGAGAATGTGTTATTTGAGGAATAATTTGGGCGTATCTCGGCAAAAATACGTGGTCATCAAAAACACAAAAAAAGAAAGTTATATGGCGTTAAGATAATATTGTCGGACTAATTATCAAGAGCTTTGGAAAATAGCTCGAAAGTTTTCAATTTTGATCACTTATTTTTCAATAGAGCACAGTGACGTAATATGACAGTTGTGCAACAATGTCATAGGGGGACAAACAAACCAAACTGAACAAAAACAAACCCATTGAATCCATTTTCCATAATCTCTCTGGTCAATAATTTTCTGCGAAAAGTGATTTCCTAGGCAAAAGTTCTTTGCATCATTGTGATAATTAATTCATCAAATGTCAAATGCTTTGTCCCCCGATGATCGCCATGTTGTGAAGTCAGCTGACAGTGCTCTATTACTGACCTGGCCTCAGAGCAATAAAGACATACATAGAGATACCCTGCACCTGTTTTGAAGTGAACATGAACTATCCTTTTCTATACAATTTGTGGGCGAGGAGGTGACGGGTGGTGAAATGTTATGGACAGTTTGTTTACATTTAGAGTAAAAAGGACCGTAATACAAACGAAGAATGACAACTTGATCCGAATGAAATGAGCGAGCATACACGAAACTACCCGAATTAATACGGACTTCCCTCACTTGTAAACAAACAAAGTTATGTTCACTGCAAGACAAGGATGGGGAAGGCATCTCTATGGTATTTTATTACTCTGAGGACCAATATGGCCACACATATCAAAACTGATGAACATTGAGGTCGTTTTGTTTCTGAAATTACTCATACTTATTACATAACATAATTTTAGGTTGGAAACATTGAATGTAGGGTAAGCGGTACGCATATATTTGAAGAATAATGGTAAAAATCATCTGTAGATATTATAGGAGTTTGTACTAAAGCTGCAGCGTATATGTACAGTGAGGACCAAAAGTTCGTCGTAACCCACGTAACTTCTTTATTTTACATATTACAAAAAAATGCTAATGAGATAAGTCTAAGCGTTCATCCGATCTCTTTAATGGTTTAAGTCTCAAAAAAGCGCAGCGACTTGGAAGTTACATTTTTTAAATAGGACACCCTGTATATCACTGCATGACCGGTTAGGGATGATCATAAGGAATCCAACAATACCAAGTTTGATGCTGTTATCTCCAGAGACTACGGAGATATCGCCTATTATTCTATCCATAAGACCAATGAGTGAGAGAAAGGAGGAAATAAGGACAACAATGATGAACATGAAAGTTATCCCGAATCTGATCCAAAAAGTATTAGTTGAGCCAGTTGCGAAGTGAAAACCGTGTCAGCCAGCAAAGAAGGTGAATGAGAAAAAAAAATAATGAAAGATCTTCAAGAGATGCTGAGTATGAGAGTATATTTGAGGATTAGCAGATTGCTATGAATGGAAATGAAGACGTCTCTAGTGCAGATCGTTAAAAAGCGACAACGGATCAGTAATTTGTATTCAACTCGATTTCACTGTAATTTCCGAAAGTGTTGAGCACCGTACAACGTCCTTGCAATCGCAGATGCTGCTTCTACTCACTTTATCTTGCATGCGCATTGTTATTGAATTGACATAAGGATGACGAGCTGTCAGATTATGGAAGCGATGCAACGTTCCGCAGAAGAAAGTAGGGTCTTCGAATGTAGAACGTCGGTCCACTTGTTTCGCTCTTCGAAAAAGTTGTGTTTGATGTATATTGTCTTGGCACCGAGATCGGTTTGAATATAATCCCGCTAGATGGCGAATCGTTTGATATTTGGAGACTGTTTGAAGTAAAACTCCTTTTTCTACTAGCGTGCGGAAAATCCACTTTTCCGCACTCACTTTAGTTTTGAAAGTCACTTTTCCGCACTAGTGCGGAAACATTTTTCCGCACTCTTTTTAGAGCAGAAAAAACATTTTAGTGCGGAAAAGTAGATTTGTTTAGTTTTTGCGGATTATACTGACATTTAAATATTGCGTCGCAGAAGGTTAAAATAGAAAGCTTACCAAGTATGGTTGTATAGTTCAATATATATTTAATAATAAATGTTCTTTATGTTACCTTTTGGGTGTTTTTTCCGCTAGTAGGAAAAATAGTGTACCTAACACGAGCGTAAAGTGTCTTTTCCGCACGCGATTTCTGGCCGAACTCAGCTAACGCGTCGTTCGGCCATCTGCAATCGCGTGCGGAAAAGTATCACTTTCCGCACTCGTTAGGTAAACTATTTCCTACGAGCGTGCGGAAAAGTTACTTTACCGCACTTGTTAGGTAAATAACTATTACGCACGCTTGACTCGGGGAGTAAGTTGGTGAATGCGTAACGAGAGCGTTACGAAAAATGTGATCGGGCGCGAGGCGAACGGATGTTATTTCTAAGTGCCGTTTCAGATGAGGCGTAGGATACGTCCTACGCCCTACGTTCGAAAACTGGTTCATGAAAATATCTACGAAACAGACACAGTAGGTACACCAAACTTTATGCGGTGTTTTAGAGAAGTGGGTGAGCTTGTAAGCGAAGTATCACCGACGAGACGAATGGCTCATTTTGGGCAGAATCTAAAAGTTTTAATGTGTGCTTGGGCGCTGTACTTCATACATGGGAATTGTAAATCATCGGTTAGAAAGAGCCATCGAATTTTCAAAAAAAGATTTCTGCAATCTAAGTATTTCGGTCTCTTCAACAAAAAATCCAAATGAAATTTTTGGCGGTCACGGATATTTTCGAAAATACAAGTCCATTTTGTTGTGGGTTTTCACCATTTGACAGATTGAATTTCTGTTATTAAAAATTCACAAAATATTCCCATTTTTAACCAGAACACCACACATGCCCTTATTTACTTGTTTGCAGAACTTTTTTGCAGAAAAAACTACCACCTTTGAAAAATTCACCCTTCTTCAAAACGTTAACAAATTGTGATCAACATTGAATGACTGATATTTTTCATTCATCAAGTTGGTATCACTTTTATGATTCTTTTTTCGTCAGATCTCGTTTGTTTTAGGTTAGCTTACGTACCGACCTAACTGCATAGAGATTCAATCTTTTTAGGCAAAAGAAGGGAAAACAACCTTACCCACCCAACTAACCTACCCCACCCTACCTAACCTAACATACCTAACCCAACCTAAGCTAAAACCTAGGTGCTCGCTGCGCTCGCCGTCGTTAGGCTCGCTTAGCTCGCCCTTAAACTCAAATATTCCATTAAATTTGATATTTGAATTCGAAAAGACGATGTGAGCCGAGATCTCACGAGAGTCGACGCAAGAACAATATCATACTCATATCACCAACAGTGATATCTAAAAAACACCAAAAATTCAGTGTTGGACAATGAAAGTTCTATTATTTATCAGCGTTTTGAAGAAGGGTGAATTTTTCAAGAAGTGGTAGTTTTTTCTGCAAAAAAGTACTGAAAATAAGTGTGTGGTGTTTTGGTCGAAAAATGGACATATTTTGTGAATTTTCAATAACAGAAATTCGACCTGTCAAATGGTGAAAATCCACAACAAAATGGACCTGTATCTTCGAAAATAGTCGTGATCGTCAAAAATTTCATTTGGATTTTTTGTAGAGGAGACCGGACACGTAAGTTGCAAAAAACATTTTTTGAAAATTCGATTGCTCTCTCTAACCGAATATTCACCCAAACTCCTTTTATTTAATAATTAGCAGACAAAGGAAAATACATTAAAAGGATATACTGAACATTTTTACTTGGAGTAATAACCTCTGTTTATATGTTATTGAAAACTCCGAGCTTTATATTTCATCAAATAGGTAATATATCCTTTTATTTTGGAAATGAATCAACAATTCAAAACAAATACAACTCCTACCTTTTATTCCAGCCGTAGGTTCGTAGGTATCACTTTAAATCAAATCAACATATTTAAACAATAACTCAACAACAATAATTTTAGAAAATGAATCGAATACTTCCCAAGTAGAACACACAATTCACTTGTCGATTCATGAAACCATGCTTCCTTCGATTTCCTTACCTCTTTCCTTCCGTCAGCGAGACGTTTTTTTAAAGATACCTAAAAACCTGATCTATGACAATGCATGACACACGACTGGTCTAGGAGGTTCCATTTTTGGGTGGCCCTCGGCAATAAATATCTCCTAACACTAATGATGACCTTGGAAAGGTGAAGCTGAGAGCTGGAAAGCACACTACACAAGCATCTAGCCGTACCAATTGAAAATGCGAAAATTACTAGCAACCATACCTGACCAACTACCCTTACCTAGACCTGATAACAATACAAAACGGCTACGAAATAACGACTATTTATCCCAAATTCAGAAAGAGCAGGCGAGGAGCAACCATATTTAGCGGTTCACCCCGCATTTAGCATAAACAAGTGCGCATGCGGAACTGCGGGATCAAAAGTAGAATGGTACGGCTAAACGCTTCTGCACACAGGAACAAAATTCAACCAGGAGAGTACAACTGGATAGGCGTTTGAAATGAACCATCATAAGTCTGGCATATAATTCAAGTAACCTTAAGATATCACCTCAAAATAAAATTGTATAGATATAATTAAAACATTATTTTTATTCAGTTATCCGTCTGAGTATAAGAAGAAGAGGTACGTACTATTGAAATCAAGTTGTCTGCTAGTCTATACTCACACTATAAAAGTGAATGAAGCTGTTAAAGAGTTGTTAAAAAGCAGGTCATATCAAAGTAGCTAAAAAAGCGGTTAAATTGAATATCAACGCTATAAAACTATGGGTGTTCATAATCGATTACAGACTGATGTATAATTTACGGCAGCTTGATTTAGTTCCCACGTTCTCGATTTCAGGATATTTCAATGATGATTCATTCATTCATTCATCAATGATTTTTCATGAGAATTTCATGAGTTAAAAAAATTATATATAAACGACTGCAAATCAATCCATCAATGTTTGGGTTTCAAACATATTTTTTGTACAACTGTCGTTAAAATTAAAATGACAGATGAGATGATGGATACTCAGTAATATAGATCTCTCTAAAAGAAGCTCTATAGAAGATATTATAATCAGAACATCTACTCAAGAGGAATCATTTATAAAAGTTTACACATACATTTGGCTGTTTGTAAAATTGGTTTTGAAGTTACATACTTCGTTTGTAACTTCAAAACGAATTAGTATTGGACTGTTTAGCATTAGGTCACGACCCCTGTCGGCCCTATCGGGAAATATTTGAATCTGTCGAGCAAGGGGTAGCACGTGCTAGTCAGCTGTTTTTTGTTTATGTACAACTTAACCTGTAAATATCACAGTTATTATTTACTTCGATATTTTGATTAACACTTCAATCTAACACATGCATATAAATAATACGGCTGAGTGCTTGTTTTTGTTTATTTTCTCATTGCATTATTTATTATTCTGTAGTAAATATACTGTTGGAGGACGAAGATTTTATTATAAGGTTAATTATGGCAACGGTGGATTATTATTTAACAAATAAAGCAAGGGACTGTCGATTTAAAATAAGACTTTTGAATAGAAAAAGGAAGGAAGGAAGGCTGAGTGTTTTTGACGTGGTGTCAATATAAAATTACAAATTTTATTTGGCAGCTTCTTATTTCTTATATTATTTCACTCTGCTGTAATAAAAATTATTACTTTTCATCTTACTTTATTTTATTTTACTTGCTGTATAAACTCACCATTACAAAGTATCGTATGTAAACAAAACATGTTTCTTTTCGAAACAATTAATTTATCCATTGTCTACTATAAATCACTCGCACTAAAACAAGTAAAAGTAATTGGTCGCGATTTCGACACCTCCTGCTCTGAAGACGCGTGCCAAGAGACTCGGGGAGGGGGGAGCGACTCTTCGCCAGCTTCTGGAAGGTAATCAACAAGAAGTTGATGACAGTTTAACGCGAACCAGAGAAAAGACCGTGTGCTTGTTAACGATCGAGTGTTTGCTGTATTATGTGCTACTTGTCTGTTGTTGAAGTTTTTTTCAGTGTGAGAAACTAGGATAAATTTATTGAGGTGAGAAGCGGCTACGGTAGATGCTTAAAGGCGTTAGGACCAGTTTTCAGCTGGTTTGATGAAAGTGGTACATTGTAATGCTCCAATTTCAGAACTAAAACGAATCTTGACTTCTCAATCATTGGTTGATTTTGGAACATAATTATGCACGAAATGGCGATAAACTGTATGAGAAAGTTGGCTGTACCACAAGGGTCAAATTTTGGGCCTTCCGTTCCTAATTTTCATCGAAGAGTCACCCGAATAAATGAAATGTTTTCGATATGTCAAGTGACTATGCTAGGACCAGAGTATAAATGAAAATTTTCACAAACTCTGAAGCAAAAATCATTGTTGTATCTATTTATATATGTTCCTGAGTGATTCAAAATGAATTGAAATCTTTGTAAGGATATGGATACAAACAGTGTTGTCATATACATTCTGAACCTGTTCAATAAAATTAATCCAGATGATCAATCACAAAATCAGCTGTTGTGAAAACTGTACCGTATTCTGTACGAGCTAATCATTTGAAAAAAATTACCTTCACCGGGGAGTAGAAAATTATAACGTGAAGTTGAATGAGCTGGAGATAATTGAAGGTTCTTTTACTGAAACGCGATATGTGGATGATTCATCATCATCGAAACAATCTCCTAATTTTGACGACAGCAGGAGGAAAATTATTCCAGAATTAGGTGATTGTATTGAGATCAATTTTTGCCTGGGCTATAAATGGGGCGAGGGTGTGCCATGGAATGGCCACCTCGCCGTCCTGAATAACACCTCTCGATTTTTCCATGCGAAGTTTTGTCAAAAATAATGCAAACAAAAGTAGACTTGCAAATTTAAACGAGTTGGAGCATGGAAAACGTATCACTTCAAATAAGGACAATTATTTAGAAAATTATTTGTGGAAATCAAGGACCGTTTGAAATATCGCCAGTTAACAGTAGGGCGATATTTGAAACATCCAATCTAGTCTGTAATTTATTGTAATTTTGGTTGAAGTAATTGAATGTTACTAATAAAAATTGATTTCCAATTCCAAGAATTGATAATTAGATTCTTTTGAATCAGGAACGAAAGTCATTTGGAATATTATTTGTACTATAAATAGTATTGATGATATGGTGAGATTCTTAACCTAATATATCAAACTGGTATTTGATATATGTAGCCCAATCCACGACAAACGAATAACAAAAAACCTGCTACATGATTTACATAAAGAATTAGAATAATAATAAAGTTAAGAGACGCAGCTTACATTACATTCAAAAGAATCAATAACTTGACCTGCCTGCTTTGATGGCCTAGCTGAAATAATGATTTGAATAGTCAGTAGATACTGCAGTAGTTTCAACAAGTCTTTTGCTCAGAGCATCAACATGTTGCAACTTTATCGATATAATTCAATACTCATCGCAGTATTAGCCAGGGAAGTAGTTGTTTTCAGACAAGTATTTGCCGTAATAGCCTACAGCAATCACATTCTTGTAGTAATCGACCCCTTTGCTGTTCACTTCGTTATTGAAGCCGCTGGGGAGAATTCTTGAAAAAAAAAACAGATAGGAAATGCTTCAGAATGCTTTATTCATAACGCAATATCAATGTTCTATTCGCATAAAATTGGATAAAGTTGGTATTAGAGGGCATATGTTTCATAATTGGTTTAAAAACTTTTTAACCAATAGGAAACAATATGTGTGTATTGAAGAAAATAAAAGTCAGTATAAGAATGTGAATTATGGAGTGCCACAGGGATCTGTATTAGGACCACTACTATTCCTAATTTATATCAGTTCTATTTCATTTTTGAAACTTAAAGAGGCCCTTAAATTATTTGCAGATGATGATAATAATAATAATTTATTTTGAACACATTGTATATATTATCGAGTGTCACGTCCTTTGTTTACTAACCTTGACCACGATATGGAGAACCGATACGTTGTGAGTCCCATTTCGGCAACGTGAGCGATATCTTCTTTATATTTGTAGTATGAGTCGCAGGCGATATCACCAGTGGCGTTTCCGACAATCCTCGAAGGATCTTCGTGAACGTAATGGTCCCAGAGTAGGTGGATGGAAGAAAAAGGGTAAAACATCGGCAGAAACTACTTTTCTTACACGATCTCTGAGCTTTGTCTTCATTAATCTGGTTATTGATTTGAATATTTTCATACCATCTCAGATCAAGATAGATGGCAAAAGGGCAAGGTCAAGATAAGACAATTGTCCTGTAAAAACATGCAGGGGCCTTCAGAAGACCAAATGGCATTCTCAAGTATTCTTAATGTCCATCTGGTGTTACAAAAGCCATTTGAATACAAATGGTGAACTATGTTCTTGCTTCTGGAGTCTTTCCCACTTACATGCCATGGTTTTTCCAAAATTGTCAACATTTCAGAGTAATCAGACCTTCGATGAACCAGAATATACTGGCTATCATTTGAAGAATTCCAGAGGAGGCCATGATTCAAAATATTTTTGGTTATGTTGTTCCTCATGAGATTATTCCACAACTGCACTAGACAATATCATTCACCATATAGTCATTACTATACTGACTCTGGAAATATTTCTGCTGCTTGATTATAGGAAAGCATTCAATACTCATTTAAAAATTGAGATTCTTCACCAATACAAAGCTATAGGGATAATGGGAAAAAATATGTATTTCTCAAGAATAATATTCTTTTCACCTATCAAAATCTTATCTTTTCACTTTACATTTCATATTTCTGTGTCTTTGTTGGGAACTGCTCTATATGTATATCAATATGTAGAAACTGCGCAGTTGTGTATACTTTTTCCAGTTTTTCCCATTGCACAAATTTCCACAAGAATCATTCTGCATGATGATCTTCGAAGTGTATCAATCGATAAGGTAGGTCATTCAAAACATTTACAAGCGATATAAACAAGATTTTTTTCTGTCAGATATTCATGATAAGTCATTCTGCAGAACGAAACGAGCAATAATTATTCAAATACTGATATTATACATTCATTGAGTGTGTCATGAGATTATTAAATGACCTTGTAGTTTTCTCAACGATATCCGAACTTGCCCAAAATGAACAACACATAATTCAGAAGAACGGAAGTAGAATACTTAGAAATTTTAGATATGACAGAATAACATAGACTATATTTTTCGTATGAGCACAAACTGAAAATCAAGAGGGCTTAGTTTTGGTGATCTAGTAGGCCATCGCCGTGATCTATTACTCCCAATCGTGCAATAGTGGAACATCTTGTACAATTCGCCACATACTTCCTCAGAATTGCATGCACATGCTCCGTCAAGCTGATACCAACAATTTCCTAAGGGCAGGTTACTCACAAACTTGACCCAACCCCGCTTAGCTATATTTTTTTTTGTAGATCGTACTCAAAGCAAAACATTCATTTCGAATCTACCTTGTCGAAAATATTTATTTTGTAATAGATTTTGAGATCTGCAACGATTGATCGATCTTGTCGATATTGTTCGTTTCATTTCCGAAAAACTATCAAGACAACATCTAGAAGGTGATAACAAAAACTTTCTAGAAACATTTGGTCCTCGAGATATAATAAGGAAGTATAATAAAAGTAGACAACAACCATTATTACGATGAATAACAGTAATTATCTCTATAAAAATGAAAGTGGACGAGTCGATAATCGAATAAACAATAATATACACCCGGACGTCAGGAAAATGGAGCATCAGGTTAGCAGTGTTTCATTAAGAACTCCTTATATAACTTTGTGCATAATGAATGGTAATTTCCTAAACCAGCTACAAATCGGAAAATGTGTTAATAATATTGCGCAAAACGTATTATTTATATCTCGTATTCGCTATATCGTTTTTTGTTAGGCAACTGTGTTGAGAAAGTATGGGAACACTCGTAATTGTTTTTGTTATGAATATTATGATGTGAATAATTGAATCGGAAGAGGAAACGAGGCTTTTCCTGATTTTGGGACGATGAACAACCAGCTGATAATGGACAGGCAATTCAGTTCCGTTATAGTTTTGAAAAAGGGAAGACCCGTTCCATCAAAACGAAATGCTGATATTCCGTTACAGCGAGCACTTGCAATTGTTTCCTCTGCAATGAGGTACATTGCACAAGTATCTGTTGGATATAATTCAATACTCGTCGTGGTATTAGCCAGGAGAGTAGTTGTTTTCTGACAGGTATTTGCCACAATTGGCCTACGTTGTAGTTGTGTATGGGAGAGAAAAGGGTAAAATTGGTGTCCTATTTGTGGAAGCCATAAAATAGCTGAGCAGTCAGGGCAGTCTGATCCTAAGTTGCGTAACCAGAACACACTGGTTATAAAGTCAATAATGAGGCAGAATCACTAGCCCGACAAGGCGCTAGTACGGCTCTGAACGGTCCAAGCCCGTTTTGGGGCATAGCAAAAGCTACACTGAAAACAAACATCAAATCATGGATCCAACAGATCTCGAGAACTGTGGAACGATTCACCAAGAGTAAAACGGGCCAAAGAGTTTATAAAAAACCGTTGCCAACATTCACAGAATACTGTTACGACATTGGGGCAGACAAATTCGTTCGTTCCCAGCTCCAAAAACGTTTTCCATGAAAGTCCCTTCAAACCGTCTCCATCAATCTTTTGAATGTGGCTGGAGCATTACAGAGCCCGAGTGGCATGCCAGTTAACTGCCACAATCCTGAACCGATGGCAAAAGCTGCCTCTTTTCGACCTTCAAGTCTAGGTCGAGAACATCGTGTATAGGGTGTCGTTTATTCTCGGAAGGGGTTAAGTGTCCTTTGTCAAGTTGTTCAGTTGACGACAAAAAAGTGTCGATCCGTCTTCCTTCTTCACCAGCATGACTGAAGAGGACCATGGGCTGTCAGATCGTTCAACGACTTTTTCTTTCTCCATATCGCTGACTATTTTGTCAGTTTCTTCCTTTTTGGCAAGAAGAAGTCTTCTAGCTGACTGCCGGATTGGTCGGGATTTCCCAGTGTCGATCTTGCGCTTCGTTATACCCGCTCTTGCTTGTCCAACATCGAACTGTCGGGTCGGTCCTATGTCCTTGGTAGAGATGACAGTTTTTCCATTTCGGCGGGCAAGTTGCTAGCTTGGCTAACGGTATGGCATACACTCCTAATCATAGAAGAAATTGACGAAGAAAATTGGTCCCTTCTTCAAGGTCATTGAATGGTAATCAACCATATGAACTTGGGCGCGCCTCTCACTATTCATACACAACTTCACTATTTCCAGAAACTAATGTTTGAAATTGAAGTTACTGAAAACTAGAGAAGTCACTTCGAGATGAACACTGATTAGTATCGTTCGCACTAAATATGCGGTTGAGAACTGTTTTTACCTAGCTGCGTTATTTTAATAACATTCATTAATTTCACGGTGGTCGAATATTATGCGCCTATTAGCAATAATCATTATTTGTTATAAATATTGCTGGTAAACACTCCTAGTATACATCTTTTTGCATGATGGTATCCTTTACACCGCTTTCTCTTCCAGAGATCTAGTACTAACAAATTAACGATTGAGGACACAAAAAATGTATATAAATTTTTTTCATTAAATCAATAGTACAGGAAATAAAAAATGTTTTTTTTTTAAGCCAAAAATATTTCTGACGAGTTTTCGACATTTTCGTTCAAAGATTCGGAATCAGCACATCAAAATACGTTCGAGGACAAAAATTTTAAATTCAAAAAATGAAAAATAAAAAAGTTCAAAAAATTATCTATCATGATTTACTCGACTTTTTTGTCCGTCGATTTTTTTCGTTCAAAATCTCAGTATATACTAATTCGGCCATTCTGAATCGATTGGCGTTCGCAGAATTTGTCTATTTTCAACCCTTATCGAGTTGGTCAGCTCTGAATCAGTTTACAAATGGTTTTTTTGAAGCCAAAAATATTTCTGATGGGTTTTCGACATTTTCGTTCAAAGGTTCGGAATCAGCACGTCAAAATACGTCAAAAATTTAAAATTCCAAAAATGAAAAATAAAAAGTTCAAAAAATTATCTATCATGATATACTCGACTTTTTTGTCCGTTGATTTTTTTCGTTCAAATTTTCAGTATGTACTAACTCGGCCATTCTGATCGATTGTCAATCGCAGAATTGGTCTATCTTTAACCGTTCTCGAGTTGGTCAGCTCTGAATCAATTTTCAAATGGTTTTTTTTGCGCCAAAAATATTTCCGATGAGTTTTCGATATTTTCGTTCAAAGATTCGGAATCAGCACGTCAAAATACGTTCGGGGACAAAAATTTGAAAATCCAAAAGTGAAAAATTAAAAAATTAAAAAATTATCTATCATGATATACTCGACTTTTTTGACCGTCGATTTTTTTCGTTCAAATTCTCAGTATAATTTGGCCATTTTATATCGATTGTCAATCGCAGAATTGGTCTATCTTTAACCGTTCTCGAATTGGTCAGCTCTGAATCAGTTTTCAAATGATTTTTTTGGCGCCAAAAATATTTCCGATGAGTTTTCGACATTTTCGTTCAAAGATTCGGAATCAACACCTCAAAATACGTTCGGGACAAAAATTTGAAATTCGAACAATGAAAAATAAAAAAGTCCAAAAAATTATCCATCATGATATACTCGACTTTTTTGTCCGTCGATTTTTTTCGTTCAAATTCTCAGTATATACTAATTAGTATTACAAAGTATGAGCAAACTTTTTTTTTGTTCAAAGAGTCGACGGGATATTTCCAAATATATCGTAAACGATTGCAGATTTTCAAATTTTTCATAGGTCCTTTTTAATTCGCCTTTAAGAAATCTACCATAATTATCTATACATTTTTTCCATAATATCAATAGTCAGGGTAATATATCAAATAAAATCGGAAAATCGAAATATTGACCGTACTAATGAAGTAATGAAAAAATATAAACTGCATCGACTCCGCCCTAGAAGCCTCTTCGATACCTCTGAAACATTTTTTCTAACTCGATTATAAATTGGAAAAATGACAAATTGGAAAAAATAAATAAATAATGTATACTTTCTTTCTACAATCGCCTAAAACTCGAAAACTCTAACTGAGATATAGAAAAATTGTATATGAACAGTTCTATTATTCTTAAACAGCTCTACACAAAGTTCAAATGAAGTTTCTCCATTACTTGAAAAACAAACGAAATAACAGTTCTTAACTCCTAGAATTTTTTTCGCACGTGTTCGGAAGCTGCCACTGCTCAACCCACCCACGGAATCAAATTTTATCACATAATTTTTTATTTTCATCACTCAAACTTCTTCATTTGGGGCAAATGCATTCAAACAAACCGCGAATAATAAATAAAATCACGAGTCCGTTAAGACGAATGATTTCATCTACCGGTTCAGTTTCATATGTTGGCAAATAAACAAGTTTTGGTGGGAAATAAAAAATTGGATAGCATTTGAAGGACTCCTATTACCTCTGATCATCAGCCTGAAAAAAGAACCTTCTTGAAAATAGTAGGTTGTTATGAGAATTTAAGTTATTTTTGAAATAGAGTATAGTTATTTTCTCGTTTTTCTCGAAATCAATCAAGCAAAAAAGCGTTTACCAGCCGGTATCCAATACACACAGCACACAGCAGCAATTTGCATGACATAACGATTCAAAACACATCAATTATCTCTGTATTCAGACTGGCTAAGGATCTATTGACATGCTTTCTTACTTTCCTAACAACATCATCCGTAGCGTTCGTTGATTTGTTAGAAAGTTATGGTTGAAATGAAGAATAATAAAAATTGAGGCAACGAAAATATGACGTGCCAGAAGCTAGCAGCCACAAGAAGGCACGCCGGTAATTTCACGCCCTGATTGGTTATCGGGTCATCGGTTTTTCTTCCATTCATCAGGTTTGCAGAGTTACATAATTCCTAATAACTTGTACAGGGCGGTGGAATTTAATATTAATCACGGACTGTTGCGAAATAAATTCAGGTGTCCCGCAAGGATCCAACCTTTGCCCTTTGTTGTTTTTTATATTCATCAATGATTTCGTCCACAACGGACTTAATATCCCCCGGAGCATGAAGCGACTCCGGTGTCTTGTCTTTTGGAGAGTTTAACATTAGGTCTCGACTCCTACCGGGAAATATTCAAAACTCTATAAACAGTGTTTGTTTACAACTGTACCTATTAACATCACAGTTATTATTCAAGAAAACTGATATTTTCATTTCAAATTAACACTCGAGGGATATGAACACTTGAAACTGTTATGAAAAACCACTCGATATAATCAAAACACTAAGACAAACACGATAAAATGAAACGAAACTACAAATGACGGTGATTTCATGTAAACAAACAACTGTGCTTAGTCGCCATTTTCCTAACGACAGTAGCGGCACCATTGGTCGATTTACTCTCCAATACCATACGAGTGTCGAAGATCTAGTATTACACTTGTAGCGCACCGTTATGTTTGTGGATGAAGGCTGAGACCAAGAAGAGTAAACTATATCTGACAGATAGTTTACTCTTCTTGGGCTAAGAATGCATAAACTGGACAAGCTGACAACAATGCAGAACTCATAATTATATCTTATGTTATGACTAGAATACGTTTCAAATATGGCGGATGAACAAATCATGCCTAACCTGCAACACTGTAATGTCCTCTTCACAGTAGCGGCGCATAAAATAATGGGCGTATCATAGGGATGGAAAATGGGTTGGTTTTCTTAAAAATGAGAAATTGCATATTTTTCTTTCCTTTTCTGCAGGAATTACCACAATCCTTAACAAAACCCTTCATCATATAGAACGGCGAACGGCTAATAACACTATATAATCAATAAATAAATATTTACTTATCGTTCAAAACACTCGTGTTGAAAAAAATAAAGAATCAACATTCAGCAGTGACGTGACAACGCCGCTCTGTTTACAAACAAACTGGCAAGCTTAACCGACAGACGTCCTAGATTCTACTCGTTTCCTCTTGGAACTATAAGAAATGACGTATGTGTTTACTTAGTAAAAGTTGTCCTCTTTGCGGATGCCCACGATTTGTTCAAGTTTAGGGTAGCCGCCGACGATACATGAAGCGCGTTCTCGTCATAAGATATATATTATCCTCGCAGACCAGGCAAGGGCGGATCCAGGCAACTTTTCTAGGGGGGGATTAAAACATATTTTTTTGGGGGGTAAAACATATATTATTCGAAAACAAAGATAATTTTTGAATTATTATCTTATTTTTTCTTATGAATCGAGTCCGTTTGGGGGGAGGGGTAATTACCTCAATTAGAGTACCATTATTATTGTTGTTCACCTCAGATATTTTTTTTTCAGAAACATGCCTCCAGTGCGATGGAAAATACTATATGGTGAGTACTTATTTCCACTTTCATTAAATTACTAAAACTAGTGGTCAGTGAAGATTTTTGCTCTACAAATGGTGATGTACTAACAATTTTGAAATATGTTGTTTAGATTTGTACTGTGATAAAAATCTAAGTTTGTGACCTTGCGGAGTAGTCTAGGATGAAAGGTTGTTTTCACACACTATATTGCAACAACATGCTATAAATATACAGATCCGAATAATAACGAAGTCCTGTCATAAAGCCAGTTCTCATTTTATTTGGCAACTAATAACCTATAAATATGTGATATACAAATGTTTCACCAATAATATTCTTAGCATTCTTACTATTAAATAAGTATTATCAAAATTCCAAACTATCTCGGCGAATATATTCAAAATAATAGCATATACCTCTAAGGAACTATTGTACCTAATCTACACTAGGTGATCCAAGGTAGCTATGGCTGTTTGGCCGTCAGAAACTAGTTGACAACAATAATTAATGAAATTTGTGAAATTGGGCATCTATCCAGATAAGGAATTTTTGATAACTATAAATTTAATTTAAATAGAAATGAATAGTGATGAAGATTGAACGGAGAAAATCATGGATACTGCAAATAAGTATGACATTTCCTTGACATAGTTCAAAGAAAGAAAAAGGTATTCGTTGCTTCACGAGGATTGTTTATTTATTTTGAATACAAATCTAAGAAAATGAAAAGTTACTTCGATGGACTAGTTATTCGAAAGTCAAGTCAACATCAATAATAATATTGACCTCGATGAATATGTTATTTTAATATTCGCTTCAAATTTTCCCTTTTGCGGGATAGTGTGAAGAGAAAAAGATTTCGACGCTGTCGAAATTATTCGTTTCATTTGTTTGAAACTCAACTCTCCGGCATACTCTTCGAACTTTGTTCGAACATTGAATCAATAAAAATATGCCAAATTCATTTCATATTTTCAAAAAAATATGAATTGGTTATTTTTTTTGACAGTTGTAGAAAAAATACTGCATGAAACTCGTGAGTAAAGTGTTTGTTTTACTCGTAGGAATGCCGCACTTCGCCTACGGCGTTGTACGTCAACATTTCCTACTCGTAAAAAAAGTATCACTTTACTCACTTGATACATAAATTACAATTTTTTTGGTGTGGAAAAGCGGTAAATGGTAAAAATAATATAGTGTTATTTGTTCTTTCGAAATTTACCAAGAAAGAACTAATTTGACGGTCTTGTAAACAAATTTTCATCTTTACGCTGCTATAACTCGATACGTGTCTTACAATAAAAATGCTGGAATTAAAAATGTGTGAAGTTTTATTCTCTTCAAGTTTCTTCTTCATCGTTGGATCAATTGTTGAGGTATTATATTGAAAGAAAAAATAGATTTTAGCACCTTTACAAACTTGGATTTTTCATTGGAGTACAAACCTAAACGACATATTTCCAAAATGTTTCTACACCACCTTTTGTAGGGCAACGGTTTTTTCCATCCCTACTGACTGGATTATAGCGGTATTCAGGAAAAGACGATTTCTAGAAAATTCTCAGACCAAGTACACACACTCGTTGGTATAAATATCATTCTAAATGAAACATACCTTCCTTTCTCTCCTTTAATCACCCAAGCGGTTTCTCATAGTGCACTTATTCATAAATATGGCACACGCAATGAACTGGTGCATTTATGTTCGGCACTAATTTGCAATTACCTGCATCCTGTGCTCTCAGTTATTGAAATCTGACGTCTGATATGAGAGGCATTTAGTGGTTTGACCAGATTGTTATGTTGCAATGATTCTAACGAAGAGATTGTTTGTTCTTGAGCGGCGATTGCCAAGAAAACATGTCCAGGAAAACGATATGCCCTTAATCGAAGGGAGCCTGGTTGTATTTTTGAATTTGAATGATTTGTTCTATTCAACCTTGTGGCTCAGTCTCAGTACGAACTTTGAGGGTGTTGAAATCAGCCAAGTTTTTCATAGCTGGGGTAACGTTTGGTTGGGAAATATTGAACCCACTGCGGGTCGTTCGAAAATATGCTGGGATCCATGTTGAAGAGAAGATGAAGATGTCCACAAGAAGAATCTTTGTCGCCTCTACTTTGTAATTTTATGAGGGGTAGAGGCTGAGCGCCAAACCCTAGTCGCTAAAACCTAGTGCAACATTTGAATTCTCAGTTAGAGCGTTGATGAAAAGTGTTCTAACAAGTAAGAAATTGGGCAGAAGATCCTCCTGCCATATTGTATTAATGATAAAACCTAATTGACATTTTGCTAAGTTCTGACCCTGATCTGATACCTCACGTTGACACTGTCGACCTCCAAGGTATGCGAACTCAAACAAATATGAATACGAATACATTAAAAAATGCATCCTTCTGGGATTTTTCCAAACTGTGCACCAATATAGCTTTGATGAAGATCCAGACTTTTGGAACGTATCTCTATAATATATGAAAGAAAACTGTAGTGTTCTCGAAACCTTTGGAAAGTTCTGGAATATTCGAGAAAACCGGAATGAACCAGAACAGAGTCTCCGCAAAGTTCTAGACTGTACTTGAAGTTATTCATACGAAATCTTCTTAGATCAAATATTTTTACCCGGCAACACCGGGTGTTGCAATTTGTTTTAAATAAAACGTAACGTGCCAAACAACACTTTCCCTTATGAACGACTCTCCCAAACGAACCATCTATCATCACTTTTATTTTTAAGGCCACTTTGATATCAGTATCATCACCATTTATCAATCGAAATACGACGAATGCTTGTGAAATTTAATGTTTTCGTTTTTTTGCAGTGACGATGGCAATATTGCTTCAATTATGGACAAGAACAGATGCTCAGCATATGCAGGTGAGTTTCAAATATCATTAACCCCATTACGGAGCATTATAATGACTTTTACTAGTTTTACTGCACTGAAATATGAAGATGAAGATGAGATTTGGGGGCCTAGGGCAAACACCTAGTCGGGTTTGAAAATAAGCAATCAACTTTCAATAAGCAATAATTCCGTTTGTATTGAGTCTGCATACATCATAAATACACGATTTTCTTTGTTTTTTCATAAACTATAATTTTACTCTCTACAGATTTTTCGATTAAATGCATACTTTTCCAGTTATTCGCGAAAAAGAATTTTTTGCCCGAAAACCGACAATTTCACTCGCGGATAAGTCGAAAAGTATCGACTTCCAGAAAAAACTTAATTGAAAAAAAGTTGCTTAGAATTAGTCAATTTATCGGTTTCCGCACTTGTTTTGAACGAAAAATTTTTCATTCTCAAGAAGGGGTGGCATCCACCCCCAAGGAAAAAGCGACCCCCGGTACAGGGTAGAGTTTGAAATAGATGGTGAGTAGAACCTAAATCCAAATTTTTATGAAAATCGGTGCTGTATCGAATAAATACACGGGAAAATGGTCATTGACTGTACTATAACATCTGAATAAGTGGTATTCATAAAAAAATAATATACGAGCCATAGCGTGTACATGCTCGCCATTCAAAAGTAGATTTTCCTTCTCTAAATTGTCAACTACAACGCCTTAAAGACGTAAAATCTTTTTCCTACGAGCGTGCGGAAAAGTAACTTTTCCGCACTATTTTTCATTTTGAAAGTTGTACTTTTCCGTACGATTTAAAATCATGCGGAAAAGTTACTTTTCCGCACGATTTTTACTTTTCCGTACGATTTTTACTTTTCCGCACGATTTTTGTATTGTTGAAAATGAAGCTTTTAAGGACTAACTAAATGATCTATGTAAATATTCTGTCTTATCAGTCATTTTGTAGCATTATTATAAAAACTTGTTCATCAAAAATCTTGTTTTTTCATAAATAAAATTGGCAAAAACACTCATAGGAAAAATATTGTACCTAACTCTTACAGAAAATGTCTTTTCCGCCCTTAATGGCTTGCCCGAACTCCACTCCGCGTCGTTCGTGCAACTGCCGTCGCGTGCGGAAAAGTGCTACTTTCCGCACTTGTTAGGTAAATAACTATTTCCTACGAGCGTGCGGAAAAGTTACTTTCCCGCACGATTTTTACTTTTCCGTACGATTTTTACTTTTCCGTACGATTTTTACTTTTCCGCACGATTTTTGTATTGTTGAAAATGAAGATTTTAAGGACTAACTAAATGATCTATGGAACTATTCTGTCTTTTCATTTTGTAGCATTATTATGAAAACTTGTTTACTAAAAACCTTGTTTTTTCATAAATAAGATGGACAAAAACACTCGTAGGAAAAATATTGTACCTAACTCTTACGGAAAATGCCTTTTCCGCCCTTAACGGCTTGCCCGAACTCCTCTCCGCGTCGTTCGTGCAACTGCCGTCGCGTGCGGAAAAGTACTACTTTCCACATTTGTTAGGTAAATAACTATACCCTTATAATTGAGACTGAGTTTATACTTTTCCATCGTGAACTCTATGCACTCAAATTTTCAAGTAACGAGTAAAAACATTTTCCTCTTTTAGTAGTTTAGGGATGCGTTTATTTTCACGTCAAATTAAGCAAAATTCAAAAACAACTCTGAAGCTGGTACTGCCAAAATATTTCTGGTTCTTACTATGAAATAAAACATCTAATTAGTGACGTCATGAATTTAAAACCAACCAAATTAACCGAAGTCGCTTGAATGTTCAGGTGATTACCAACAATAACGGGTATATCGCTTGGAAATTGGCTTTTGGATTAGCTTGGCTGATATCATATCTAGGTATTTCGGAAATTATGTTTATCCCCTCTTACCTTTAGTGGCGACGCCCTTGATTATAAGGATATCGAGCATTACAGGTCAAAGGTAAGGTAAAATTTACTGAGAGGTATTACGAGTAGGTATATAATTACGGTTTCAAGCAGATAGAGGTTAATTACCCCGAAGAACCAGGCCCGAAGCTAAGAAGGTTCATAGTTCATACCTTCCAAAAACAAAGAAGAAGATCCAGATAGATAGACGATAGAGTGATAGAGAGGTTAGAACGTTAGAAGTAGAAGCATAGCAGTAATTCGTAAGTGTATGCCGAAGAACGGAAGAACTTAAAATAAATACCAAACCCAATATGAAAACAAAAGCAAATATCATGGCCAAAAGTGTCAAAAGCAGAGATACCGCTGATTCAAGCGAGGGCTTCTACGTGAAACATTCCAATCTACCCGAATATTTAAAATACTTGCGGATTCAAACGGACATTGTCGAGACGGAATATAAAGAAACCAAAAACAGAAGGAATAAAATCGAAAAATTAATACTGAACGAAGCCTTCGTCATCGAGCTAGGAGCGTTGGCAGATAAACTGATGAAGAACAAGTATACCGAAAATATTGGAAAAAGGTGTCCTGCCCGTCGTGACCATTTGAAAAAGTTCATCTCGTATATTCTTGGGGATTGTGTTCGGACTAGATTGCAGTTTCGAGCGATGCGTACCAAAATACTTCGCGAGGAATATGAAGGGAGAAACAACGCCATAAAAAGACTACTGAAAGTTCACCAGAAAAAAGTGAAGGAGGAGACCATGGAGTGGTTGATGACATTAATATAGTTCTATCTTCAAATAATCTAAGGTAGCTTTTTTGCCAATATTGTAATATATATTATGTTTGTACATTTTTGTAAGAAGTAACAATACTTTTATAAAATATATTTTTTCGACTATGTTACTGATTTTTCATTCACTATAGGTAACGGAATATCAAAAATGTTTTTGGCATAGCTAGTCTAGGGGCTCAATTGCATTAGTAGGTATTTATATTATTCCTCGAGATTGGTTTTCTCTGCCATGCGAGATTTGAAAATAAAAAACATTAACCAACCTACTAGTTTAATATTTCATATAATATTAACAAAACGCAAATAGAAATTTCAATCTCCCCACCGCCACCACGTAGCTGAATAAAAGCCTTCCAGTTTAATTTCTTACCTGATTTGAACACCGCATTAGTATAATAGTTCTCTGAAGTATTTGGTAGTTTATTTAAATTTCCCGCGTAAATATAATTCGATGACGTCACAAGCGACGACCGTTTCTCTTCTCCATCCTTGTCTTAAAGTCAACATAACTTTGTTTGTTTACAGCGAGGGGCTTATACATGTTAAGTCTGTATTCAATCGGGTAGCTTCGAGTATGCCCGCTCATTTCATTCGGATCAAATGTCATTTTTCGTTTGTATTATGGACCTTCCCACTCTAAATGTAAACAAACTGTCCATACCGTTTCACTACCCGTCACCCCCCTCGCCCATAAATTGTACATAAAAGAATAGTTCATGTTCACTTTAAAACAGGTATTTGTGTAGGTATAGGCTTGGCATCTCTATGTCTTATGTCTTTTATTGCTTATTGCTTTGAGATTATACCAATACCACGTAGGGGACGTCAATACGTGTTGCCAACTCAAATATAACCTTGAAAAATGCTTACTGGTCCAATTCGCAAATTGCGTTCCCACTAGATGGCACTCAGAATTTAGGCGACAAACTTTAGTAGTGATCAGCTGCCAAGTTCTATAAAATTCAAAATACTATATATTTTAATTTTTTTCTCATCCAATGAGCATATACTCCTTCGCCATATTAAGAATACATAAGGGGAACGATATTGAAAATGGTCATTATTGAGAACGGTCATTATTGAGAACGGTCACTGTGACAGTTGCCACAAATAATAGGTTTTTTAGTTTTGCTGCTTTTACGTTTGCTATTTAAATGACCGTAATTATTTCCGATTTAGGATAGCTCTCATAGTTTTTGAGATATTCGCAAAAAAACAAATCCCTCTTTTTTTGATGACTTGTTTGTAACTTTTGCAATTTTCGATGGCGGAACTTTTTTCTATGCATATGCCATTTGGAATCGTATGACACATCGCTTATTATTTCCAGTCTCTCCAAAAAAATGTAATGGATTCAGGTTACTTTCAGCATTGTGAATAACTTTTTCGTTCCAGCCAGATTGCTATGGAAGTGAAATAACATTTTATTTACAGGATGCCATCTCCATGACCTCGGACGGTTGGAGGCCAATCATAGGATCAAGAAGGCAACCGCCTGCATTCAGTCAGGACACTAGGATATCTCAATACCAAAATCCTAGTCATAAATACGAAGTGGAAATTGTAAAATCCGAAAATACCGTTTCAGTTTCTTCTACAGCTGGTCCAAACGAGTTTACTGGAAAACCAAGAGAGTCTTCTACAAGCTCTATCAACAACATCAATGAAGGATCTCTACACCAACATAATCAAGGTAAATAGTGAACTCCATCTTTGTATTGGGTGTTTCTCCTGGCTGCTTGAAGATATCTTAAATAACGTACATCTGAGAAAGCAAAAGTTCAGGTGAAGAATTATATACTTTAATGTCAGTGTTTACAGAATCAAGTTATGAATATACAATAGAAAAATAATAAAAATTAATGTTCATGGTAAACCCCTCACAATTCACAATTCCTGTAACTATCTCTAAAATTGTATTCTTTCTGAAATTACACAGCCCATTTTGGTAATCCATAATAATAACAATAATATTTCTAAGGTGGAAAAATACCCGCACACACCAAATTCACGTCGCCAGGATACCACACCCTTCCACCGAATTCACAAGGTCAGCAGATACCTCTGGGAGCTGTCACCCAAGGAAGACCTTCGCAATTCGGATTCAGAAAGCCTCCCGCTAAACCTCCGACTCACTTTCAAGCGCCCCCCAAAAGGAAACCTTTGAGAGGACCACAGGGATCACATAGCAATAGGAACGAAGTTTTTGTACATGCACCAGCTACGGGTAATGTATTAAACAGCGTGTTCCCGAAATTGGGGCAATTAAGAAAATGGGTTGTTATATAGAACATAGAAAAAAATTATTAAATTTCAGTTACCTTTGTTTGGGAGGCACTGGTTTTATTCTCCAGGGTACAGCGTGTCTGACCGCTTGCAGTCTTTCAGCGCGGTTGGCGCAGGCTGCAGACCTCTTATCAGTGAAAAAAGTCATGAAAACTTTAAAATTCAATATCTCCCAAATTGATTTTTTTAAAGTATTCTTTCATTTCGTTTTATTTTGTCATGCACTTTCATATATGACCCCAATTTCGGAAACACCCTGTATATACTATTGTATAGTTTAGTTTAAATTAGGGTTAGGTGATGTTAGAAGAACTGATATGAATAAAAATCTGTAAATTGGCAAAGGGGGTTGTTCAAGTTGCTTAATTAAATCAGAACTTAAGCATAGGAAATCGATTCCATGACAAATACAAATCTGATTTCAGCCTCTTTGATCATACATTCAATACCATATTCGAACAGAAGAGTACAAGAATAGCGACAGTAGTTACCATAAAAAATCATATATGTCAAATGGAATAATAACGTATTTGGAATGACTGTGGAGAAATTTAAAGACAATTATTTGATTGATACCACGAGGACAAGTTTCAAGAAAAAGTAGATATCCGAAGTATTGGACAACAAACTGCCTCAAATACTGGAGCACTTATAATTATATTTACATTCTGGAGCTTAGATACTTATTGTGTTTTTATTTTTCAGTTAACTATCCCTTCCTCAAGCCAGGCCCAAGTAATGTGAAGACAAGGGAGACGCAAAGTTACAAATCGGGTGGGCATCACTTTTCTGTCAATCAACCCAACTCCCATGTCGAAGTCAACAGATTTCCTCATCCATCTACAAACGACAATGTATTTGAACAGATCAAGAGTCTCCCAGTTACATACGCCTTCCCAAATCTGAAAGTTAGTATCTTTAAATATGCGCAATTGAATAAATGCAGAAACATCCTAATTAGTTCTAAGGTACAGAGATAACTAGTAGAAGTAGTTGTGAAAGCCAAAAATATGAAGTTTTCTGTGTGGCAAACAGATAATTTTGTAATTGAGCTTTGACATATATCGCCAAGGAAATCGTTAACATGTATTTTGTTAATATCAGAAAATACAAATTTTAATCAGTGCTGAATCAAATTATGTTGTTTCAAAATAAAGAAAAGTCTATGAATATAAACAATAACAACTGTGATCCGGCTCGAAGGACCACATGCACAAACCACAAATATGATATATAAAAAAAATTGTATACCGTTAAATAAACCGATAAGATATATTTAAATAATTACAAGTTGGAATCAGTTGTACTTTTATGTTCAAATAGGATGAATACACTAGAAACCTAGTGCCTCCACCGCCATCCAGATTCCTGATAGAAAAGGAGAAGTTGAAAGCTCCTAAACTTCCAGCTAAATTCAAAGATAACGTAGCTACCGTATCAGAACCGGTCTTAGAATTCCACGACGTTGGATTGCATCATTTCGGCGTAAATTCACCCCAAGAAAATCTGGTGCAACTTTCCCTTCCGTTTGCACAGCAGTTCCAGTTGCAGAACCAATTCGAGCACAATAATGATCAAGGTGTGAACGTGGAGGTAACCAAGGAACAGCTCAAAGTGTTCCACAATAATGTGCCGACTAGGTTCAATCAGAAACCTCAGGACTACGTTGACTATTACCATTCTGTGACCAGCCCTCCGCAGATACCTAATCTGCAGACTTATGAAGTAACTGAAGGTAAGCTGTTATTTTTGGATTTCAGATTCGCTATATCCATAGAAATATATTATATTTATAATATATTTCTATGGCTATATCAGCGAAATCTAATCCATTTTTTAAGGGGGTTTGACGTTGCCTGATAAACAGCTCATTATCGAATAATCACAAATGGATTAGAAACAATCCGGACTTCCTATCTTGATCATAACAATCGCCAGGGCTTTCAAGTGATTTCTTTGCTGTCTTCATCTCAACAACCCATTCTTTGTTCAAATAAATGAGTGTTTGGAACCTTTGATGTGCATCCAATTTAAGAAATAGAAATAT
This sequence comes from Chrysolina haemoptera, assembly GCA_958298965.1. Classification (NCBI taxonomy): domain Eukaryota; kingdom Metazoa; phylum Arthropoda; class Insecta; order Coleoptera; family Chrysomelidae; genus Chrysolina; species Chrysolina haemoptera. The sequence goes on along the minus strand of OY282594.1, from coordinate 2,158,631 downwards.
CCAAAACACCAAAACTTCGTTACTTCTCGCTCGACGCGCGTTTCGCCAACAAAGTTGGCATTTTCAAAAGCTAAAGGCTCACTAAAGTCCACAAAATAACCGTTTAGCTCAACGATCTCACTGGATAATCATTTTCTCAGTTTTGAATTTTTCCTTGTTGTATTCAAAAATCTAAAAAGACAACTGTGGTGGGATTCTGTGTATCATAGAATTCTATTGTCAACAATTTTGTCTCTTTCTCTCCCATGAGTTCAACCATAATGCCATCTTACTTTTTCTATCGACAATAGAATTCTATAGCACACAGAATCCCACCCCTGTTTTTCTTTTTTAGTTTCATACGTGAACGATATGGTTTGAAAATGGTAACATTTATTTCTGTTTACGTCGACCTGTTTTATACTCAATGTCTAACCCAAACCGTAGGGCGAGTTTTAAATTCATCGATGGATAATGCTCATTGGTGCTGTCATTGTCATTTTCCATTAGTTAAATAAGGATGCAATGCTAATCGATGTATCCATCGATGAATTTAAAAACTTGCTCGTAGGGAAATATAGCTGAAGCTCTCTCTCTTGCTTCCATCTCAAACCTACTCATGAATAATTTAGCCAGGAAGGGAGACAGAGGGTTGCCCATGTCTGTAGTCTGTACCCTCAAGTTGTCCATGAGAGCAATCATTGAACTGAAAGCAATTCTGCCTCATGCAAAGTCTGGGTAAACAGAATATTTTTGGTACATTCCGGCTCGAAAGCTATAGTGTCCTTTTCAACTTCGGGATGACCGACATCTTGCATTCATTTTAAATCTGACATAATGTTTCGTTTTGATCTATTTCGAATTGAATATTCTTACAGACACTAAGATTCCAATTTTTTATTTTCTAGGGAAATGGGTGGACAATCCCAACCCATATTCTTTCAAATACCAACAACCCCAGAATTTCCCCCAGAGGGGGAAAAAACCGAATGGACCTTCTAGACCGCTCATACCAGAACCTTTAGTGGAACTGAGCCTTCCTCCATTTTTACCAACCCCTTATAGACCCCAGGACGCTCATCCTACATCAGCCACTCAAAGCGAAGCTTCTACAGTATTCTCTCAAGTCAGTACAAAAATGAATAGGTACAAAGGCGACGTACTGACTAAGAACCCGTTATTCTTCGATCTAAAGGAAGTATCTACTCACTACCCCATTCTCGGAAAGCCGAATTTCGAACCAGATTCCGAGACCGACACTCCCCTGGTCATGGGTGAGAACGGGGAGATATCCAACGAAATCACCACTCACAGACCCAAGAAGAGGAGGCGGCCACAACCTAGAAGGCCTATGACAACCGTAGCCACAACTACCACTACCGAAGAACCCACCACAACAGAAAATTATAATTTCAGGAAACAAAACTTTGAGTCGTCAGAAAGAACCGAGCGGCCTTACAGGAGGCAGAGGCCTCGTCCGAACGGGGTGAATACAGAGGCGACTGGCAGTGGAAGTTACGAGACTGAGGAAAGGCCCCTGTTGTATAAAACCACAATGCTGCCACCCAGCGTCAGTGATGAGGGCGAGGTTAGGAAGCCTCTGCGGTATAGAACCACTCCATCTCCCAGCGATAGTGATGAGGGGGAGGTTAGGAAGCATCTACGGCATAGAACCACTCCACCTCCCAGCGACAGTGATGAAGGTGAGGTTAGGAAGCGTCTACGGTATAGAACCACTCTACCTCCCAGCGATAGTGATGAAGGGGATGTTAGGAAACCTCTGCGGCATAGAACCACTCCTCCACCCAGCGATAATGATGAGGGGGAGGTTAGGAAGACTCTGCGGTATCGAACCACCTCGCCACCGAGCGACAGTGATGAAGGGGGTAGAAGAAAACCTCTGCGGTATAGAACCCCGTCACCTTCCAGCAATAGTGATGACGGGGAGGTTAGAAAGACTTTGCGGTATAGAACAACTGCACCACCGAACGAAAGTGACGAAGGCGAGGAAAAAAGAATCAGGGGGCGACATCGATATAGGCAGAGGGGTGAGTGAATGTAAAAATAAGAGTTTTCAAAATTTCCAACGTACTTCTTCCTTGCCTCGCTAGTTAGTAGGCGTATTTTCTATATATGTTGAATAATGTGAGTATTACTTCAGCCCCTGTAGGTATCAAAGACACCAGCGAAGCTCAACACACGTCCCATCGTAAACGAATCAGCACCACGACAGAAATGCCAATGAATCACAAAGTAACAGACGAGGCTTCGTCGTCGATTTTTGGTGATTCATCGCCAGCTGAAGAAGTAAAGCAAAGCATCGAATACAAATACTCTCACAACACGGATGAGGAGGAAACCACCACACGGCCATATCGGTTGGATTATGAGGCACCGGTAAGACATCACGTGCGAACTCAGGATCAAGAGGAAAGCATCGTCAGATATGAAACCACTCCGTCTGATAGCAAACACATGGACAATAGGGCTGGGGTGACGATTGAGGAAGTGACAGAAAAGGATAACACCTACGATGAAGTTGCTGTCAGTTCAACCACGGAAGAATCGATTATGGTGAGTTAGATGAATATTTCACTTATTATCAATTTTATATTGGTTTCACGGGCATATGTTCTCCAATACATCTAAAACGAAAGCTTCGAAAGCTCAAGTCAAAAACATTAAATTGAATATGGGGTCAACCCTTTTTGAACGTTCCTTTATATTCCAATGTAACTTTTTTAGTTAGTTTTTATACTTGATAATGGGATAAAACCCGAAACCGGTCGTAACAATAAAAAAAAAAAAAAAAAAAAAATCTAGTGGAAATAAGACAAAAGAGTGTTCTTTCGTTTCATCAAAGTGATCATGAATTTCCACAAAATAAACAAGTCATCAATCACACAAATCCAATGTAACTCATTATATGAGGTTGTATGAAAGTATATAACATGAATCTCCTGATGGGGGTTGATGTTCAGTGAGAACGAAGAACATCTCGACACCCCACCAGCCGGTTACGTGTATATATGTTACGAGATGAACCTATTATAAACTCACAGGTTCACTGAGAAGCTTCTCTACAATTTGTGGTTTTGATTACCTTAATAAATAATTAGTATGTCAGTGAATCCTGATTGGCAATGAATGTTTTCCTCTGGGATGTTTTTTAGGAAATCAACTTACCCGAGAACGAAATTGACTATTCCTCCCCATCTGCTGCACCAGAAGAAAACGAAGACGAGTATATTCAGACAACTTTAGCGTCTACTATCCCTACGACTACTACTACTGAAGCACAAACGACGACCAAGTCAGTTAGAACCAGAGGTCGTCCAATCAAGTACCACTCGTCAAACAGACCACGATTCAGCGTGAAGGATTATCGGCAGCGGCTGAATCAGTATACTTCGACAACGCCATCTACAACAACGGACTTCATCAAAACTACGTCGGAAGTAACAAGAGTGAGGTGAGTGGATGATTTTCTATTTTTTTTTAATATCCCAAAGAAGATTTATTGTGCTTTTTCTTCAATGATTACTTCATCTTCGGTAATCTTAAATAATAGTTATCTACAATTCAACGCCATTTATGGCCATGGAACGCTATTTCTATAGTAGAATGATACTAATTGGTCTGGTAGTGTAGATACCACTAGCAAACGTCCTAGTTATTCCAGTCAGTTCTTAAACTCGACCAATGCGTACCCAATTTTCAGCCATACATGAGCTCAGACAAATCCTTTTGCAGGTATCCGAACAGATTGAGAACAAGACCCCATCACAGTACTTCACCCGTAACGTTTCATCAAGAAGAAGAATCGAACACTGACCAAGTACAAAGGAGGAAATTCAAACCCAAAGACCCAAGACACGGTTCTCCTAGTACCACCACAGAAATCTCGGAAGATGTCACAGAAGCCAACGTAAAATCCGCGAATACTAAACTGAAACCTTTCGGGCGCTACTCCAACTCAACCAGACCGAAGTCGAACCTGTTTTCCACTCGAAGAACGGGTGTAGTCTCGATGCGAACGAAACTGTTCAACAAACCAGCTGATATAGAGGAAGCTCCTGTCACAACCAAAGAACCAACGGAAGCGGTCACACCACCGACAACCATAGCTGAAGATGAAGCGGTGCCTGTAGAAACTAGCACGGAATTCCACTCGGACAAAACGAACGTCGTCGAGGCTACGGCTGAAACAGTCCCTCCCACCGTCGAGAGTTTCAGTAATGATGACGACTATTCGCAGAGAGTTTCAGATCTCACGTCCTCGTTCAAGACCCAATACGATACTCCCGGGTTCTTCAAGTCCGTGTCTCCGAACAGTAGGAAGGTTCCGAACTACTTCACCATTTCTACGGACGATCCTATTCTGCCGATTGAAGCGTTCTTCCCGAACATTAAAGACAAGGAACAGTAAGTTCTGGATGTTCTTTGCTTTACTTTTACCTCTGAAGGCTCTGTTAGAATGGAGAAATGAAGACTTACCTGGATTGGGTGCCTACAAATCATCACAATTCAGACGCGTTACGTTAAATGATAGATCGGCTATTCTTGTAGCTATTTATTCATATTATCGCAAAATCATGAACATGTATTTCATAGAAAAGAGTTCGGTGCAGCATATAGAGGACATATGTCGCACTGTTCAGTAATCTGTAGTTCATGCAAACTAGAAACTGTGTAACCTGAAAATATTTCTCCAGCGTGAGTTTTAAAGGTAGCCAAACACCAAAACTATGTGAATCTCACTCGATGCGCATTCGGTCAACAATCTTCAGGAGCTGAGAAGCTCACTAAAGCTTTTGGGGCTCACGGTATCAAATTATATCATAACGACTCGTCCGTTTCTACCCTGTACTTTTATGAATTCTGCTGTTTTATTTCTGTTTTATGGATTCAGTATCGGTCGTTATGACGTATGTTTTTTCGTATTTCCAGAATCCATGCTGGAAATACAGATACAATACAATACAGAGATTGTTGATATGGATCTTATGTATTTATTTGCGATGAATGAACTGGTGATAATATATCAAGTCTTTTTTTTTCGGAACACCAAGTTTTTCAATAACAAATTAATTTGTATACAACTCTTACTTTATATATGACTGAATCTTGAGAGTAACTGTCTCTCACTCTTTCTCTGCCTTGGGAAATGTTCATGACCGACTCTGTAAGATAGTTGGACATTGGAACATCCCTAACCTCTCATATTTATGTAGTTATTTATTTGTTTTTCTACTTTCCTAGGTAATTTTAGTTTTAAGATTTTAGTGATCGATACTTTTTGATATCACATTCATTTTAAGAATAAAGTATTTACATGATATAGAATTTTTATTTTCAACTGCCTAGTCGTTTTGAGTAACTTTGGAGTAGTACCCTGGGTATTACCTACATTGTCTTAGTGAATTCGAGACTACAAAAGGCTTTTTTGTATGTGTTAGTGTAGACCAGATCCAAGGAAACAGACTATACAGTAACGAAAGAAACAAGGTGTCCCTACCAGGACGGCTCTCATTGCCATAATTCTGTACAATAGAAAGAATTGGGTCTAAAATCCATCAGGAAACAGCTACTTTCCTGGCTGATACCACGACGAACGTTGAATTACATCCAATGGTAGGTAGGTCTTAGAGATCTAAGTCGGATTCCGAGATCTAATTCGAAATTCCGAGATCTAAGTCGAAATTCCGAGATCTATGTCGAAATTCCGAGTTATCTAAGTCGGATTCCGAGATGTAAGTCGAAATTACGAGATCTAAGTCGAAATTCCGAGTTAAGTCGGAATTTCGAGACCTAAGTCGAAATTCCGAGTTCTATAAGTCGGAATTCCAAGTTCTATAAGTCGGAATTCCGAGTTCTCTAAGTCGGAATTCCGAGATCTAAGTCGGAAGTCCGAGATCTAAGTTGGATTTCCAAAATCTAAGTCGGAATTCTGAGACCTAAGTCGAAATTCCGAGTTAAGTCGGAATTTCGAGACCTAAGTCGAAATTCCGAGTTCTATAAGTCGGAATTCCAAGTTCTATAAGTCGTAATTCCGAGTTCTCTAAGTCGGAATTCCGAGATCTAAGTCGGAAGTCCGAGATCTAAGTCGGATTTCCAAAATCTAAGTCGGAATTCTGAGACCTAAGTCGGAATTCCGAGACCTAAGTCGGAATTCCGAGATCTAAGTCGGAATTTCGAGACCTAAGTCGGAATTCCGAGATCTAAGTCGGAATTCCGAGATCTAAGTTGGAATTCCGAGATCTAAGTCAGAGAAGTCTTTGAAATAAAAATAAAATTTTGTGTGGCCTTCTACACTTTCGTATAATAATGACTTTTTACAGTCAGAGAGATAGTGTCAGCTTCAAATAAAACTGTATAGCGACGTTTATACCGCCTCTTAGTGAGCTGACTTATGGCACTAGTAATTTTTTATATATTTTTTCAAATACTTACAAGTCAAACTGCGTGAAAAAGGATTTTTTAAGTTTTACAAAGAATAAAAACTCGAAGTCATCTCCACAATTTAATATTAAATTGTGGAGATGACTTCGAGTTTTTATTCTTTGTAAATCCCACACCACTCCACTTCGAGATATCATGGACTTCTACCGTTTTTTAAGTTTGTTTTTATTATTGAATTTGATCCAGAAAAGAAAAAAAAATTGGAAGAGAATTCAAACACTAGCTATTTTCGCGCGAACTATTACCGGAATTTCACTGGACGAATATAGATGACGGCAAAGTCTCTCCATATATATTGCACGTCTGGAATAAAAACAAAGTGTGCCTTCCCATTAAATTTAACTGAATAGTTTCAAAAGAAGTTTAATCGAGTGTACCTACACTGTGATTCAAACTGGGAACAACTCTTTCTCGTGCAGAAAACATTCTCAGAATCTCAGAGGACTCAAGGACAAACGTTAGACTAAACTAAATCAAATCAGCCCTTACGTCACAAGTGGGCGGAGCTTATAAAACGTTTCCAAACAAACTTGTAATAAGTGTTAAAAGCCCATAAGGAATTATTGATTTGATTAGCAATGTTTTCTGACATAAAATATGGGTTAGTAGAGTTGCAAACCTTTTTATAGGTCAGTCATATACTCATATGCTGTCCAAATTATTAAACAATCCAACATTCAAACATACCAATCTGTCAAATTCATTAAACATGCTATAGTCAACCTGGCCAGAGTATAAACGTGAATATTATCGCGAAGGCTGAATAAGAATTAAATTTCGGAATCAGGTTCCCAGATTTATATGAATTGGATTCTGTGAGAATTTGACAAAAATTTGCTACGGTTTCTATTCAAGAAAGGATTCGAATTCTGCAAAATCGGCTATATTTAGTGCCTGATATTTTACAAATGGAAAAATATTTCAAAATAGCAATGCAGTTGTTCTCATAGGTAACTGGATTTAGCACACAAATAATTGTGGAGCCAGTGAAGCCCATCATCAATGTTATCCCCGAAAGAAATCCTGGAGAATATTTACGAGGATAGTCAGAATTGAATGCAAGCATTTAAAGGTGTAAGGAAGTGTTCACTACGTCTTATCAAATCTTTTACAGGTAGCTGAATCTAGAAAACATTGTACAGTCGTCAGGTATTGATAAATATGGACACATGTGTCGGGCTTTCAAATGATGAGAGCTGAGCCTCATTCGGCCTGGAATGGCAGACAAAGCTTTGAAACTTTCTCCAGTTGGACTGATCTAGAGCCAGACAATTTTTATGTTATTTGTTCAGCAAAGATATCCAGGTGAACTCGTTAGGTTCACCTACCAAGAAGGCAAGTACTCAAACGTTAATAACCCATTTTAACTTTTCTGTGTATATCCGTCAATATAATTGACTGGGTGAAATAATAAGGCAGGGCAGGTTAGGTTAGGTTATATAAGTAAATGAGCGGTAAATGAAACTAGCGTCTAGCGACAGCCCGAATATTTTGGCTGGCGAGCATATTGACAGTATCATAACCTCCAAATTAGCAGCTTCCTTGGTCTGATTTCTCAAAAACACATAAAAAAGTAATTTTTCACAGTTTTCAACAATTTTGCATTCCTCAATACCCATAAATCGCGATATTTCACATTTTTTTCAACCATTCAGCCTTCTTTAAAAATGTGAAAAATTGCGATTTACGGGTTTTGAGGAAGGCAGAATTGTTGAAAACTGTGAAAAATTGATTTTTTATGTGTTTTTGAGAAATCAGACCAAGGAAGCTGACAATTTGGAGGTATGATACTGTCAATATGCTCGCCAGCCAAAATATCCGGGCTGTCGCTAGACGTTCTTGATCTGAAACAAATTCGTTCAGCTCTGCCTTTTCAATTATTTTCAAACACGATTTTCTCTATTCCAAAATCGCACAAACTGCCTACTTCTTTTTATCCAACATCTTTTCAGACCCTTATCAACTGATATTTCACAAATACAAGCACAAAAAAAAAACAGTTTTACAACTTTTACACAAAAGTTGGTTCCCTGCAATATACGCCGACTATGCAAATTAAAACTTAGTCGACAAAAGAACAAAAATTACCAACATTGTAGGTTTAAGTTTAGGTTATAAGAAGGTGGAATGTTTGTGTAAAACTGTTGTTTTTGGTGATTGTATTTGTGAAATATTAGTTGATAAAAGTTATAATAAAAGGAGGTAAGCATTTTGTGTGATTTTTACTGAAAAAATCTTGTTTGAAAATGGTCGATTTTCAAGATTCAGAGAATTTTTCTGATCATCTATTTCTTTGGTAGTCAATATTTTGATTATCAATTGGTTCTATATTTCGTTTCTTTTATGAGATTTGAATTGCCACAAAAAATAATTATTAGTTTTCAAACAACGCCTTGACCAAGTTTTGTGAATTTTCGATTTTTAATGTCTATCTCTACTGGCCTAAAATGATATTTCAGTTACATGATTAGAGAACAGATTTTATAACTTTTAAGGGAACTTACCACAACATAATTCTTATTTTGTTTTCATGACCAGGCAAAATCTATTCTCAAGATATAGAGAAATGTCACTTTCATAAAAAAAAATAAGAATTCATAGAATCCAATTTTTTTGAATAATTTCTTCATCAATTATGATATGTGACAATTGAACCCCTCCTCCCCTATGTTGGAGTAAACAATGCAGAAGTTTGGAAAGAAAACACTAATGATTAATAAATTTAGTTTTTATTCAATAACAATGATCATAGAGTTAAATAATACAAAAGCAATACAGAAATACGTTATTTCTCGTCTACCTATTATACTGGCGATTATAAAAGGCAAACATCAACAACTGGTAATAATCACACTCGTTTATAATGCTAAAATAGCAAAGGGTCTAGCCAAAAATGTATAAAAACAGTAATATCATAACATTATATATTGTATAAGCATGTTAGACGAAATTAGTAAAATCTAAATAATGAAAATGAAAAAATGGTCCCTTTAGCCAATATACAGACAAGTTCTCTGTAAACACAAAAGAATATAAAATCAAAACGATCACAATAAATAAAAAAATATCGATTTTGTTGTATATATGGCAACTAATTTACAAAAATGAACAGAATACATACAATAAGTAGAAGTTAAATCATGCAAAAATCATAAATACAATTTCTTGGTTTCCGCTTATTTTCTACAGGTTTCACAAAGTGGTGCGATTAACATTTCGAAATATAGACAAATTGCGACGACCGGACTTCTCCGTCAGGCGAAACTGGCGATTTTCGCTAGACGAAAACGTCCAACGGCCAATAAATAAGTTTTATACAAAAATATGAACATTTTTTCCATAAACAAGCTATAACGTACATGTCAGTCAATGTAAGTTCTGGAATAAGTTAGATACCTAGCTATTATAACCTAAAAGGCTCCCTATCTGATAGGGAAGACCGCTTTTTTCGGGCTTGGCCTGTGGGTGTGTCCGAAGCACCTGAGGGGCGTCGCAACAGTTTCGAAACGGCTGTCTGCTGATCCGGATGAACGGGCGTGTTCGATCCAGAGGGGGTTCTCGTCCTAAGCAATTAAAATAACATAAATTAGAGCGAAGAACTGACGATAAATTACTGGGCTATTAATGAAGCTAGCAGTCATACCATCACTGGCCTAAACAAAAAACCATTTGAGTTCAGAAAGTAAACACCTATTGCGCATTTCATTTCGTAGTCACAAGTAACCACTGTTTAGCAAAGCATTTTCTCTTGTTTGGACCTTCAAATTTCAATGCTAGCTTTGATTCAACACTCTCTCGGCTTCATGCCGAGTTTACAGTAGTTTTTTCTTTACAAAATGTAATAAATCTTAAAGTTGGTATTGCATTCGGTTTGACAGTTTGAAATCACGTGCATCTTCAATGGGGATGTCTTATGGCTCTGTAAACCTCAACAAAAAGAGACTATAGTTATTAATTTATCTATCCTTGTTGCCAGTGGACGCGCTGTGATTGGTCATTATAATGGCGGGGAGTTTAAATGAAGACATATATTTAAACTCTCCACCATTATAGTGACCAATCACAGCGCGTCCACTGGCAACAAGGATGGAAATAATCAAGAACGTTTGTCTCTTTTCATCGTAGGTTACGGGGCTAGTACACAAATCTCTATCGAGATTTCTAAGTATGGAGTTCCATATTCGGTTGAGGTTCACAGCTTCTTCTTGTCTGTTCAAATAATCCGTGTGTTTGTGAATCTCTATTGCCTCCCATACAAGGTATCTCTGATTGGGGGCGAGGAGTTTTTCATCCACAAACAGCCTAATCTGCAGTTCCTCTGATGCTCCTTCAGTCTTGTTTCCATGGATCTTTTTGTGGTTTCGATGTACACCTTTCCGAAAGTGCAAGATATGCGACATACCCCCGCTGCTGATAGTGGGTCTCTTCTGTCTTTTGCCGACCTAAGGCTCTGCTGTACCTTCTTCGTGGGATTGAAGACTGTTTTTATGTTGTGTTGCCGCAAGAGATATCCAATTATGTCTGTAACCTAAGGGGTATATGGTAGATATGTTGATTTCGGGTACACTGTAACCATTTGATCTCAAGGTTGCTGGGAGATGTTCCATTTCTTCGAGCTAGTGTGGAGATAAATCCTCGCTTCTGAGATAGTGGTTCGATAGTGGATGAAGGTACCTGTCCGTGGAAACAAGACTGAAGGAGAATCAGAGGAACTACAGATTATATGCTCAGTCAGTTGAAAGGAGGAACATTGTTCTACTTCAACAGTACTAATTAACATTATTATCACGAAAAGAGTAAAATGTATTGAAAAGGAAGTTTGTAAAAAGTTAGGGCCATGCCTAATACTACAGATTTTTAACGTTCTTCGGTCAATAAGTCTAGAAAAAATTCTGCAGCATTGTCTGCAGAATTAATGTAACGCCTTCTCTGTGTGTAAACAGTTCTCGGAGTGGGTCAAAATTCATAACAAACTCCCATGCATTATATGAATTCAATTTTTAGTATCATTTGATTTTCTTCTGTCTACTTCTGATAATCAAGCCACAAAAAATGTTGCGTGAACCAGTGATGGTACGATTACATCTATGTTCTATACTGTTCTAGTCTAGGTCTAGAAAATGTTACATGTTATGTTACCTAGAAGCTGTCCTTAACGTTGGAGCGACACCTATCGTCACTTGTCTCACTTTGCTCGAACTCGCGCTCCTGGTTAAAAAAATCAAATACATGCTAGTTAGAGATTACGAATGTTATTGCGGATTAATGTTCAATGCAATGTTTGTGTAAGTTACTCAAAACTGTACATATTCAAGCCACCATACATTTTTTGAACTTGTTGAGTTCAATATGCAAGGTAATTCGAAATGTGTGTGTACCAAAAAACAGCTAGTTGTAGTATTTTTACGAAAGGGTGACAATAAATGGTGTTCCACAATGGATGGAATATAAAACGATTGATATGATTTTTTCTTTAAATGTCAATACGTATTTTTTGTATAGTTTGGGTATAAAAAGTGTGAAACTACGAAAATAATCAATACGATTTATAATATCGTGTCGTTACAAAGCAGTCAAAAACAGAAATGTATTATTTAAAGGTAAAAATTGAATTGAATTGAATTGAATTGAAAATTGACAGTTTAAGCTATAACAAGCAATTCGGTCCTGTATTAAATATTCTCACGTACATTTACAACAAAAATTTTAAAACTATTCCCCACGGTTCTATCCACCATGAAACAACTTGTATATGAATCAACAATTTTGATGATAGCATTTATAGTTAAATCACATGCAGAACAGCTCAAACGGTAGCAGGCTGGATGAATTCGAGTTAAATCTACCTCTCAACATTTCATTATGAAAATGTCGATCATAATTTAGTTTTGTCAGAACTTCTGCTGATAATGAAAAGGAATATAAGCACATGCAAAATATGTTAGTAGTTCTCCGAGTGATAACAAACATGGTATTTATGTACATCGATCGAATAGTCGAAGATTTTTGTATCCCCATACAATTCTATGGAAAGTAGATATAATTTTGGATCAAAATCAAGATTGGGTCCGTTAAATCATTCACCGAATTCGATATAAGAATAGTTGTTCAGTCTACGAAAGAAAATGATGAACTTAATATCAACAGATAATTGTTGATGGATGATACGTGACAGGAGACAGATGACAAGTGAAGTAGGATATGTGAGGGATGACAAGTGCAATATGATATGTGAGGAATGACAAGTGACAGGTGAAAACTGACGGGTTACAGACGAAAATAGTGGAAGGTGTCATGTGACGGCTTGACATGAACTGATTGGTTGACGGTGAAGGAAATGGTGGAGGAAACGGTGCTAAAAGCGGAAATGATGGAGATATTTTTAAGTATTTTACACATCTTTTATAGTCGGTGAATGATTTTCCGAAATGTTTGAATTATATAATTTGCTATGAACGACAACATCAATACATGCAGAGATCGATTGAAACCAGTTTCAAATGAAAGTTAATATAAAACAATGGAAGTTGTTTAGTAATCTCAGAATATCCGATGAATATCCATTAAAAATTAGAAAAATATAGACATGGCATTAAACGGGCATGATGGCGATAATGAGGACGTAAAGAGAACTTCATGATCAAAATATGTCCAATTAGTTTACTGGGTGACTATCGCGATTGATAGCAGAAACTGGTTATTTATGATCTAATAATAGTACAACTATTACTAAATACGAAACAATACACTTAGTGGTTGTTAAACTAGACCAAACACACGAAATAAAATCAAACACATCATTTCTCTGCATTCAAATTCACATGCTGAAGCTTGAAAATTATTGATTACCTATTCAAGAGAGGAATTTTTGATTTGCTGGACTTGCTTCCAGAAGACTTGGTTCTGGATTGGTTAGTAAAACATGGAAAAAGAGGTTAGTATCAAGAACACACATCACATCTCCAATAACACAAAAAACACTACTTAGAAAATCAAACTATCACTCAACAAAGTTTGGAACACTTCAAAATGCTCAAAATAATATTTGAAAACATTAAATTTTTTGTTCAGTAAACAGTCTGGTTTGACTAGCACCACCAGATCAATTGAAATACCCTAGAAGAGCATTTTGAATTTCTGATCTAATTTATTATTTGAAAAACACAAACACATGCATGCATAAGAGATCAAACAGTTACCCAGAAGACAAAGAGACAGAGCATGAACTAGAAGTAGAATCGGGGTCTGTGTCCTCACTTTTTCCCTTATATACAGGAATGCGAGACCTTGATTAAAAACCAGAAAGTCAGAAAAGCTGCGTTTCATTGACGTGGGAATGATCATTAAAAAGTACTGCACTTCAGTGGCAAGTACATCTAAATAAATGAAGAAGGCACCGATCGGAATGAAACGTAAACGTTTTTGATGAATCAATGAGACGTGGCATACTTTTAGTATTCGAGCCGTTAATATTTCAGTATTACACGACAGTAATCGAAAGCACGCTGATGCCTTATCTTTATCATTCTGAATGAGTCATATTATAAGATTATCAGTGATTCAAACATATCTGTGCATCAGTGAATTACTGCGAAAATTGTGTGTCGCCCAGTAGGAGTTTTTTTTTGTTTGTGTTGGAATCGACTGCTATGGTCATTAGCCACGTGTTCTGGATAAGCCTTGCTACTATCTCCATAACCCACCTTAGGAGTAGGACTTTTAATTATTCATCATTCAGACCTTTACATCTGAAAATAAAAAAAACCTGCCCCGGCTGGGAACCGAGCCAGCGACCTTGCGATCATCAGTCGGGCGCCCAAGAACTGCGCCAATCCCCGCCCGGTAAGTATGGCACATATAATACACGTTAGTAAAATGACGTCAAACTAACGTCTTTTTGTTGACGTATGATTCTTCCAAATGAACTTATATCTTGGTCATTTGCTAAACGTCAATGTGACATCCCATTATTATTGTGATTTTCTGACGCCATGTTGCCAAGTCCCATTGCTTCATCAAACAATGCAAGATTCGAATTGTTTCCAGTGACTGTGTATCCAATAATTAATCCTACAAGAATTATTCTGTTAATTTCGGTTTAGATATTTAGTCTACTGATCACCACATTCAAAAGAGCTGAAGGATATCTTACGACGTTAGTTTTTTGGACAACATCCTTTTTCGTCGTGATCGTCATTATTTTTCAGTCTGAAAGAATAACGTGAAGGGGGGCCAGCGGATTTCCGTCTGGAATTTATCAATAGATAATAAAACAGGGTGGTTTCAGAAAATTCAGAACCGATAGTCCCCATGCAGTATTTCAATAAATCTAGTCTTTACCCGAACCTTGTTTCCCAACCCTAAACCGTTTTTCCACAAATATCTAAAATACAGGGACCGACTTCATTGGAGAGTCAACTCAAACTGAAATTCATTAGCCCAATGCAATATTATATTGGTTCTAAACCGCAATTATTTATTTATTTATCATTTTCAAACATTCAATTTCATGGACCGAAATGAAACGTGGCAACGTCGCATATGCTTGAAGGGATTGGCTTAAAAAGCAGCCTTTATAAGTTTATCAATGCTGCCAATCAGAATATTTAGACCTTCGTTGATGTAACATGAATACAGTTATTTTGGTTGTTTTTCCCTGTGGCTCATTACTATTACAAGAATCTCAACTCTTGAAAGTGTAACTCTCAAATGAAGTGAATACCTAAATTTCGAATGAATATAATTGTATACGCGGTATACTTATACACAGTATACTTATACATGAAGATGCACAGCCTACTATGGAAAAATTCGGACATGGTAGAGGTAGTGAACGTGGAGATCAAACTCGAAGGGAAATGGAAGCGAATCATCTCAGCTGTGCATCTTCATTACACACAGTTTGGATACGTGGGACAACTGACATGTTTTGAGTAAGCCAAACACAATTATTTGCTGTGGTTACCTTGGTGTGGACGAAATTCCTGTTAATGTGGGTATGCTTGATGCTCTGGATATTCCCGATGATCTACCAATGTTATAAGACATGCCCAAAATTAGTAAACATTAAGAAGTTTTACCATACAAAAGCGATCTCCATTTTGTTTGGGGATTATCAAAAAATGAACACACAAAAGAAAATGTAATTCGTTCGTCTCGGTTTGACGCATTTCCAGGAACGTTTCTATTGGTTATGATATCAAACTAATTTCTAGATGATGAACTGTTTTGTTTTTTTTTTTTTTTTAGCAAAATGTTCATCCGGTAACTGTAAAAACCATTCTTCAGAGAAAATCTTTACCAAGTTAGGTCATTGCTGATCATCAAACTAATGCATATTTCAATACAACAAAGCTAGCTGTATTGGTAAATATGTTTCACTGATATAGTTCCTTGGAATAATTAGTATATTAATGATAATATATCTATACGATATTGAAATAGATCTATACCTGCCAAGGAACTAAATTTAAAGAATTTCTAATAATGTTGTGTTCTGTTTGCCTTTCATTTCGAAACAATGGAGATCGTTTTACGATATTTATTCTGTTATTTCTAACACCAATTTGATAGCAAGTTATGAAACATGTGGAAAAGCAAAACAACTGAAATATTCTAAAAGCACATGAAATACATGACATGATCATGAATGCAAATATTCCAATTTTATTTCACATTAGCTTCAGGTTCAAAATTAAATCAAATACGAATGCGTTTAAACTACATATCTTTTCAAGTTACTTTGAAATCGTACGACTTTAATTAATATTTCATTTCATTTTCATACAATCAAAATATGTTAGAAGAAGTATCCTACAAAGATGTCATTAGCTTTGAGGTTTCTATTTGATTGCATTAGCCATCAACAACTGAAAAATAATGTAGATCAAAAAAGGTAACTAGTTTACTGGAGCTGAGTGGAAAACAAATGTATTGGAGAGTGTAATTATTTTAGACACATCTGACAACACGGCAATTTTTTAATTGACCCTTATAGTTTCACCAAACAAATAGCGATAATAGAACAAATCAATAATCAGTGAACTAAACAAATAAGAAAAATAAATTTTGTTTCTTTGGTATACTTTTTGAAACACATCTAGATGCGCATTCCGAAAATCACTGATGAACAATTAATCTTTTCAGTCGTTTGCATATGTACCTTGTTTTAGATAACTAAAGTCGCCGAACTTCAAAACTATTCTAAAAATAAATAATTAAACCAGTTCTCTCAAAATCTACGGTTGATTATTCGAATTAATAAAACATTATTATTAATCGATCTGAATTTACCTTGTAGCAGGACTAGCAGGGGATATCAGACCAGTAGGGGTACGTGGTCTGGACGTAGAACCATTGAGATTCTTTCTTGTTGTCGCAGATAGGGTTGTTGAACTGCGACCTGGAATAGGGGTCCTCCTTGGAATTCTTGACGGAGTAGAATCATCTGAAGAAAAATCAAATACGTATTTTCAGTGACGAATTATAATTTGCAAGCTGAATCAGATGAAATATGATCAGATCCCGGTACATATCAACTATTTTCATATGAAATTCTGATACATATCTTCACAACCAGGAACACAATTTATCAGCTACAACGATTTTTTTTATTATAATACACTAATAATAAAAAAAAATAAACGCAAACAAAATTATACATTTATACTCCTAGTTATGTGGACATAATATAAAAAAATGGTATCTTATGACTATTCAAATGAGGTTTTATAAAATCTGTTCGCCTACCTGTACTATCAAGAGAAAGGTTCGACCCGTGTCTTGACGGGGGCTTGCTTCCAGGCCTGCTGCCCGTTCTGGAAGCAGGTCTAGAATTACTCGTAGATCCTCCAGGAGTCAACGTCGATCTATGAGAGGGTTTCCTGGGGGTGCGGAATGTGGAACTCTCGTTATCCGAGAGGGAATCGGGGGTGCCTGCGGACAGGGATGATTTCGTGGTGCGGGGATGACTTCCCATTGGCATGGATCGCTGGGACCTCTCTCGAACCTGCAGGGGTGAAAGTTGTATTTGCTATTTTAGTCCCATTTGAAATTTCACGTGCTTGAAGTTTCGTTGAAAGGAGATAAACTTTCGAATGATTTTTGAAAGACCGGTTCTATCGAAGCAACAACTCTCTCGTGTCTTCAATTTATTGAAACCTGGCTGAGTACATTCAACAGTTCCGGATAATATAGAGACAAGCGTGAAATATAATGTAAAAGTCCATCAGTCGACTTACTAGATTTTTCTTAGAATAATCCTCACGTTACTGAATATGAATGTTGTTAAATGGTAGAATTTTTCTCCATTGCTTTACCGAAAACGTCGTTGCGTGAACTGAATGATTCATCTAAAGTATGATGATGGACTTCATTGTTTTCTTCATCTTGGTCACTTTATTATTATTATTGTTATAACATTTGATGGTAGGATTTTTTCCATCCAATGTTATTAATAAAAGCTAGCAAATGCTCATTCTATAAGTTTGCCACTCTCATAACTAAACAAAATGAATAAGTCTATTTCAAGAAATCCGAGTAAAAGCATTCGCTTAAGGTTTATTCATCAAAACAATTTTTTTTGTCGAAAACCTAGCTGAAAGTTTTCACCAATAAAAATGATGACGTTCAACTGTTTTTAGTTGTTTCATCACAGGAATTTGTTTCTCCATTGTATGACCGATAACATCATTGTTAGTTAATTTCAATGATGATTTAATTTATATGTTTATATATGTTCGATGTTTGACTGATTTTCTCCATTGTTTTATTTGAAATCATATCATCACGAAGAGATATATTTGATAACAGGATATAGGATTTTCTCCATTATCTTAGCGGCAACTTCACATGTTTTTTTCTAACCGTTATACATTCGAAAGTAGCTCTATTCAAAAAAACGTAATTAGTAACAAATATCTTCCATGAATTGACGACCTTTTAGATATTGTCAGTGTTACTTAACGGTACTGTATGGATTAAATCCAATAGAGAAACTATTTAGCAATTTCGCTATATAATAAACGAATGATCTCATCTTTGAGAACGTGTCTCTTTATATAAAATAATTTTATCGCGTTTTAAAGCAAAAACCAATTTGAATACAAATTGATAATTTTTCATTAAAATGTCATCAAAACATGAGACTGAATTCGATTTTGGAATAGGATCGTTCCAATTGGTGTAATGTGATACCCATGAAAACAAAAAAAAAGTTAATAGTGAATTGCTATCTTCAGGTGATACAATATCTAACACGTGCTTCTACTGCAAAATATTACTGGTCTGCACAGTTTTATAAAATGCGGTTATTCAAATTTATGACATTTATGTGCGATACAGTTTGAAAACTGAGACGATCCTTCCAATTCGTAAAATATTTTGATAAACAGTACACAGCATATAACAAATAATGCAATATTCTACTTTTGTTTTCCAAACTTACCAAAACTGTGCTTACCTGCTCTGGACTTGTCAATATTATCTTCAATCGAAATATTTAGTATCAGTTCATTGTACCGTCAGATTCTGACAAATCTATTTGAGGATGAATGTATAACAAAATAGATATAGACATTTGAAAAAGTGAGATGATCGAATTAATCTTATTATGATAGAATGAAGAAAATAATAAAATTAAAACATACTTATTCAAGTAGAAATTGCAATGAATTCAGGGTTCTGAAACTGTTAGAATTTTTTCACATTTTATTATACAATATAGGTAGAAAATCATCAAGACATTTTTGATCACCTCAACTTTATATTGAAAGAGAAAATAACTATCAGAAAACTTGTGTTCAACCTCAAATGATTCACTTGAATTGTTTCGAAATATATGAAATAATCGATTCATGGGGTATCCGAAAAATGGTTTTTGACTGATAGAATGAAGAATTTTGCATTTTATACCAATGTAACAATTACCAATCCCAAAATAGAAAGAGAATATATATTCATACTACTTTTGAGAGAATGCAATTTTTTTGGTATTCTTTGGATTCGAATGGTAGTTTTTGAATCACGGATCAACAACCTTAACCATTTTCTCACCTCATGAAGGAAACTGAATTTACAAAGAAAACCATTTCTCAGATATCCCAATCCAACTATTTTTAGACATTAACATTGAATCACTAAACATTTCATCCTTATACAAGGAAATCTCCATTTACTAACCTTATCTATACCTACCATGGGTACTTGTGACAAATACAAAAGCTTGTGGTGGTCCTTCTCTGGGCCAATAACAGCAACTGAACCCATATTCAATCAATATCGGTACCAAATAAAGAATATCCCAAGATGAGTTTATAAGAACCAAGTGAATGTTGCAAGAGTAAAGTTTTCGAAGGGCATTCAAATTCAATCAAAAATTTTCACAAAGTCATACTGGGACACTCTAGTAGTAGACAAATATCATAAGGTACCAAAACATTCATACAGGGATAAAAACAAAACCGATGAAGATGTTGATGTTATTTCAATTCAACGTCAAAATACAACAAACTGAATATGTGAAAAGGGACTCACTCGTGCACATGCTTTGTAGAATTTACAGTATTTTGAACAATTTTTGAATGGTGCAATGATAGTGTACAGTTTTATATAAACATATATTACAGTGCAATTGCAAAATAATACAGCAAATTCCCATAAACGAATACAAAATGATAATGACCTATAGTGCCATTCGGATTCGAAGTGAGATGAGGATCCAGCTACAATCATTCACTTGAGATTTACTAAAACAGCAATGGTTTTGGACGCAATTGTGTGTGTGCGTTATGTGACGTCATTGCCTTATGCTTCCGAAATTTGTTTGATACGGGCCATTGGAGGTAATTGCCGTGAGTTTAAAATGTGCCATCTTGAGTTTAAATAATTACTCATATTGAAAATGGAATGAAACTCTTACTTACTGAACAATATATACTCTTATACACTGTAACTATTCATATGAATGAATTATCATCATTAAATAACATTCTAGGTATCCTTCAAAATACTCTAACTTCTACTACCAAAAATCCAGAGAAAACGTCACACACAGTAAACCTTACACTAAAACCACACCCGGGGTGTAAAACGACTAAAGAAAAAACGTGATTTACCCAATAGCAGGTGTTAGGATTAACGTGGGCCATGTGGAGTGTAGGGCCCGCGGTAGAGCCGACGTGCAAGGGGTAAGCGTTGCCGCACTCCCCTCTCGCCCTTATTTCGTCGAAAATAGGCATCAGTTCTGCTAGGTGTTCGTGAGCTAAATCCATGCGAGAAAATTCGGGAAGAAAAGAGTGATTGAATGTAAGAGTGAGTTGAATGTGTACGAGTGCTGGTGCACGAGACTAAAGTGTACTGCAATTAAGTCCCTGGATGTCAAGACCCTGCTAGGGCCTTGAAGACCATGATCATCATTCAAATGTTTCCAAACTATGGTGGAGTATGGTTGTGCAATATCTACTACTACTACTATTGGTTATTCATAAGTCAAGTTTTCATCAGTTTTCATTATTCTTAGTTAAAACGTCGATATTTCGTCATCATCCATTTTTCAAAGGCGTAAAATAGTTGGAATGGACTAGTAGAACTTTTGGATACTTGTGGTATTTTTTTCAAACATATTGTCGTTAACCGTGCTGATTCACAAACATAATATGCTCAAGCTGGCTACGGATAATTTTATTTCTCCAAGGACCAAGTGGGGAACTCCATCTCCAATAAGACTTAGCAATGAAGTTCTGGTGACCCTCCCCCCTCACAGAATATTGCCAATGAGCGAGGCAAGAACAGGTTATTAGAGGCTAAAGATTTCAAAAGACTGCAATGAGTCGCAGTCTCATAGAAATGGAAACAATTGTAGATGTCTCATTATTTCGAATCTGGAGAAAAATTAACTCAATAGTTGCTAGCTTGAAGCAAAAATGTTGAGGATCATTACAGAACTTCTTACTGGTCATGTTCCTCTGGAGAAGCAATATGATAGAACTCTTTGAAGACTCGTATGTAGGTTCTAAACCTCCTTTAGAGTCTGAAAAGTTTATCTTTAAGTTCAGTTCAGGAGATACAATGCTGAACAGCTGAAGGTTGAATGATGATATGGACGGATTTCAGGTAGTGAAGGTGTCTGTAGTTGGGTTTGAATATTCCTGTTCCAACCTCCTTTACATCTATCAGTTATCAGAGTAGAATAAGTGAGATTCAGCGTTGCCTTTCTTATCACATTTACTTTCAGATGAGGAATGTCGAGCATTGCCTCCACAGATCCTGTTGGGCATGTCCCTGTTACCACACTACTGCTAAATAGTTGACTTATTTAGGATACCCGGTCTTATAAGGAAACAAGTTCATTTCAATTTCAAATTGATAACTTGATTTTACGAGTTTTGTCTGTGAAAACATTTGAATGGCTGATCTGAAGGATTAAGCAGGGCCTTCTTAAGTAAGTAAGCTCAGTGTACGATTTTGTGCGTTTAGAGTTGAAAGTTGGGGGTTTCATGACAACAGTGAATCATAAGATGAATAATAAAATAGTATACTTGAAATGTAACCTAATGTAATATAAAGAGACTAATTGGATTCAGATATTTTTTATGCAATTGTCTTTATTCAATATATGAACTGAAGACAATCTTAACTTTACACACATTTGCAGTATGTTATCTAGTCAACATGATTGATCATGTAGAAATTCATTTTGAATCTTCAGATGAAAACTCAGTTCATATTACTCTTCAACAAAATTATTATAGTTAATAATATATTCTCTATATACAGTTGACACCAATAACATTGTCTACTCTTAACAAATCAACCTAACCTAAAGCACAAAACCTTCAATGATCGAGATTCCAATTCATTGAATATCATACAGGGACCAGTGCATTTTCATCAATAGCTGAAAAGTGCTGTGGGTAATGTATGTGCATAATCATGAACGTTATAGGAACTAGCTTTTCATACGACTGTGTTCAGCTATTGACGACGTATCTAACGTCTTGTGAAAAAATGGAGGATATTTCGAAATATTTTCGGAAAATATCTAGTTTAGTTTACATGTGCGTACAGTAAAATTCGTATAAAATTCAGTTGCTGTATGTACTGAGAATGAAAAGAGTACGAGATAAATTTTTTCACCATTCAATTATAAAACAAGAGCATTGCAAAAGTCAACGTTCACTGAACTAGTGATAAGTAATTTCTAGAGAAAAAAAAAAAAATTCTCGCGATCTTCTTGATGAAAGGAAATATGAGCAAAAGGACAGACTATAGTGAGTGTGCAATGTAGTGATGACAGCGATATTACAAAATTATTATCCAGTATAGACAAGGTGGACAACTCTGAGCTATAACAATATTCATGTATTCTCCACCGACATTAAATAACTACCTCCCGAGACAAATGACACAAACCACATTTCAGCGAAATGATTACATATATTCTACTTACCCATTTGTCAATCAAGGCTAAGTTTGGAATCCATATGGTGCAAAATAAATAGAACATGCGCATTTATCTACTTACCTACCTGAGTGATCTAACTACGGTAGCACAGTGACGTCACATACATTAGGATAAAATGGTACGATACATAGGAATCTGTCATTCGCTGAGAGTGGAAAAAAAACATCTGGGTGCTAGAATTACAAGTTAGCAGTTCGAATGTTACTGAGATTGGATGTGTTCAACAAGTTGAAAGAAATGATAAAATAAATAAAACAATTAACAATGAATTTAGGTAATGGTAATGGTAACAGTAAATTGCGAGTGTTTATGATTTGAAGTTGAAGTGTATTGACTTCACTCATCAGAAAAGGAGATCACCACACCAGTTTTTTGGATATAAAATTTGAGGTTTATTGAACTATAGTGACCATATGCTATTTGCAAGGTTAAATATATCAAATCATTACTTTACACAATTATAATTTTTTTCATTATGGCTTTCAGTTTATGTTATCCTAAAAATTCCCAGAATGTATTTTTTCTCACGTCTCTTCAAAACCCCCCACCTGAAATCTAATACTACTCCGATCGGTGCGGATGGGGTGCAGTGTACCTTATAAATTGGCCCTTGGGTCGTGCGCAGTGAAGAGGCAGAGGAACCTGAGGCGGGACTAGATGCCGAAGTTTTGGGTTTGAACGCTGTCATAGTTTGCGACACACCGTCTGCTAAGATGAATTGCTCGCGCAGCTCTATGTTTGTGCGTCCTTTGGCTGTGATAGATTCGAGGATGTCGGTAGAAGAGGACGGGGAGCAGCGGGAAGCGTTGAATGGAGAGAAATGAGAGAAAATGAGAAGATCGGGAAATTGGTGTCGGGTGTGGGGTAAGGTGGAAGTAAACAAACAAAACAAAATAAGCAACACTCTAAGTTTTCTATTGTCTAAATGATGCGATTAATTCGGTGATACTTTTCAATAATCATCAAATACAGTTAGCTGCACACTGATCAGACAATTTTACTGTTTTTGACAGTATATGCATCTTTTAGAACTATATAACTTTAACTGCCATTTCCTTAATTCCTGTATATGGCATAAAACTATCTCAAGAGTAAAAAAAATTAATTGTATTCGATACCGATCATGGTGTATAACACAAATGAATGTTCAATTTCAATAGAGAATATTCCCCTTTTCTAAAGCTGTTTACCCACCCACCCACGCTAATATTTTTATGATTTCTATTGCAGAGATTTAATAACACAACAATAAAGCCAAATAAAAATTAAAACGAACATGTTGATAGACATGCCTAAACCAAACGAAATTTAAAAATCTCCTTGCCTTATCAACTTTAAGATATATCTTAATCATTCATTGGCTTTGATATAATGCAATTATTAATTTCCACAAAGATACTTTGATGTAATATACTTTGATAATTTGTGTATTGTATCATTTTTCATTTTGAAGGTTACACTACTGAACTATTTGAAATAATACGACTTAACAGAAAAATTATTAGCAGAGAACTTGCATTTGTCAAGCAAAGCATTCATCATTATTGAAAAGTATCATCTAAAATGCAGTGCTCATAATACACGACTGAATGTCATTTTGACACTAAAATACGGCGAACCGAATTTGTTGGGAGTATGGAAAATTATCAAATCGCATTGTTATGTCAAAATCCCATTCAGTTGTCAAAACCATAATAACCAAATCATACAAAAAAATTGGAATAATAATCAACTAAACTAAATCAAAATCAAATTGTGTTTGTGTTAAGGTTATACCAAAAACAAAAGCATGCTATGAGTAAATAACAAAACAATAACGTTAATAATTTCATTGGACTTAATAGCTTCCAATCTGAACACTCCCGAGAAAAATGAACCTCAGTTCCAACAAAAATATGTAGTTTTACCACACAAATGAATGTTCAAAACCTGACTGAGCAATGAAAAAGTCGCTAAAGATAGGAAATTCACATAATATAACGTGTAAAAAACTAAATATTGGTATTGCTTCAAAAACCTTTTACATAGAAATCAGATAAATGGCCTCCGAGTGGACTCTTGCGGAATGCTTAATGTAGAGAGTTGTCGTTTCATTTCAGTCGGATGTACGAGATTTCATGAACATTGCAGGTACGAGAGATACAATTTATTCGTTCATGCCTCGTGTTTCTACAGTAAATGCTTAGTAAGTGGTTCAGATTGGAGTCTACTCGTGCAAATTTTCTTACCCAAGGGACACCAAGGCTCGTGCTGTTCGGGTATATCGGGATGAGGTAGCGGTAAAACTAATGTGACTATTTTTTTTGCGACATATACACAGTGAACGAAAAGCCAAATGTTAAAACAAAAGATGACGCATAACGTAAGCGTAACATAAAAGGATGATTGCCAAATAAATGTTAAATGAACGTTTTTGTGGGAAATTGTTTTCGTTTTTTGGAAGGGGAGAGAAAATATGTATTAGTACAAGTGAACATTGAAGCGGAGAAGTTCCATACTGCATTTATGTTGAAAATAATAATTTAAAATCCGACAGTGGATTAACTTAATAAAATTCGAAATATATTATTGTTGAACAACATGAATGATTCTAATTTAGACGTTGAATGTTGCTCTTAACAGTGGTCAGTACATTTTACTACTGTCAACACTTAGATCTAACTGCACTCTGCAGTATGGAACTTCTTTCAGTTGGTAACACCACCATTGCCAGCTTACACAAATTTTCAGGATGTCTGAGGAATAATTGAATATATTGTAAGTGGCAAATGCAATGAAGATGATATTAAATGATTAGCGTATTTACTCCATCAAAACACATTATTATATACCGCGCATACCTTTTACTATGTTAGCATCATCAGTAAGTAGTAATGATTGAGTAAATAAACAACTGAACTCAGTGCTATTTACACGTCTTACTTAATCTACAAAATACGTCGATATCCAATCATATGAGTTCAACGAACAGGAAGTCAAGCACAGATGAACAAGATTTGAAACCGAGAAATGTATCTAGCATTCAATTGATGGATGCGTTTGAAAGTATACAGATAATACAAGTAATGATACTTTGACAGAACACAGATCCATTATAGAACTTTTTATAGTTAAATTAGATAAGTTAAAATATTTAATTGGGGAGTAAGATAAGAACTAATCGATGTTAATACAATTGAAATAAATCTATCTATGTAGTTTTCAGGTGAAACACAGTGTAAGTGGTATTGAGTTTGAACCAGCTTCTGATAAGGCTAACATTAGCAAAAAGTACGTCAAGTACATAAAAAATGTTGTGATGCATTGAAGATGGTTATTTGAAAACCATTAGGAAACCAAAGTTTACAGAATTCCCGACCTAGATGATTTTAACTGAATGAGAAACATTGCATCAAGCTCAAATTGTATTTTAACTACAAAGCTAGGATTGCATCTTCATAGAACGTAATTATATTTTACCTCTTGAATTAATAATACTGATGGAAATGGAACCTTGAACGGATATTAGTCCGTCAACTAATACGATTATCTGTGTCAAGCAGATCTACTTCTTGGAATATTTCACTGATTAAGTATGAATTATGTACAATTTGAGCTCTAAACGATCATTTACCGCACGATATCAAATCAGGGTGAAAGAATGCCATAAATTAAACAATACCAAAACAGTTTCAGAATCTATTAACTTCAAATCAAAGTTTTTCTCGAAAACATAGTTGTCTGTATTATCTGAGGCACCCTGAGTCAAATCCTGGGATAAATAACCAATACATTATTGACTTTTGATAAAAATATTACTGCATTCCCACCAGCTGGTAAGTGGAAAAAGAGTATATTATTTTTTTATCGGGTTGTTTTACCACAGAAGGAAAATTAAGAAGCCGTATTAACTTAAAGTTTTGCTCAGGAGACGTTTTAATGTTATTGTGATTAATACATGAATCAATGTTAATTAATTTAATGAACTGGAAAATTTTAAATTATCAAAGCAGTTAGTGATTATAAATTGAGATATAGAAAATGGGTTGATTATTGTTGAATATTCCCTGTAGTAAAGTTTCAAAATATACATCTGGGCTGATACATGTGAACCTAGGTGAAATCTTGATATTACTTGAGAAAAACAATAAACTCAAAATGATTAGATAATGTATCAACCCAGAAAATAAGTGGGTAGTGATTTCTTTCTGCCAGATTTTCGCCCTCCTACCAAAACGCTTCATTCATCTGATTTTTTTTTGTTTACAAATGGTTGAAAAAATTCTGAAATTCTAGCGAAAAATTATAAACATAAAATACGGAATTCTTGAAACAGTATTGTCCAGGACAGTAATAACATGAAAGAGCAAGTTCTAGAGGAGGCGAATCTGGCAGAAATTTTAAAACTATGATAGCATATAATTTATTTTTCACGTAAGGTGACTTACCTCTGCAGGGGTCGTTCTTGACTAGAAACTCATCCAAGGCTACCCAACCACCTCCAACACGTACCATAACGGTACTGCGGAGAATGCGGACCAAGCGTAGTTTTTGACTTTCGCCAAACTGTGACAGAAATGATATATTTGTTATATATATAAAAAAAATCGTTTTGAATAATAAAGTTGGCTACATATGGGAAAAAATTGTTATTGAAATTTCTGGAAAGCTCCAATGGCGGTTCGTTTCTGCATATCCGACAACTGAAAAATTCGTTGCGATATATCACGTGACCTCAGATTTGGCGGGAATTTCAAGAAAAGTTGTGTATTGTGTCGAAAAATGGGCCAAATTGACAAAATATCGATAATTTGCTAGCTTTGCTAACCAACTTTATGGAGGACACTGTATATACAAAGTTATTAAACCTTTGGATATGATCACGTTTTCTTGGTTAATATGAAGGACGCTAATATAAATACAGAAAACACTGCATTAAAATTAGTTCTATGAAATTTTATTGAAGTATTTACTAAAAGTGAGGTTAGACGAAATTGGCTACAAAAAATCAAGTTGTCCAAAAACATTAATTTAAGAAATCTGAAGTATGACACCAACTTTAATAAAAGATGGAAAATCCAAACACTTACCCTGTATTTCCCCTCTCCAACTTGAAACACCCTGAACTTTTGTCGGCAAGTACACAGCATCACCAATCTCTTGACTTCGTCGTGGATTTTCTGAGCGTCGTTATCAGGCGTCTTTTCTTCCCAGTCAGGCCTAAGAGCGGCAATGAACTTTTTCCAGTCTATCAGTCCTTTATTGTTCTCGTCAAACATGTCAGCGACATGTTTCATTTCCAAACGTGACGTATCGAATTCTACAAAGAAATAATATTCATATAACGCCGAACCAGAAGATATAGTTCAAGTAAACGATATGGCGCAACCTATCAACAAACAGTTATCCTTTAAAAAATAGCACGGGAGCTGAGTGATTATAACTTGGGGCCTATACAATTTTAATAGTACCAGTTTTACATTACAACACTCAAATCGCGATTACTGCCTAAACTAAACATAAATCTGCCGAAAATAACCTTCGACAATGTCTGTTGGTCAATCAGTTGTGACAGAACGCTTTATGTTGTGTTAAATCAACCAGTGACATTAGTTTTCAGTCCAGGCTGTCGACTTTTACATTAGAAATCAACTTACTCGTTTTGATGATGCCCTCAATGAAGTCATCTCGTGGTATCAGCTCGTTGTTGTCTTTGTCCATCTTCCTGAAGAGATCCGTCAGCCTAGACTTCTTGTAGTTCATGAACTTGAGGAACCTCTTTCTCCAGTCGTCCCAAGAGAAGTTGTCGGCCTTTTCTTTTTCCTTCAGATAAGCCAGATGGTCGTACAACTCACGCTGTCTTTCCCACGATAGCATCCAAACGTGGCGCCATTTATCGTAGAGGAATTTGACCCTTGGGGTTCGGAATTCTGGTTCGCTATATCATTTAGGGAAGGAATATGAATTAGAATTTGGTTTCAAGGGTTGAAGGGTGATGTGCGGATAACTTGTTTGAGTTTGAGGCGTGTTGTAGGGTATCAACCAAATTCGAGATTTAAAAATCAGCTTCAAACGTAACGAAAAACAGATTGTTGTAAAAGGGAAAAGCGTTTAAGGTAGAAAATCCATCTCTCTGAGATTTTTCACTTTCAATTTTTCAAATTTGAAATTTTTGTCCTCGAGCTTATTTTGACGTGCTGATTCCGAATCTTTCAACGAAACTGTCGAAAACTCATCAGAAATATTTTTGGCGGCAAAAAAACCATCCAAAAACTGATTTAGAGCTGACCAACTCGATAACGGTTAGAGATAAACAAATTCTGCGAACGCCAATTGACTTGAATTTCGAGTCAATCGAAAAAATTAAAAATTACTCGAAAAAAGTTGCAAGGGGTTCACCCCTAAAAATCATGAAAAATACTAGGTCGTCACATCGACTTGAAATTTGCACTGTATACGTAAAATTTCATGCTCATTCCGAAAATGTATGATTTTTATGTGCTCATATGTAAGATTTAGCCGGAAAATGGTGTTTAAGGAAGAAAATCCAACTTTCTGAGATTTTTCATTTTCAATTTTTCGAATTTGAAATTTTTGTCCTCGAGCGTATTTTGACGTGCTGATTCCAAATCTTTGAACGAAAATGTCGAAAACTCATTGTAAATATTTTTGGCGCCAAAAAAACCATTTGAAAACTGTTTCAGAGCTGACCAACTCGAGAACGGTTAGAGATAGACAAATTCTGCGAACGCCAATCGATTCAGAATGGCAAAATCAGTATATACTTAGAATTTGAACAAAAAAAATCGACGGACAAAAAAGTCGAGTATATCATGATAGAGATAATTTTTTGAACTTTTTTATTTTTCATTTTTCGAATTTTGAAATTTTTGTCCTCGAACGTATTTTGACGTGCTGATTACGAATCTTTGAACGAAAATGTCGAAAACTCATTGGAAATATTTTTGGCGGCAAAAAAACCATTTGAAAACTGATTCAGAGCTGACCAACTCGAGACCGGTTAGAGATAGACAAATTCTGCGAACGCCAATCGATTCAGAATGGTCGAATTAGTATGTATTGTGAATTTCGGTCAATCAAAAAAATTAAAAATTACTCGAAAAAAGTTGCAAGGGGTTCACCCCTAAAAATCATGAAAAATACTAAGTCGTCACATCGACTTGAAATTTGCACTGTATACGTAAAATTTCATGCTCATTCCGAAAATGTATGATTTTTATGTGCTCAGATATAAGATTTAGCCGGAAAATGGTGTCTAAGGTAGAAAATCCAACTCTCTGAGGGTTTTCATTTTCAATTTTTCAAATTTGAAATTTTTGTCCTCGAGCGTATTTTGACGTGCTGATTCCGAATCTTTGAATGAAAATGTCGAAAACTCATTGGAAATATTTTTGGCGCCAAAAAAACCATTTGGAAACTGTTTCAGAGCTGACCAACTCGAGAACGGTTAGAGATAGACAAATTCTGCGAACGCTAATCGATTCAGGATGGCAAAATCAGTATATACTGAGAATTTGAACGAAAAGAATCGACGGACAATAAAGTCCAGTATATCATGATAGAGATAATTTTTTGAACTTTTTTATTTTTCATTTTTCGAATTTTGAAATTTTTGTCCTCGAACGTATTTTGACATGCTGATTACGAATCTTTGAACGAAAATGTCGAAAACTCATTGGAAATATTTTTGGTGGCAAAAAAACCATTTGAAAATTGATTCAGAGCTGAACAACTCGAGAACGGTTAGAGATAGACAAATTCTGCGAACGCCAATCGATTCAGAATGGTAGAATTAGTATGTATTGTGAATTTCGGTCAATCAAAAAAAAATAAAAATTACTCGAAAAAAGTTGCAAGGGGTTCACCCCTAAAAATCATGAAAAATACTAAGTCGTCACATCGACTTGAAATTTGCACTGTATACGTAAAATTTCATGCTCATTCCGAAAATGTATGATTTTTATGTGCTCAGATATCAGATTTAGCCGGAAAATGGTGTTTAAGGTAGAAAATCCAATTTTCTGAGGTTTTTCATTTTCAATTTTTGAAATTTGAAATTTTTGTTCTCGAGCGTATTTTGACGTGCTGATTCCGAATCTTTGAACGAAAATGTCGAAAACTCATTGGAAATATTTTTGGCGCCAAAAAAACCATTTGAAAACTGATTCAGAGCTGACCAACTCGACAACGGTTAGAGATAGACAAATTCTGCGAACGCCAATCGATTCAGAATGGTCGAATTAGTATGTATTGTGAATTTCGGTCAATCAAAAAAAATAAAAATTACTCGAAAAAAGTTGCAAAATCATGAAAAATACTAAGTCGTCACATCGACTTGAAATTTGCACTGTATACGTAAAATTCCATGCTCATTCCGAAAATGTATGATTTTTATGTGCTCAGATATAAGATTTAGCCGGAAAATGGTGTCTAAGGTAGAAAATCCAACTCTCTGAGGTTTTTCATTTTCAGTTTTTCAAATTTGAAATTTTTGTCCTCGAGCGTATTTTGACGTGCTGATTCCGAATCCTTGAACGGAAATGTCGAAAACTCATTGGAAATATTTTTGGCGCCAAAAAAACCATTTGAAAACTGTTTCAGAGCTGACCAACTCGAGAACGGTTAGAGATAGACAAATTCTGCGAACGCCAATCGATTCAGAATGGTCGAATTAGTATGTATTGTGAATTTCGGTCAATCAAAAAAATTTAAAATTACTCGAAAAAAGTTGCAAGGGGTTTACCCCTAAAAATCATGAAAAATACTAAGTCGTCACATCGACTTGAAATTTGCACTTTATACGTAAAATTTCATGCTCATTCCGAAAATGTATGATTTTTATGTGCTCAGATATCAGATTTAGCCGGAAAATGGTGTTTAAGGTAGAAAATCAAATTTTCTGAGGTTTTTCATTTTCAATTTTTGAAATTTGAAATTTTTGTCCTCGAGCGTATTTTGACGTGCTGATTCCGAATCTTTGAACGAAAATGTCGAAAACTCATTGGAAATATTTTTGGCGCAAAAAAAACCATTTGAAAACTGATTCAGAACTGACCAACTCGAGAACGGTTAGAGATAGACAAATTCTGCGAACGCCAATCGATTCAGAATGGTCGAATTAGTATGTATTGTGAATTTCGGTCAATCAAAAAAATTTAAAATTACTCGAAAAAAGTTGCAAGGGGTTTACCCCTAAAAATCATGAAAAATACTAAGTCGTCACATCGACTTGAAATTTGCACTTTATACGTAAAATTTCATGCTCATTCCGAAAATGTATGATTTTTATGTGCTCAGATATCAGATTTAGCCGGAAAATGGTGTTTAAGGTAGAAAATCAAATTTTCTGAGGTTTTTCATTTTCAATTTTTGAAATTTGAAATTTTTGTCCTCGAGCGTATTTTGACGTGCTGATTCCGAATCTTTGAACGAAAATGTCGAAAACTCATTGGAAATATTTTTGGCGCCAAAAAAACCATTTGAAAACTGATTCAGAGCTGACCAACTCTACAACGGTTAGAGATAGACAAATTCTGCGAACGCCAATCGATTCAGAATGGTCGAATTAGTATGTATTGTGATTTTCGGTCAATCAAAAAAATTAAAAATTACTCGAAAAAAGTTGCAAGGGGTTTACCCCTAAAAATCATGAAAAATACTAAGTCGTCACATCGACTTGAAATTTGCACTTTATACGTAAAATTTCATGCTCATTCCGAAAATGTATGATTTTTATGTGCTCAGATATCAGATTTAGCCGGAAAATGGTGTTTAAGGTAGAAAATCAAATTTTCTGAGGTTTTTCATTTTCAATTTTTGAAATTTGAAATTTTTGTCCTCGAGCGTATTTTGACGTGCTGATTCCGAATCTTTGAACGAAAATGTCGAAAACTCATTGGAAATATTTTTGGCGCAAAAAAAACCATTTGAAAACTGATTCAGAACTGACCAACTCGAGAACGGTTAGAGATAGACAAATTCTGCGAACGCCAATCGATTCAGAATGGTCGAATTAGTATGTATTGTGAATTTCGGTCAATCAAAAAAATTAAAAATTACTCGAAAAAAGTTGCAAGGCCTAAAAATCATGAAAAATACTAAGTCGTCACATCGACTTGAAATTTGCACTTTATACGTAAAATTTCATGCTCATTCCGAAAATGTATGATTTTTATGTGCTCAGATATCAGATTTAGCCGGAAAATGGTGTTTAAGGTAGAAAATCCAATTTTCTGAGGTTTTTCATTTTCAATTTTTGAAATTTGAAATTTTTGTCCTCGAGCGTATTTTGACGTGCTGATTCCGAATCTTTGAACGAAAATGTCGAAAACTCATTGGAAATATTTTTGGCGCCAAAAAAACCATTTGAAAACTGTTTCAGAGCTGACCAACTCGAGAACGGTTAGAGATAGACAAATTCTGCGAACGCCAATCGATTCAGAATGGTCGAATTAGTATGTATTGTGAATTTCGGTCAATCAAAAAAATTAAAAATTACTCGAAAAAAGTTGCAAGGGTTCACCCCTAAAAATCATGAAAAATACTAGGTCGTCACATCGACTTGAAATTTGCACTGTATACGTAAAATTTCATGCTCATTCCGAAAATGTATGATTTTTATGTGATCAGATGTAAGATTTAGCCGGAAAATGGTGTTTAAGGAAGAAAATCCAACTTTCTGAGATTTTTCATTTTCAATTTTTCGAATTTGAAATTTTCTCCTCGAGCGTATTTTGACGTGCTGATTCCAAATCTTTGAACGGAAATGTCGAAAACTCATTGTAAATATTTTTGGCGCCAAAAAAACCATTTGAAAACTGTTTCAGAGCTGACCAACTCGAGAACGGTTAGAGATAGACAAATTCTGCGAACGCCAATCGATTCAGAATGGCAAAATCAGTATATACTGAGAATTTGAACAAAAAAAATCGACGGACAAAAAAGTCGAGTATATCATGATAGAGATAATTTTTTGAACTTTTTTATTTTTCATTTTTCGAATATTGAAATTTTTGTCCTCGAACGTATTTTGACGTGCTGATTACGAATCTTTGAACGAAAATGTCGAAAACTCATTGGAAATATTTTTGGCGGCAAAAAAACTATTTGAAAACTGATTTTGAGCTGACCAACTCGAGAACGGTTAGAGATAGACAAATTCTGCGAACGCCAATCGATTCAGAATGGTCGAATTAGTATGTATTGTGAATTTCGGTCAATCAAAAAAATTAAAAATTACTCGAAAAAAGTTGCAAGGGGTTCACCCCTAAAAATCATGAAAAATACTAGGTCGTCACATCGACTTGAAATTTGCACTGTATACGTAAAATTTCATGCTCATTCCGAAAATGTATGATTTTTATGTGCTCAGATGTAAGATTTAGCCGGAAAATGGTGTTTAAGGAAGAAAATCCAACTTTCTGAGATTTTTCATTTTCAATTTTTCGAATTTGAAATTTTCTCCTCGAGCGTATTTTGACGTGCTGATTCCAAATCTTTGAACGAAAATGTCGAAAACTCATTGTAAATATTTTTGGCGCCAAAAAAACCATTTGAAAACTGTTTCAGAGCTGACCAACTCGAGAACGGTTAGAGATAGACAAATTCTGCGAACGCCAATCGATTCAGAATGGCAAAATCAGTATATACTGAGAATTTGAACAAAAAAAATCGACGGACAAAAAAGTCGAGT
Organism: Chrysolina haemoptera; assembly: GCA_958298965.1. Taxonomy (NCBI): domain Eukaryota; kingdom Metazoa; phylum Arthropoda; class Insecta; order Coleoptera; family Chrysomelidae; genus Chrysolina; species Chrysolina haemoptera. The sequence goes on along the minus strand of OY282594.1, from coordinate 2,124,036 downwards.
ATATCATGATAGAGATAATTTTTTGAACTTTTTTATTTTTCATTTTTCGAATATTGAAATTTTTGTCCTCGAACGTATTTTGACGTGCTGATTACGAATCTTTGAACGAAAATGTCGAAAACTCATTGGAAATATTTTTGGCGGCAAAAAAACCATTTGAAAACTGATTTTGAGCTGACCAACTCGAGAACGGTTAGAGATAGACAAATTCTGCGAACGCCAATCGATTCAGAATGGTCGAATTAGTATGTATTGTGAATTTCGGTCAATCAAAAAAATTAAAAATTACTCGAAAAAAGTTGCAAGGGGTTGACCCCTAAAAATCATGAAAAATACTAAGTCGTCACATCGACTTGAAATTTGCACTGTATACGTAAAATTTCATGCTCATTCCGAAAATGTATGATTTTTATGTGCTCAGATATCAGATTTAGCCGGAAAATGGTGTTTAAGGTAGAAAATCCAATTTTCTGAGGTTTTTCATTTTCAATTTTTGAAATTTGAAATTTTTGTTCTCGAGCGTATTTTGACGTGCTGATTCCGAATCTTTGAACGGGAATGTCGAAAACTCATTGGAAATATTTTTGGCGCCAAAAAAACCATTTGAAAACTGTTTCAGAGCTGACCAACTCGAGAACGGTTAGAGATAGACAAATTCTGCGAACGCCAATCGATTCAGAATGGCAAAATCAGTATATACTGAGAATTTGAACAAAAAAAATCGACGGACAAAAAAGTCGAGTATATCATGATAGAGATAATTTTTTGAACTTTTTTATTTTTCATTTTTCGAATATTGAAATTTTTGTCCTCGAACGTATTTTGACGTGCTGATTACGAATCTTTGAACGAAAATGTCGAAAACTCATTGGAAATATTTTTGGCGGCAAAAAAACCATTTGAAAACTGATTTTGAGCTGACCAACTCGAGAACGGTTAGAGATAGACAAATTCTGCGAACGCCAATCGATTCAGAATGGTCGAATTAGTATGTATTGTGAATTTCGGTCAATCAAAAAAATTTAAAATTACTCGAAAAAAGTTGCAAGGGGTTTACCCCTAAAAATCATGAAAAATACTAAGTCGTCACATCGACTTGAAATTTGCACTTTATACGTAAAATTTCATACTCATTCCGAAAATGTATGATTTTTATGTGCTCAGATATCAGATTTAGCCGGAAAATGGTGTTTAAGGTAGAAAATCCAATTTTCTGAGGTTTTTCATTTTCAATTTTTGAAATTTGAAATTTTTGTCCTCGAGCGTATTTTGACGTGCTGATTCCGAATCTTTGAACGAAAATGTCGAAAACTCATTGGAAATATTTTTGGCGCCAAAAAAACCATTTGAAAACTGATTCAGAGCTGACCAACTCTACAACGGTTAGAGATAGACAAATTCTGCGAACGCCAATCGATTCAGAATGGTCGAATTAGTATGTATTGTGAATTTCGGTCAATCAAAAAAATTTAAAATTACTCGAAAAAAGTTGCAAGGGGTTTACCCCTAAAAATCATGAAAAATACTAAGTCGTCACATCGACTTGAAATTTGCACTTTATACGTAAAATTTCATGCTCATTCCGAAAATGTATGATTTTTATGTGCTCAGATATCAGATTTAGCCGGAAAATGGTGTTTAAGGTAGAAAATCCAATTTTCTGAGGTTTTTCATTTTCAATTTTTGAAATTTGAAATTTTTGTCCTCGAGCGTATTTTGACGTGCTGATTCCGAATCTTTGAATGAAAATGTCGAAAACTCATTGGAAATATTTTTGGCGCCAAAAAAAACCATTTGGAAACTGTTTCAGAGCTGACCAACTCGAGAACGGTTAGAGATAGACAAATTCTGCGAACGCCAATCGATTCAGGATGGCAAAATCAGTATATACTGAGAATTTGAACGAAAAGAATCGACGGACAATAAAGTCGAGTATATCATGATAGAGATAATTTTTTGAACTTTTTTATTTTTCATTTTTCGAATTTTGAAATTTTTGTCCTCGAACGTATTTTGACATGCTGATTACGAATCTTTGAACGAAAATGTCGAAAACTCATTGGAAATATTTTTGGTGGCAAAAAAACCATTTGAAAATTGATTCAGAGCTGAACAACTCGAGAACGGTTAGAGATAGACAAATTCTGCGAACGCCAATCGATTCAGAATGGTCGAATTAGTATGTATTGTGAATTTCGGTCAATCAAAAAAAAATAAAAATTACTCGAAAAAAGTTGCAAGGGGTTCACCCCTAAAAATCATGAAAAATACTAAGTCGTCACATCGACTTGAAATTTGCACTGTATACGTAAAATTTCATGCTCATTCCGAAAATGTATGATTTTTATGTGCTCAGATATCAGATTTAGCCGGAAAATGGTGTTTAAGGTAGAAAATCCAATTTTCTGAGGTTTTTCATTTTCAATTTTTGAAATTTGAAATTTTTGTTCTCGAGCGTATTTTGACGTGCTGATTCCGAATCTTTGAACGAAAATGTCGAAAACTCATTGGAAATATTTTTGGCGCCAAAAAAAACCATTTGAAAACAGATTCAGAGCTGACCAACTCGACAACGGTTAGAGATAGACAAATTCTGCGAACGCCAATCGATTCAGAATGGTCGAATTAGTATGTATTGTGAATTTCGGTCAATCAAAAAAAATAAAAATTACTCGAAAAAAGTTGCAAAATCATGAAAAATACTAAGTCGTCACATCGACTTGAAATTTGCACTGTATACGTAAAATTCCATGCTCATTCCGAAAATGTATGATTTTTATGTGCTCAGATATAAGATTTAGCCGGAAAATGGTGTCTAAGGTAGAAAATCCAACTCTCTGAGGTTTTTCATTTTCAGTTTTTCAAATTTGAAATTTTCGTCCTCGAGCGTATTTTGACGTGCTGATTCCGAATCCTTGAACGGAAATGTCGAAAACTCATTGGAAATATTTTTGGCGCCAAAAAAACCATTTGAAAACTGTTTCAGAGCTGACCAACTCGAGAACGGTTAGAGATAGACAAATTCTGCGAACGCCAATCGATTCAGAATGGTCGAATTAGTATGTATTGTGAATTTCGGTCAATCAAAAAAATTTAAAATTACTCGAAAAAAGTTGCAAGGGGTTTACCCCTAAAAATCATGAAAAATACTAAGTCGTCACATCGACTTGAAATTTGCACTTTATACGTAAAATTTCATGCTCATTCCGAAAATGTATGATTTTTATGTGCTCAGATATCAGATTTAGCCGGAAAATGGTGTTTAAGGTAGAAAATCAAATTTTCTGAGGTTTTTCATTTTCAATTTTTGAAATTTGAAATTTTTGTCCTCGAGCGTATTTTGACGTGCTGATTCCGAATCTTTGAACGAAAATGTCGAAAACTCATTGGAAATATTTTTGGCGCCAAAAAAACCATTTGAAAACTGATTCAGAGCTGACCAACTCTACAACGGTTAGAGATAGACAAATTCTGCGAACGCCAATCGATTCAGAATGGTCGAATTAGTATGTATTGTGAATTTCGGTCAATCAAAAAAATTTAAAATTACTCGAAAAAAGTTGCAAGGGGTTTACCCCTAAAAATCATGAAAAATACTAAGTCGTCACATCGACTTGAAATTTGCACTTTATACGTAAAATTTCATGCTCATTCCGAAAATGTATGATTTTTATGTGCTCAGATATCAGATTTAGCCGGAAAATGGTGTTTAAGGTAGAAAATCAAATTTTCTGAGGTTTTTCATTTTCAATTTTTGAAATTTGAAATTTTTGTCCTCGAGCGTATTTTGACGTGCTGATTCCGAATCTTTGAACGAAAATGTCGAAAACTCATTGGAAATATTTTTGGCGCCAAAAAAACCATTTGAAAACTGATTCAGAGCTGACCAACTCTACAACGGTTAGAGATAGACAAATTCTGCGAACGCCAATCGATTCAGAATGGTCGAATTAGTATGTATTGTGATTTTCGGTCAATCAAAAAAATTAAAAATTACTCGAAAAAAGTTGCAAGGGGTTCACCCCTAAAAATCATGAAAAATACTAAGTCGTCACATCGACTTGAAATTTGCACTTTATACGTAAAATTTCATGCTCATTCCGAAAATGTATGATTTTTATGTGCTCAGATATCAGATTTAGCCGGAAAATGGTGTTTAAGGTAGAAAATCCAATTTTCTGAGGTTTTTCATTTTCAATTTTTGAAATTTGAAATTTTTGTCCTCGAGCGTATTTTGACGTGCTGATTCCGAATCTTTGAACGAAAATGTCGAAAACTCATTGGAAATATTTTTGGCGCCAAAAAAACCATTTGAAAACTGATTCAGAGCTGACCAACTCTACAACGGTTAGAGATAGACAAATTCTGCGAACGCCAATCGATTCAGAATGGTCGAATTAGTATGTATTGTGAATTTCGGTCAATCAAAAAAATTAAAAATTACTCGAAAAAAGTTGCAAGGCCTAAAAATCATGAAAAATACTAAGTCGTCACATCGACTTGAAATTTGCACTTTATACGTAAAATTTCATGCTCATTCCGAAAATGTATGATTTTTATGTGCTCAGATATCAGATTTAGCCGGAAAATGGTGTTTAAGGTAGAAAATCAAATTTTCTGAGGTTTTTCATTTTCAATTTTTGAAATTTGAAATTTTTGTCCTCGAGCGTATTTTGACGTGCTGATTCCGAATCTTTGAACGAAAATGTCGAAAACTCATTGGAAATATTTTTGGCGCCAAAAAAACCATTTGAAAACTGATTCAGAGCTGACCAACTCTACAACGGTTAGAGATAGACAAATTCTGCGAACGCCAATCGATTCAGAATGGTCGAATTAGTATGTATTGTGATTTTCGGTCAATCAAAAAAATTAAAAATTACTCGAAAAAAGTTGCAAGGGGTTCACCCCTAAAAATCATGAAAAATACTAAGTCGTCACATCGACTTGAAATTTGCACTTTATACGTAAAATTTCATGCTCATTCCGAAAATGTATGATTTTTATGTGCTCAGATATCAGATTTAGCCGGAAAATGGTGTTTAAGGTTCTGCGAACGCCAATCGATTCAGAATGGTCGAATTAGTATGTATTGTGAATTTCGGTCAATCAAAAAAATTAAAAATTACTCGAAAAAAGTTGCAAGTTCACCCCTAAAAATCATGAAAAATACTAGGTCGTCACATCGACTTGAAATTTGCACTGTATACGTAAAATTTCATGCTCATTCCGAAAATGTATGATTTTTATGTGATCAGATGTAAGATTTAGCCGGAAAATGGTGTTTAAGGAAGAAAATCCAACTTTCTGAGATTTTTCATTTTCAATTTTTCGAATTTGAAATTTTCTCCTCGAGCGTATTTTGACGTGCTGATTCCAAATCTTTGAACGAAAATGTCGAAAACTCATTGTAAATATTTTTGGCGCCAAAAAAACCATTTGAAAACTGTTTCAGAGCTGACCAACTCGAGAACGGTTAGAGATAGACAAATTCTGCGAACGCCAATCGATTCAGAATGGCAAAATCAGTATATACTGAGAATTTGAACAAAAAAAATCGACGGACAAAAAAGTCGAGTATATCATGATAGAGATAATTTTTTGAACTTTTTTATTTTTCATTTTTCGAATATTGAAATTTTTGTCCTCGAACGTATTTTGACGTGCTGATTACGAATCTTTGAACGAAAATGTCGAAAACTCATTGGAAATATTTTTGGCGGCAAAAAACTATTTGAAAACTGATTTTGAGCTGACCAACTCGAGAACGGTTAGAGATAGACAAATTCTGCGAACGCCAATCGATTCAGAATGGTCGAATTAGTATGTATTGTGAATTTCGGTCAATCAAAAAAATTAAAAATTACTCGAAAAAAGTTGCAAGGGGTTCACCCCTAAAAATCATGAAAAATACTAGGTCGTCACATCGACTTGAAATTTGCACTGTATACGTAAAATTTCATGCTCATTCCGAAAATGTATGATTTTTATGTGCTCAGATGTAAGATTTAGCCGGAAAATGGTGTTTAAGGAAGAAAATCCAACTTTCTGAGATTTTTCATTTTCAATTTTTCGAATTTGAAATTTTCTCCTCGAGCGTATTTTGACGTGCTGATTCCAAATCTTTGAACGAAAATGTCGAAAACTCATTGTAAATATTTTTGGCGCCAAAAAAACCATTTGAAAACTGTTTCAGAGCTGACCAACTCGAGAACGGTTAGAGATAGACAAATTCTGCGAACGCCAATCGATTCAGAATGGCAAAATCAGTATATACTGAGAATTTGAACAAAAAAAATCGACGGACAAAAAAGTCGAGTATATCATGATAGAGATAATTTTTTGAACTTTTTTATTTTTCATTTTTCGAATATTGAAATTTTTGTCCTCGAACGTATTTTGACGTGCTGATTACGAATCTTTGAACGAAAATGTCGAAAACTCATTGGAAATATTTTTGGCGGCAAAAAAACCATTTGAAAACTGATTTTGAGCTGACCAACTCGAGAACGGTTAGAGATAGACAAATTCTGCGAACGCCAATCGATTCAGAATGGTCGAATTAGTATGTATTGTGAATTTCGGTCAATCAAAAAAATTAAAAATTACTCGAAAAAAGTTGCAAGGGGTTGACCCCTAAAAATCATGAAAAATACTAAGTCGTCACATCGATTTGAAATTTGCACTGTATACGTAAAATTTCATGCTCATTCCGAAAATGTATGATTTTTATGTGCTCAGATATAAGATTTAGCCGGAAAATGGTGTCTAAGGTAGAAAATCCAACTCTCTGAGGTTTTTCATTTTCAATTTTTCAAATTTGAAATTTTTGTCCTCGAGCGTATTTTGACGTGCTGATTCCGAATCCTTGAACGGAAATGTCGAAAACTCATTGGAAATATTTTTGGCGCCAAAAAAACCATTTGAAAACTGTTTCAGAGTTGACCAACTCGAGAACGGTTAGAGATAGACAAATTCTGCGAACGCCAATCGATTCAGGATGGCAAAATCAGTATATACTGAGAATTTGAACGAAAAAAATCGACGGACAATAAAGTCGAGTATATCATGATAGAGATAATTTTTTGAACTTTTTTATTATTCATTTTTCGAATTTTGAAATTTTTGTCCTCAAACGTATAATGACGTGCTGATTACGAATCTTTGAACGAAAATGTCGAAAACTAATTGGAAATATTTTTGGCGGCAAAAAAACCATTTGAAAACTGATTCAGAGCTGAACAACTCGAGAACGGTTAGAGATAGACAAATTCTGCGAACGCCAATCGATTCAGAATGGTCGAATTAGTATGTATTGTGAATTTCGGTCAATCAAAAAAAATAAAAATTACTCGAAAAAAGTTGCAAGGGGTTCACCCCTAAAAATCATGAAAAATACTAAGTCGTCACATCGACTTGAAATTTGCACTGTATACGTAAAATTTCATGCTCATTCCGAAAATGTATGATTTTTATGTGCTCAGATATCAGATTTAGCCGGAAAATGGTGTTTAAGGTAGAAAATCCAATTTTCTGAGGTTTTTCATTTTCAATTTTTGAAATTTGAAATTTTTGTCCTCGAGCGAATTTTGACGTGCTGATTCCGAATCTTTGAACGAAAATGTCGAAAACTCATTGGATATATTTTTGGCGCCAAAAAAACCATTTGAAAACTGATTCAGAGCTGACCAACTCGACAACGGTTAGAGATAGACAAATTCTGCGAACGCCAATCGATTCAGAATGGTCGAATTAGTATGTATTGTGAATTTCGGTCAATCAAAAAAAATAAAAATTACTCGAAAAAAGTTGCAAAATCATGAAAAATACTAAGTCGTCACATCGACTTGAAATTTGCACTGTATACGTAAAATTCCATGCTCATTCCGAAAATGTATGATTTTTATGTGCTCAGATATAAGATTTAGCCGGAAAATGGTGTTCAAGGAAGAAAATCCAACTTTCTGAGGTTTTTCATTTTCAATTTTTCAAATTTGAAATTTTTGTCCTCGAGCGTATTTTGACGTGCTGATTCCGAATCCTTGAACGGAAATGTCGAAAACTCATTGGAAATATTTTTGGCGCCAAAAAAACCATTTGAAAACTGTTTCAGAGCTGACCAACTCGAGAACGGTTAGAGATAGACAAATTCTGCGAACGCCAATCGATTCAGAATGGCAAAATCAGTATATACTGAGAATTTGAACAAAAAAAATCGACGGACAAAAAAGTCGAGTATATCATGATTGAGATAATTTTCTGAACTTTTTTATTTTTCATTTTTCGAATTTTGAAATTTTTGTCCTCGAGCGTATTTTGACGTGCTGATTCCGAATCTTTGAACGAAAATGTCGAAAACTCATTGGAAATATTTTTGGCGCAAAAAAAACCATTTGAAAACTGATTCAGAACTGACCAACTCGAGAACGGTTAGAGATAGACAAATTCTGCGAACGCCAATCGATTCAGAATGGTCGAATTGGTATGTATTGTGAATTTCGGTCAATCAAAAAAATTAAAAATTACTCGAAAAAAGTTGCAAGGGGTGTTCACCCCTAAAAATCATGAAAAATACTAAGTCGTCACATCGACTTGAAATTTGCACTGTATACGTAAAATTTCATGCTCATTCCGAAAATGTATGATTTGCATGTGCTCAGATATCAGATTTAGCCGGAAAATGGTGTTTAAGGTAGAAAATCCAATTTTCTGAGGTTTTTCATTTTCAATTTTTCAAATTTGAAATTTTTGTCCTCGAGCGTATTTTGACGTGCTGATTCCGAATCTTTGAACGAAAATGTCGAAAACTCATTGGAAATATTTTTGGCGCCAAAAAAACCATTTGAAAACTGATTCAGAGCTGACCGACTCGAGAACGGTTAGAGATAGACAAATTCTGCGAACGCCAATCGATGCAGAATGGCAAAATCAGTATATACTGAGAATTTGAACAAAAAAAATCGACGGACAATAAAGTCGAGTATATCATGGTAGAGATAATTTTTTGAACTTTTTTATTTTTCATTTTTCGAATTTTGAAATTTTTGTCCTCGAACGTATTTTGACGTGCTGATTCCGAATCTTTGAACGAAAATGTCGAAAACTCATCGGAAATATTTTTGGCGCCAAAAAAACCATTTGAAAACTGATTCAGAGCTGACCAACTCGAGAACGGTTAGAGATAGACCAATTCTGCGAACGCCAATCGATTCAGAATGGCCGAATTAGTATACACTGAGAATTTTAACGAAAAAAATCGACGTACAAAAAAGTCGAGTATATCATGATTAGCAAGTTTTTTGAAATTTTTTATTTTTCATTTTTCGAATTTCAACTTTTTTTACTCTGACGTATTTCGACGTGCTAATTACGAATCTTTGAACGAAAATGTCGAAAACTCATCGGAAGTATTTTTGGCGCCAAAAAAACCATTTGAAAACTGATTCAGAGCTGACCACCTCGAGAACGGTTAGAGATAGACGAATTCTGCGAACGCCAATCGATTTAGAATGGTCGAATTGGTATGTATTGTGAATTTCGGTCAATCAAAAAAATTAAAAATTACTCGAAAAAAGTTGCAAGGGGTGTTCACCCCTAAAAATCATGAAAAATACTAAGTCGTCACATCGACTTGAAATTTGCACTGTATACGTAAAATTTCATGCTCATTCCGAAAATGTATGATTTGCATGTGCTCAGATATCAGATTTAGCCGGAAAATGGTGTTTAAGGTAGAAAATCCAATTTTCTGAGGTTTTTCATTTTCAATTTTTCAAATTTGAAATTTTTGTCCTCGAGCGTATTTTGACGTGCTGATTCCGAATCTTTGAACGAAAATGTCGAAAACTCATTGGAAATATTTTTGGCGCCAAAAAAACCATTTGAAAACTGATTCAGAGCTGACCGACTCGAGAACGGTTAGAGATAGACAAATTCTGCGAACGCCAATCGATGCAGAATGGCAAAATCAGTATATACTGAGAATTTGAACAAAAAAAATCGACGGACAATAAAGTCGAGTATATCATGGTAGAGATAATTTTTTGAACTTTTTTATTTTTCATTTTTCGAATTTTGAAATTTTTGTCCTCGAACGTATTTTGACGTGCTGATTCCGAATCTTTGAACGAAAATGTCGAAAACTCATCGGAAATATTTTTGGCGCCAAAAAAACCATTTGAAAACTGATTCAGAGCTGACCAACTCGAGAACGGTTAGAGATAGACCAATTCTGCGAACGCCAATCGATTCAGAATGGCCGAATTAGTATACACTGAGAATTTTAACGAAAAAAATCGACGTACAAAAAAGTCGAGTATATCATGATTAGCAAGTTTTTTGAAATTTTTTATTTTTCATTTTTCGAATTTCAACTTTTTTTACTCTGACGTATTTCGACGTGCTAATTACGAATCTTTGAACGAAAATGTCGAAAACTCATCGGAAGTATTTTTGGCGCCAAAAAAACCATTTGAAAACTGATTCAGAGCTGACCACCTCGAGAACGGTTAGAGATAGACGAATTCTGCGAACGCCAATCGATTTAGAATGGTCGATTAGTATGTATTGTGAATTTCGGTCAATCAAAAAAATTAAAAATTACTCGAAAAAAGTTGCAAGGGGTTCACCCCTAAAAATCATGAAAAATACTAGGTCGTCACGTTAATAAAAATTCGAATTGAAAAGATCAATGTCTCAGTTTCAAATAACTCGAGAAGTAGAAAAACCAAAACCAAAAACGATTCATTGCAGTTTTTCAAGCTGATAAACATTATATGTGAATTTCAATTTGTCTTATTCCTGAACTCAAAAAAAAAATCAACCTTCTCTGGCAGTGATTGAATGAATTTTAAAAGTGAAGTATTTAAATTAAGTTTCAAATCTTCAATTTTTGCGCTAAGTCGCTGAAGCCAGTTTCTTGTATATTTCGAATTTGGTTAATTTTTGAACGTGAAAAAGTGGTGGTAATATATACTATTTCAATATTTCTTGCGGAGAAAGAACTTGAACTAACAAGGGGAAATATGGTTGAGCTTCAAGACAACAGAATTCAAATTTCATGCAGCTCGGAAAAAACTTCAACACAAAAATGCACAGCTACTTTCATGCACTACAGTACTTAATTTCGAAAAAGAAACAGATATACTATTCAAAAACTTATGTGTGAAGTAATTAAAGAAGAATGGATAAAATATATGATCGATTACAAGTTAATCGTACTTCAGAGTGCGAAGAAAGTTACAGAGATCACAAAATGCCCAAATACTGTATTTTAAGTTATCTGAATTTTTCTTTATAAGGGAGCCTTCAGCTGTTTTTTTTTAATAGACATGGAAAAGAGTTAAAATGGTCGTTAGGTAAGAGTGCGACAGGTATTGAAGACAAAGGTGAAGACAAAGAATAATATTAACCAATGATGAAAATCGTGTAGGTGAAGTTAGTCCCATATAATGAATGAACATGTACCTTCCAGGTGGGAACCTTGGACCAATGTGAGGTAACTGAGGGTCCGGACTGAGGTCTCGTCCAGCTCCGGGACGGCTGTTGAAAAAAAGCAACATGCAACACTAGACACATTTCTACAAACTAAAATAACTCAAAGTAAATACGATCATCAAGAAAACAACACTAAGATTGATATTGAGCTAAGTCGAGACATACGTAGCTGAATGGTTTCATATAATATATGTTCTTGATCTTGTGTTTGTCATTTTCCTAAAGTATCCATTGTTCATTTCGAGTTCTTCATACTATCGTTTATGATTTGAAAGTGTTTTTTTTGCGGGATCAATTTCTATCAGTCCTCCGAGAATATGTTCTGGTATTCAATTCACCACAATTTTTTATGGTGGCCTTGAGGAGTTTGTCGAAAAAGTATCGCGTTTACATAGGGTTTAGGCCTCAAATAAATTCACTGGATATGTGATATATACAGTGACCGCCAAAAAGTATGTACCATATGGGAAAAAAGTGTATTATTAGAGTATTGAAAAAAAGATTCTTGTTTGTGCATGTCCGATAACCTAAAAATCGATTTTGACACATGTCACGTGATCGCTGGTATGGCGGCAAATTGAAAAAAATTACCATGAATAGTCAAAAAGTCGAATAAAATGGCAAGATATCGAAAAAAGTTATTTGAAAAAGTTGCTTAGAATTCAATTTTATACACATATACAAAGTTTGAGAAAATTATGTGGAAATATTGAAAACAGCATTTTTTTTTTAAATAGTTTTCTAGCTGTAGAAAAATATCAAATTATTTTCTTATGAATTGCTTGACCATACTGAAATATTTGTATTCCGATGATAATAACAAAACTTTCTCATTTTCTCCACACCAGAGAGCAATAAATTGAAAAAATTGAATTTTGTCAGAACCCTTGCTGTTACATTGGTTCGTATCTAATAGATATATCACAATTCCACTATTATTGCGATGATAGGGAGATCCAAAAATATCGTGTTTTTCAGATTATAATCAATTTTTGATGATAATCGTGCACGAACGTTTCACTTCGCACATAATCTTAAAAATAGTGCGTCAAATTAAAGAGGCTTGAGTTTTCAACATTGCATGCGAAGTGACACGCTCTGGCACCATTGTCATCGAAACTTGATTATAATCTGGAAAACATGTTTCTGGAGTGTCATGTCATCACAATGGTCGTGGAATTCTGATATAACTGTTAGATACGAACCAATGTAACAGTCAGGGTTTTAACAAAATCCAATTTTTTTAATTTAGTGCTTACTGGTGTAGAGAAAATGAGAAAGTTTTGTCATTATCATTGAAATACAAATTTTTCAGTATGGTCAAGCTATTCATATGATAATAATTGGATATTTTCATACAGCTAGGAAAATATTTAAAAAAAAATTCTATTCTCAATTTTCTCTCATTATCTTTTCAAACTTCGTATATGTGTATAAAATTTAATTCTAAGCAACTTTTTCAAATCTTTTTTTTTGATATCTTGCCATTTTACCCCACTTTTTGCGTTCTCATAGTAATTTTTTTTCAATTTGCCGCCATACCAGCGATCACGTGACATGTGTCAAAATCGATTTTTAGGTTATCGGACGATTTTTAGGTTATCGGACATGCACAAACTTTTCCCAAGAATCTTTTTTCTAATACTCTAATAATAAACTTTGTTCCCATATGGTACATACTTTTTGGCGGTCACTGTATTTATGACATCTCAGGTGAATTACTCTTCCTCATATTTTCGATCTGGAAATTTCTCCTCAGGAAACGGTTTCAACATAAAAACTGAATGATATAATCTGTCAAAGTAATATATTCCATATAAGATGAATGAACCTATGTTGTTTTCTTAATAATCGACGATAAGATCAGTAATAAAAAAAATCAGAACTCCAGTCGAAAACCAAAATTTCAAATGTGAATATCATGCATGACAAAAGTACTGACTTTGGTATGCAAAAATATGAATGAACTAGGCAAAAGTTATTGAAATTAATAACAAGTCATCCTAATCGAGGGCATGCATGAATACAAGAGTTTAATATAAAATAAACACATTGAAATAATAATGAAAAAATTGATTGATTATTCCTGATTTTCGTTTGAACCTATGCAACAGGCATAGCCGTCTGCAAGTATTCAACAGAAAACAACTACTGTCACTTACGACCGTTGGATTATATCTGTTGGTGATTGCCGCAGACCATGAAACAGGTACATAGATGTTTCCCCACTGGAATCGAAAAATAACTTTGGTTTTAAGATTGAGAAAGCATTGCAAAGTAGTTCTAGAAAACTGCCAAAAATCTAACAGATATATTTCAACGGTCGTAGGCGACAGTAGTTGTTTTCTGTTGGAGACTTGTCGACTAATATACCCATTGAAGAGCTTCAAGTATAAGACTGGATACCTAATCCATTTTTTCATTATCAGTTTAATGATCTTCATTGAACTAGGGTCAATTTTCTTTCGAAAATACTGAAATAAACTTTTGCATGAATATTCAGTATCACAGGAATCATAGTTAAATAAAATGGTGTTAGTTGTTAGTACAATTGACACGTCACACAATATATTAGGTACATGATAAAGAAATAATGCTAACCTTCCTTTCTGTGCTGTCAAATCATTTCTAGATCCTTTAAAGCTATAAAGACAAAATGCTCGTCAAACAAAATGCAAAGCACAAACAACAAATATCAATTCAACTATATAGAAAACTACCCAGATTTCTATTATCAGCTCTTGATTATGCTTACTGTGTTGCCAGCTTCTGGTGGAAATGACTCAGTTTTGGTGTTAGCTAGGGTAGTTTTATACATCTTTGAATTGTATTCACACTTAAGGTTATAAATCTTCATATATGGGAACAAATATCAAGCAAAAAAAACAAAGTTCAAAGCATTCCCAACAGCACAATATTGTTCTGAAAGAGTACCAGAGTAGAAATACGTATATTTTCAATTCAGAAATGTTTTGGTTTGCTAATGTCTTAACTGTCAGAAAGTTTCGGGCTTGCTGGTCATGGTAATGAGGTACCTCTACCTGACGTTTCATCCACTTTTGCGGTAAACATTTTCAAAGCATGTGTGGTATTCAGTACCTGCATATAGTCAAACATGACTGTATGGTTGACTTGTATTCCGGACTTTTTTATTTGTCAAACAGACACTTTCTCTCATGCACAGGTAACCAGATTTTTTTGTGTTTTTATCATTTCAATATGGTATCACAGCTGAAAGGAAAGCTCGTATAGAGATAGAGATAGAGAGAGAGAGAGAGAGAGAGAGAGATAGAGAGAGAGAGAGAGAGAGAGAGAGAGAGATAGAGAGAGAGAGATAGAGAGATAGAGAGAGAGAGAGATAGAGAGAGAGAGACAGAGACTCTGGAATTTGCCAAGGTTGTTTTTTGCTTGCCTGTTTCATTTTAGGCCGTAAATACTTGCAGGCGTATTTTCTATGTCAGCTGTTTACCTAAGAACCGTCCTTAGTATTTGACGAATCAGCAACTTGCAGTTTTATCTAGAGAGTTTGGATAATCTTATGTCCTTAAGATTTCTATTGCATGTGAATGGAATAAGTGTGGTCTTGCAGTTTGTCCTTAGGCATTTCTTATTACACCATTCCTCTTCGCCCTCAGTGGATTTTGCATTACCTCAGAAGTTATTTAGGCATGTTTTCCCTATACGAGGACACAATGTCCGCGTATTCCAGATAATTTAAATATATAATATATCAACGGTTTGTCTACTACCATGCCCCACTGTAATGGGGGTAGTATCTCGCCCTGTGGTGTTCCTCTAGCAATTTTCAGCTGCTTTGAGCCTTCAAACATATTGGTCTTGACTTGTTGATGATTTTCAAGCTTTTAGGTTGTTCTTGTCCCATCTCAGGCTTTGCCCAATAGTTTCTGATTTCATATCTCTCCAGAAGCCCATCAACTCGATCTGTGTCACCTTTAATATGTTCTGTTTTGTTATCCTCTGTCTCGCTTTTTTACCGAAACTTACCGTCAGTTTAGAGATTACCAGACTGAAAGCCTATCCTAATTCGCTAATGGTTACTGATAATTCTCAAACTTATTAGAGCAAAAATTAGACACAATAACAATCAAAGCACTTTTTTTTAATATCACACGTATGTTAATTACAATGAAATTATGACTGAAACATACCTTTGCTTGCGACCAAGCGAACCATGGATATCTTGTGTAGATTCGTGAATGTCAAGCTGTGATCCACGACTAGTGATTGTGGAAGAAATAACACAAAACAGTAAGTGACAAATAACATGCGACATAAACAGACAGTAAAACAAAAAGCTGTGATAGTGTGCGTGAGTGTGGGAAAACGTGGAAATAACAAGGTCACATCAACCCTACCGGACATTTCAACAGGTTGATCAATATGGAGACTGGTGACACCAGTTACAATCCAAATTGAAAAGCTATTACTCGATTTTTGCAGTGCACCTGCTGCAACCACGAAAACCCAGAATATTTTTTTCAATTTCAATCATCAAAGTAGTCAATATCCATGAATCAAGTTTCTTGTAATGACCCGTAGAGTTTAGAAAGTTTGGTTTCTATAGTCGAGTTCAACCCGAGAATACAGCTTGGGCTTCTAGTAGGGTAAGCTAGAATAATTAATTCTGCCTCATCTCTTATTTAAATCAACAAGGGAAAATACTAAGGTCCATTATCGATAATAGGTAAGCCACTAAAGAGCCGCCAAGAGGCACAAAATATCCGCCATTCGCTGACGAATGGCGGTTCGCCTATAGTCGGTAATACAGATTCCTTACTTGCCGGCGGTGGTTTGAAATCCTCAGATATACCAAGCGACCGTGGTTGGGAGAAAAATGTCCCAAAAGCATCTTGGCGTATTCACCTGTTAATTTACATAAGAGATGAAACAGAAGCCTCTCAACATACTCTACTGCTTCTTAGGCAAAATAAATGAAAGTTTATCTTTAATAGGGTCGTGCTTCTGTTGTTTGAGCGGTGGTGGCCATTGCATTGTAGCCCTGGCGCTTTGGCAACACTGCTAGGTCCCTTTGAAACACATAATTGCATTCTCAGGTTAAAGTTGACTATGGTATGGTGTACTTTCTATACAGAGTTGAACATTGAAAAGGAAGCAGTCGGCTTTTCATATGTTTAGGATCAAATTAAAAAAAAAAGCAACAAATGGCTTGTCAAAATTTTAAGACTTTACGATGAAATGTATTGCTAACAATAAGTTTCTTAAAATTGTAGTTGATCTATCCTAACATTGTTTTCTCACAGCAGATCTTTAAATCATGAAAAGTCGTCTGCATTGTTTTCAATAGGCCACTCGGTATATGGTGGAAGTTCATTTGCAATATGTGTAAGGATTTTCAAGGTGAATTTGATAAGACAAGGTGCTCAAAATGCAAGTAATAAAACTAACACAATTTCATCATTAAATGAGTAGGATAGTAAATCATAGCAATTTTTATTAGTGTATAACTATTTTACGTTCTAAATCAAAAGGAATACTTTCTAAAATAGATAACTGGATAGTAGTACAATCAGGATAAAATATTTTAAGACTATAGTATAGCTTCGAAGCTTTCTTCAAATACATTTTTCGTGTAATGTCCCAAATGAAACTTCCAAGTCAAGTTTGACCCAATTACATAATATGACTCCAGTTACACGCAATTCAAACAAAAACAGAACAGTTTGGACATGAAGTAGATATCCTCTGATTTTTCAAATCCCTTCTAATATCTCCCGGAGGATTTCCGGAAAAAAAAATAAACTAAGAGGAAGTTTAGCCCTGATTGTACTACATTTGAAATAGTTATCCATTGAGTTGAGTCATTTTCAAAACTAGCTATTGCCACCGAACCTGCAACTATAGAAGACACCGAAAAATATTTTAATTTTCAGCTATAACAGGGAGGAAACCAAATGAGGCCCCGCTCACCTCTATTTGCAAATACAAATTTACTCTCAAGGCAAATTAATGAAAAACTCTTGAAAGATATATTTCAGAAGTATGTTATGCAATATGTTTGAAAGATTTCTGATATCTTTGCATGTTATAGACCAATCAGCAATTCACAATTTCTGAAAAAGACTCGGCATATATCAACCTACTACTGACGCAACATATAAAAAAATGGACTTACAGTTGTCCCTTTCCTTTGGCGAACTTTTTGGGATCCTTAACAGCCTGCACGGTCTTAACTTGCTTCGCTTTGCATACTCGATCAACTTCAACTTGCCTCTTTTGAGTATTCTCCATAAACTCCTTATGGTCAGAAATGAGCTGCTCCGTAGCCGGTATATCCATCGGAAGTTCTTCCCTCTTAAGGGCGATGAGGGTATTTTCCAATCCCAACAGCCACTGAATGAGGTCTTCGAGAGATTCGTCCATATCGTGCAATGACTGCATGTGTTGCGATAGCTTCTGGTGTTTCTGCAAAGCCAACTGGTTCACTTCCTCCCACCTATTTTGGATGACTCTTATCCAGTTCTTGATCACGTTGATCGCGTCAGTGTGAGCCTTGGCTAGAATGTTGTGAGCCAGCTGCAAGGTTTGATCCTTTTCAATTTCTTTCTCGCTAAGTTGGGCCCTGACCTCTTCGAGAGCTCGAAGCTGTTTGTAGG
Source organism: Chrysolina haemoptera (assembly GCA_958298965.1). NCBI lineage: Eukaryota > Metazoa > Arthropoda > Insecta > Coleoptera > Chrysomelidae > Chrysolina > Chrysolina haemoptera. Next base: position 2,105,905 of record OY282594.1, on the reverse strand, counting down.
CAATCGCCTCGTCTTCGAAGTTATTACCGATGGACTTGAGAGTCATCTCGGTCTCCGTCAGCCAGTTCAGCAGCACATTGACTGATCTGTCTAGCCGCTCGGCTTCTTTCAAAGCGTCACGGAGTCTATCAGATTTCGCTCTGGTGAGGTTGGTGACGGTTTCCCAGAGCTCAGTGAGTTCGTTCAGCTCCGCGCGTATCTGGATAGAATCCGCCTTGTTGGCTGTACGCTCTAGCTCTTGCCCGTTTCTCATAACCGACTCCATTTGATCGTTACGTTTTTCCAGTTCCTTTTCGAACTGCCTGTGCAGGTCCACCAGGTGGGTCACGGATTCGAGATCTCCATGCACGAGACTGTCTTCTGCTAGTTCTTTCTCAGCTCTCTGCAGCCACTGCACTAGAGCGGCGATGGCGTCCTTGAACTGTCCGGAGTAGAGCAAAGCTTCTTCCAGCTTCCTCTGCCTCTCGACGCTCTTGTGGCAGACGGAGTTCCACTTGCTCTTCAGCTCTGTCAGCATGTTCTTCAAAGTAGGTTCGTCTCCTTTGGGTGCTTTATCTTTCAATTGCTTCCCGGCCTTCATGACACCGTCATAGGTACCTTGTTTCGAGGAAAGTGCTTTCTGGAAGTCCTGATGCTTTGCTAGTCGGCTCTTGATCTTGTCTGGGTCGTTACCAACCGCTTCTGCTAGCAGCTCGTCCAGAGAGTTTTCAGTTTCGTCCAGCCAGTTCATTAGACCAGCCCAGGAGTCATGGAACTCCTTGGCTTCCTTGTAGCCTAGATCCAAGGCTCGGGTGCGCTCAGCTGACTTTGACGCAACGCGCTCCCATCTGTGCTGCACGCTGATGAGCAGGTTCTTGATCAGAATAACATCCTGCTTCTGGCTGAAGTACTTCAAATGTGTCCCCTTCTTGTCTAGAGCGAGCATGATCTCGCGATGGGCGCTGACATCTTTCTGGAAGACCTTGTGGTCTTCGATCTGGCCCTGAATCGTCTCCAGCACCCTGGATACAGGCTTTATGTTCGTTAGGATTTTTTCGGCGTTCGTCAGCCAGTCCACGAAGGCTTGTAAGGAGTCGTGGAACTCGGTGGCTTCTTTAAGAGCGATTTCCAACTTGATTTTCTTGTCGTTGGCTCTAGAGGTGACGTTGTCCCACCGTTGTTTGAGCATGCGCAGGTTGTGCTGAAGGTTTGAAGCAGGAGTAGTGGCCTTTTTCAAGTACTCCTGACCCTGAGCTAGGATAGTCTCGACTTTAGGTCTGTTGTCCTCTATTTCGTTGTAGATTTCCATGAATCGCTCCAGTTGTTCGGAGGCGGTTTCAGGAAGACCGCCAACTGGTTTGCTAGCCGTGATGATGCTGTCCACGTCTCCCAACCAGGCTAGGAGGTCTTGGATTTCGGCGTTGAATCTTTGAGCATCGTTGAGGGCATCTTCCAGATCTCGTTGTCTGTCTGCAGCCTTCTGTATCAGCGATTGCCATTGTATGTTGAGGGTGTTCAGTTTTTCTTGAGTGGCGCTTGCCTCGTCAGCTAGTGATTATTATAAAAAAATATGTTGTAGGATATCGAGAATTTTAATAAAACATTGTTGTGAGTCATCGAGAATCAGGTTTTTTTTTTTTTTTTTCTTTGGTGTGTTGGCATCGACTACTATGGTCATTAGCCAGAGAATCAGGTTTTAAATTCAATTTTGATACATGTCCATATTTTCTAGCAATTCAAGGAAAATGAGCTAGCTACTTAGTGCTTCCAATTCAGCAGAGTACAAATCTAAAGCTGTAGAAGTACACTCCGAAGTTACGAGATATTGAAAAAAAACTGGTCAAGACGTCATAGGGGGAGGGGGTAGAAGATTCAAACGCAATCACGTCATTACCTCAAGAGTAACAATACATGAAATGGAATTTGTCTTAATAGATGAGAGCAATTGTCCTTGAAGGGTTGCTGAACTTTGATAAGCTAAAGTAAAATGAGGTTTGATCCTAATGCAATTTCATGCCCCCTCCAATTCTTATAAGCAACATCTGAACTCTGATTCTCAATATATTACACAAATTCATACTCAGTTTTGGTCATATTAAGTTTGAAACTTGTAGACAATCAGATTGCAACTTACCCCCACTCTCTACTATCTGCCTACCAGCGTCATTGAGCGTGTCAACGCTGGCCTGGTGCGCTTGTATGTCATTGATGAGCACCTTCAGTTTGGCCAACTCGATTTCTAGAATCTGTGGATCGCCAGCAACGGGTTTCAGCTCGTCCAGGGTCTTGTCGGTTTTGCCGATCCAAACTAGCAGTTCGTTCAGGGCGTGTTGGAATTGTCCGAGACGCAAGAGAGCGTTCTCTAGCGATCGCTGCCTTTCGACGATGCCGCGCAGGAGGTCGTCCCAGCGTTTGTTGACAGCTGACAGAGGTTCTTTGATCGAAGCCGCTTGATCCGCTGAGGTGCGTTCCGTAAGTTCTTGAGCTTGCCTGTGAGTGAACGGTACATTTAGGGTGCACAAGAGTTGAGTTTTTGAGGTGGTACGTAAGCGTAGTTAAACAACAACCAATAGATAGTATAGGTGAGTTTCATTTCAGAACCATTCCAGAAATAGTAATGAATAGTTGTGAGAAAATAAATGGCTTTGAATCGTGTCTATACAAAATCACAAACGCGTAAAATCAGTGTAAACGTGTATACCGTGCCTTGATGGGCAATTATATGCTGCCACTCTGATAGTTGAGTTGAGTAGGAAATGAATGAATGGATTGCTGTCAGACATCTGGACATTTCAAAAAGAGTTGCTCGGTAGCAACATATTCAGGTGCCTGGCAATATATATCTAACGTGAAATCGCTGTTTTCATATACTTTGAGAGACATACAAATTGAAAATTTCTAGTTAAATATTAACATTGTGACATGGATTCTTACTTATTATTAACGTTCTGTGAATAAGAATTGCGTTCCTAGGACAATAAAGTATGTTTTTATTTAATTTGGTAGAAAGAATATGTGAAATTAATAGTTGTTTTTCGATATATACTTAATCAAATAAATCGTAATTTTGGAACCTGAGTGGAACCTGAGAGTGGTTCATGAAATCCCTACAACTAGAAACATCTATTGCTCGTTTCACACTGGATCACAGAATTAAAGTTTGCATGCAAATAGAAGCATATACTTTCATCTCATAAGGGTTGATTACAAGAATCTTCTATCAAATTGAATACACTTCTACCATGATTGTAATATCTGCATTTATGTGATAGAACTTGATTTCATGCTCCCCTTTACTCTGTGATAGAATAATATCAAAGCATTACAAAAAAAAAACACATAGAGCCCAAATAAACAAAAAGAATACCAAGAAGCAAAAAAGCAAAAATAGGAAGAGATTGTCCTCTTCACATTTTCGAACTTAGGTCTTATACGAGGTAGAATATAAGACAAGACTGTAGTCGATCATCACTCCTGAAAATGCCTACATTGTTTTCGAAACGTAAGTTAGGATATTGAAGGAACCGAAGGATCCAAAATCCATAACTCAGCAAAGAAGTACTCGCAATATTGCACTCTTTGGAACGAATGCCCAACCTATGTTTCGCATACAATGATTGCATTATTGAGAGTGATAACTGATTAACTTAACAATCAAGCTAGTCTATACCATGCCCTACATTTTATTTCTACTAAACTTGATCTAAAATACATCAACATGCAATAGTTCTTACCCACTAGTATGTCTAATGTTTCCAAATAAGTAAATATTTGTTTACCTGACCCTACCCAAATCAAACCGTACAAAGAACTAGAAGTCCTTGTTCAAACTATCACATTATTTAATTATTCCCATATTTTCGAAAATATCCAACAGTCCAATGTTGGATACGGTTTTGAATAAATTCAGATTTTCAATATCGATCGTACGCAGGTCTCTTCAGCTATACTTGACTCGTCATATGTAATATGCTCACTTGACCTTACCCACAGGGACAGACCCGTTTCCCCAACATACTTCTTCTATCAATTTCTACACGTAACTTCATGGAGGCGAACTGAAGAGAAACATATGCACACTTCATTGCCATTAAATCCGAATAGGTGTCTTCAATGATGATTTAGAAGCAGACCAACTCAATTTCTCGGTCGTTCAAAGATGACAAACATTATTACCGATAATGAAGAGCTGCAAAGACTGAAGTACCCCTGCAGCTACATAGGGATGAGCCAATGCATAGGTCTTCTTCGAAACTTTGGCTTATCCAATCATGTGGCCTTTGCCTTACAAGTGTCAATGGGGCTGAAATCGGAGACCCAGTGGTCAATATTGGCGTATCAGGGTCTCAGGGTAGTGTATTGAGCACTAGTCTACCGTAGTTTCGTGAGGTGCACATATGTTATAAATCGCTAAGAACAAATCCGATATTCCTACTGTATAGGCGACAAAATCAGAATATTATTATAATCATTCTCAATCATGCATTTTTAAACTAATACAGAATTCCATCTTCAGAACCTAGTATAACCTTTATTGGGAAGTATATAAGTCTGCACATGAATAAGAAAAAACTACAAGATTATTTTAATATATCTCTCGACTCTGAAAACTCTTGGAAAACTAGGTTTATGAAGTTATAGGTAAAAATGCAACCAACAAAACAAATATAACAGAAAAAGCATAACATGTTTTGCGTTAACACAAGAGCAATGCAGAAAATTGTTGAGAGTTCTTGCCTTTTCAGACTCCTGCAGTCCCAGTGGAAGATAAAATGGAAAAATAAATAATTGTTAGCAATTGCACAGTAGAAATAACTATATCAAATATGTGCTGAGAAGTGTATTGGAAATAATGGTAAAAATAACAATTATGTATCAATAACCTTAATCTAATGTTTATAATCGTACTGAGACAGAGACAATGAGAGAGAGAGAGAGAGAGAGAGAGAAAGAAAGAGATACAAAGAAATAGAGAGAGCAAGAGTAATATCACTAATACCAAGCCACCCCACCATATGGTATCATTGGGAAGATACTAAATTAAACCAGCATCGAATAAATGAATATTAACACAAACTTTAGTATGATTATTGTTTTCTATATTACAAGGCAATCAGAAAGATATTTCTCTATTCAATTGATGAATAATTAGAAGAAAGTTCACCAATATATCTCTTGATATATTTAGTTTTATACTTTGTTACATATAATCATTATTATTACCATCACTCCTATCACTAAATTCAACATTGAAGCGTTTGTATATACTGCTGAAAATGGCCACCTACATCAACTGCTCAATGGTGAGTTTCTTAGTACAAAAAAGAAAAAAATTATGGGGTATGGAAATAAATTTGAGTGTACTGACCTGTTCAGTGCTTCAACCTTTACCATATGAGGATCGACTTCGTCCTTAAAGTTCTTCAGCTGGTTAATCTGTTTCTTTACCGCATCGATATCAGTACCAAGAGGCCCCAGTTTCTCGAATTTCCGTTCAGCTTTGTCCAAGAACTCAAGTAGATTCTACAAACGCACCAATATAACAAATTATTTCCCAACAGAACAGAACACTTACCTCTAGAGTTTCATGGAACTCCATCGCTTTCTCCATGGCATCAATCAAATTTTCTTCGCGTTTCGCGTACAATGCGGTTATATTGTCCCACGCGTTATCCAAATCTTCGATATGTTTCTTGACTTCAGGTTTGTCCGGCTCTCCGCAAAGTTTCATCAACTTTTCTCCGGAACTTCTCACCTTATCCACATCTGGTTTAGTTTGATCGATCTCCTGTCTGATTTCCTGTAGTGCCACCTGTTGTTCTTGGATTGCTTTCGGCTCAACTGCCGGAGGTTCTTGGGATACCAATGAATCCTCGAGATCCTTGAGAGTTATCATGATAGCGTGGAGTTCTTTCCAGAACTTCTGAGCTGCGTCCAAGGCATCATCCAGCGATCTACCGCGGTTTTGTGTGGCTTTCTGAACATCGTCCCAGAGGGTTTTGAGCTTTTCAAGCTTACGTTTGATGTCTTTAATGGCAGGATCAGCTCTGTTGCCTGCTTTGCTGATGACATCATCTGCTGCGCGTTTAACAGCTGCGTAGGCTTCTTTCCTCTTGTCCAGATCTCCGGCTAAGTTGTCGTTGTCTTCGATCTGGTCCTTGATTTTGGGTACGTGGGCAGAAACTGGTTCTTGGTGGTTGACTTGGTCAGCTGTGTTAGATAGCGCTCGCAGCATTCCTTCCAGCTTGTCTGAGAATTTCGAGCTTTCCTGTAGGGCCTGTTCCAAAGCTTGTTGTCGCTCGCGAAGCTCCAGCCTGAGCGCGCCGTATCTAGCGTTGTCGCTGTCAAGCAGCTCCTGTACCTTACTTCCATCGTCTTCGTTACATAGCCTGATCAGAGCCTCCCCGGTTTTATTGAGTTTATCAACAAGTGGTTTATGCTCGTTGATGGACTGTATGAATAGCTCGTTTCGATCTTGCTGTTGAGCAATTATATCAGGCCTTAGCGCCGGCATTGTAAGCATGGATACTTGTTCTTCCATGTCTGCTAACCAAGTCGCTAGCACGTTATGTGTGTCATTGAAATGCTCAGCCAACGGCAGGGCTTGTTCTAGAACCCCCAATCTGTCCGAACTCAACGCTGATACAATATCCATGGCTTCGCGAAGGTCGTCCATTTTCTCTCTAATGAGAGAAGTGTCGTCGCTGGGTGGACTTTCGCGCAATACTTTCTTGGCGGTCGACAACACGTCGCGCACCCTGCCTTTCTGGCTGGATATGTCGTCGTTCAATGCCTTGTGTTCCTTGAGCTGAATCCTGATTAAATCGGGCTCTGCTGAGGGTTTTTCTGCATCTCTAAGTTGTCCATCGACTTCCCTGAACCATTCCAATAGCTCGTCGATATCCCCTGTGACCTCAAGCGCCCTCTGCTTTCCCAGGTGGATTCTCTCAGCGCGCCTTTGTATTTGTTCGGCGATAGCGTCGAATCTCCTGTTGTCTCTTGTAACCAGACCCTCGATGGTTGACGCACCTTCTCCTGGGCTTGCCTGACACAGCTGGGGTCCCACAATGTTGACAGTTTCCAACACTGGCCGCTGCTCATGTAAATCAACTTCCAGACGGGCAATGTCCCCTTCGTACGGTTCTGCCGACTGTAGAATCGACTCAGCGCCTTGCATCCATTCCACCAGTGCGTTGTGATTCGTGTGGAACTTCTGTACCAGAGGTAACATGGTCTCTGCTTGTTTAAGAAGCTCTGCAGCTTTTGTGGTGAGATCGTTGTATCTGCGTTGCAAGGAATCCAGCTTGTCCTTGAGCTGCAACGCTTCGTCTGAAGATATGTGTCTCATCAGTTCCACCCCAGAATCTACGGTACCGTCTATGTCTGTTTGGCGACTAGCAATATCTTCGGACAAGTTTGTGAGGTCGTCCATCTGTTCTAGTAGTTTCTCGTTGTGTACTGCTAGGACCTTGTAACGGGCGAGCCTTTGCTCCATCTGATCCATCCAGGCGGCCAAGTCTTGGTAGGTGAGTACGAGATGTCTCAAGCCTTGCCTTGAGGCGGTTAGTAGTTGGCCTATGTTTTCACTGGCTTCTACTAGTATTCCATATCTATCGGTGGCTTCTTGTAGTTTATCTGCTAGGCCAGCAGCTTCATCATCACCAACTAGAGACATCAGATTCGATGCGATTTCCGTGAGTTCCTTGAAGTCGGGTTTTTTATCTAGGATGTCGTTGTGAAGAGCGTCATGTTCGCGTATTCTCTGTTGAATCTTCTCTTCGTCTGTAGGCACAAGCTCCATGTCCTTGACTTTTTTCTCGGACCGATCAAGCCAATCTTGCAACGGAATCAGTTTGTCCTGGAATTCCTTAGCAACCCTCATTGCCTGCTCTAAGTCCATGGTACGCTGTTGGGCACCTTCTGTGAGAGCATCGAAGCGTCCAATTAAGTCTTTGAGTTGTTTTTCGATGGCCTTGCGTTCAGCGGGATCGGCTTCTTTTGCAATTTCATTGCCCATGTTGAAGAGCGATGTCATAGAGTTTTGCCTGTCTAGTAACATTTTTTTCAGGAACTTTTGTTCTTGAAGTTGCGCCTTCACCACCTTGTAGTCGGCTGATGGTGACTTCTGGTTGGCTACAAGCTCTTCGGTGTCTGTCAGCCATTTGGCTAGGCCGTCCAGGGCTTCCTGGAACTTCCCTGATTGTAGCAAGCCAATGTCTAGTCTCCTTTCGCGATCGTTGATTTTTTCCTTCAGATCGTTCCAGAGGCCATTCATTTTCTCCAGGTCCTTCTCAAGCGCTGAAGTGTTGATGCCCGAGGCGGCTGATTGGATGAGTCCTTGGCCTATTTTGTTGACCTCGTCAATGTCTTTGCCTAGCGGCTCGATGATGCTAGTGGTGAATTTCTTAAAGTCCTTCTGCTGTGCTCTAATGGTGTCAACTTCAGATCCCACGGGCTTGAGTTTACGTAGTTCCGCAGAGGCGCTTTGGATGCCATCAACCACGTTCGCATGAGCCATGTAGAACCCTTCGAGTTTCTTGAGCGCGCTGTCGAGTTCATTCTCTCTATTGTGCGCACGATCGTCCAGTTTGCCCAGTTGTTTTTTTAGGGTATCCACTTGCTGTCTTGTCTGAGCGGTATCCGGAGCAAATCCGCTGTCCACAAGCCTCTCGCCGGATTGTATGGCTTCTGTCAAATCGTCGGTTGCTTTGTTGATCTTGATGATGAACTTGTTGACGTCATCGATCTGACCGCGTACCGTTTTTACGTCTCTGCCGGGTGGTCGCATGTTGTCCAGCTCAGACTCCAAAGCGGACAGGTCCTGAGAAATGCCCTTGACTTGGTCGTTGAACTGTGTGACAGCCGTAGCAGCGGACTGTAGGTCTGAGCAACGGTCGTCTAGTTTTCCCGCTAATTCGTCGATGCGGTCTCCCAAACCGTCAACTTCATCTTTGAGATGGTTGGCATCGATGCCGTTCTCTCCAGCTTCGTTGCACAAATCAACAGCCAGTTGGCGCACGATTTGCAGAGGTTTCTTCAGCTTAGCGGTTTCTTCCTTGAGCGCTCTAATCCTGTCCAGTAGCTTGGGATCTCTGGAGGCACCACCCAAGGCGTCATGAGACGCCAGTTTGTCTTCGCAGCGTTCCAAACTATGTTGTAGGTCTCTAAGGTTCTCACCGAAGTTGGCTAATTTCCTAGATTGATCTTCGAGAGCTTGAGTTCTCTGGATCAAGTCGTTGTTCAGCCTGTCCCATCTGTCTTTGAGATCCGCTAGCTCGTTCTTCACGTCTTCTTTATCGATGTCACAAGCACTCAGGAAGGAATCCCCTAAGGATTTGGTATTTTCGTAGTCACCGGACTTCTTCCACACCTCATTGCGGAAGGCTTGCAGCTCTTTCAGCTGTTTCTCGATGTGTTTGCGCTGGAACGAAGAAGGTTTCAGCGTGTCCAATTTATCCTCGGCCTGTCGCAGCCAAGGCAGGAATGCTTCTAAAGCCTTGTAGTACTTGCGGCAATGCTCTCTGCAAGTTTGAAGCCTGGTATGTCTCTCCATGGTTTCCTTGCGTAACTTCTCCCAATTCTGGTTGATCTTATCCAAGTCTCTCTGTAAGGATCTTGTGTCCGTTCGGTTGTTCCTACTCAGAACGTCCCTACCCTTGTTCAGTAACATAATAACTTCGTGCTCTCTAGCAAGCACGTCTCTGTAGATAGGTTCGTGCTGGGCAACTTGTTGTTCCAGTACATCTCTGATCGCCGATATGAGGAACTTCTCCGACAGTGAACCCAACTCGTCCGACAGCCATCCGAGTGTTTTCGAACACGACTCTTCGAATTGCCTTCCATCTCTCAGAGATCCTTCGATCTCAGCCTTTTTGTGATCTAACTTCCTCTGCAAGGCGTTATATTGCCTTCCTACTGAGGCCAGTTTAGCCTGGATGTCGGCCCTGGAAGCAGGGTCACTCAGTACGTCGCAGAGCTGTGCTCCATTAGCTTCTAAGTCGGTCAGTAAAGGTCGTTGCCCCTCCAGCTGCCGTTCGAGATTCTCCACTTTACGCAACTGTTCTTCAGGATCTTTGTCCAGAGGCAATTCATCCAAGTTATCGGATATACCTTGTAAAGCGTCTCTGAGTCTTGTGAGCTGCGCGTCGAATTCCCTACTGGTATCAGCAGCTGCGCCGAGAGAGTCTGCTCTTTCTTCCAGCTTGCTCAGCAGATCTGCCCATTTTTGTTGGACATTGGCTAGTTTGCCGTTTATCTTTTGGTGATCTGGAGATTTTATGTCCAAGTACCCAAGGACATCATCTCCAACGTCAATAAGATGCTGCAGCTGCGGTTGTTGCGTGCGGAATTCCTCTCGCAGTACTTGCACCTGTTGTACTTGAGACTGTACCATGCGAGAGTCGCTGGAAATCGGCCCCAGTACGGTTAACATCCTGTCTTTGGCACCCAACCACGAAGCTAGGGAATCGTGGGTGTCGTGGAACTCCTTCATGTCTTCCATGAACTTTATTCTGTTCTTCAAGTGGTCGTTCAAGCTCTTCCAGTGTGAAACTACGTCTTCCAGCTCATCGTTCAAGTTATCGGCTCCGATAGCTCCGGGCTTACGTCTAAGGAGGTCTTTGATTTGGCTCTTCGTGGAATCTAGCAGAGATTGTTTTTCGTACATTTCCTCCAATACGTGCTTGATTTGCTTGTTCAATTTATCAGCTTCATCTTTGGTGCCAGGCACGGTATCCTTCGGCAACTGCCTTTGAACCTTATCCAGGAAACCGCTGAGAATTCTGATATTCTCGAGTTGTTTTTTAACTTCTTCGCGGACAGAGTCGATTTCAGACTGACGGTCGCTAATCTTTGCACCGAGCAAAGAATATCTATTGTTGATCTCAGACAGCTGCTGTTGCACTGGCGACAACTCTTCAAGATGGAAGCCGTCTTGACTGGATCTTCGAGAGGAGAAACCGCTGGATCCTCCAGGGGATAGTGGTGATATTCCTTTCGTAGGTGATGGTGATCGACCGTCTTTGGAAGATAAACGGCCAGGTGCTGGAGATGTGCGTTTGGTTGGGCTGTACCCCTTGCGTCTTGTAGGCGAGTCTGGTCTGTCACCACGCAACAGGTTGTCGTACATACCACCAACATCATTGATTTTATCGATGGTGGGCGAGAAGTCTTTGTAGTCTTTAACGATTGGTTTGAGTTCATCGTTTTGCTTCTTGAGAGTTTCTAGATGTACGGCGACCATTTCCAGGCGCGTGACTTTGATTTCCATCTTGCTGAGCCACTCGTTCACTTGGATTCTCAGGGTTTCGTACGACTTGTTGTGCTCAGCTCTCAGGCTGGACAGCCTGGCCTTTTCTTCTAGTAAGTGTTCAAGTTCCTTCCATTGGATTTCGAGCAACTTCACGCGGTCTCTCACGTTGGCAGTGTCGGTGACGTCTCTTTTGTTGAGCAACTCCCTTCCGATTTTAACGGTTTCCTCGTACATGTGACGGTTTTCATCGCGATTGGCTGAGATTTTCTTCATCTGGTTGACGAACTCCTCGGCCGGGAGCTTCCCCATGTCCTTTGATTCTATGATATCGATGACGCTAGAGTACCAGTCTCCGAATTTGGTAGCTTGGTTATTGAAAACTCTCAGGTCTTGATTGGTTTCTTCTAAGAAAACGCCGCGCTTCTGGGCGCGGTCGAACAACTTCTCGAACCTGACTTTAACTTCGTTTAGTTTTCCTTCTATTTTCTTGGCTACTCTGGCGTTACTCGTCGACACTATCAACTCATTGGCAGATAAATATATGGAGTCGATGGAGGATATGTGGATGTCCATATCTGCTTGGAAGCCACGATGTTCACGTAGTTGCTCTTCTAAGCGTTCTTTGATAAGAGACGCTGGTTTTTGCATGTTTTTGAACTGGTTTTCGGTCTGGTTTAGCCAGTCGATGATACCGTCCAAGGCGTCCTGGACTCCTTGTGATTGGACAAGAGCTGTTTCGAGATCTTGGCAGAGGTTGGAGATGGCGCTGCTCAACTGGGTATATTTATTGTCGAGAGTTTTGACTGGTTCTTCCAGTCTGGCGATTTCTGAGGGAGATATCTGGCCTTCGAGGGATCTCAGTAAGGAGCTGGTGGCCTGTTGAGAGTAGAATCAATGGATTTTAACTCTGTTTCGGCTATCTTACTAATTATGAAGAAAACATTTGTCAGACTAAAACAAATTGAACTGACTGACATCTGACAGAAACTACTTTTTTGTGCTTTTAATTGATACAACTCATCCTCAACCATGCTCTCTACATAAATAATGAAACTTACCTGTTTCGCGTTATCAATGAGCCTACCATTGGCGACAAACTCGTTGTTCAAAGCTTTGGCGCTTTGGAGCTGATCTTCAACCGCCTTGGGATCTCCAGCAATGGGATCATTGAGCAGTTGTTTCGCTCTCGGTTCTGCGTTTTTGAGCCACGTCTTGGCTTTTTCCAGGGCGTCTGAATATTCCCTTTGGCGTCCTCCGACTCCGGATAAGCGGTCTGAGAGATTGTTGGCACGATGCAAAAGATCGCGGTACTGCTGAGTGACTAGAGAGACTTCGCTGCGTACCGGCGAATCTTGGGAGGAGTACGGTTCGATGTGGGGCAGACGCGATGGAAGAGTCGTGCGGAAATCGTTGAGGATGTTGAGATATTCCTAAGAAGAGATGATTTATTAGTTGAAACTTTTATACGAGAACGACTCGTAATGGAAACTTGGAGGAAGATGTTTACTGTAACTAAAAGTTCTTACCTTTCCTTCATCGACGAACTTCTGTGCAGACATGGTGATGAATCTCAGATCCGCCTGATGAGCTATCACGTCCCCAACAAACTCCTTGGTCTTATCAGTACTAGAGTCTAAGTTCTGCAAATCGCTCAAAGACCTCTCTTTGTCTTCCAGAACCCTTCTCGCTTTGCTCAACCACGTCGAGAAAACGGTCAGCTCGCCTCTGAGCTTGACCAGTTCGTCTCTGGCAGCGAGGAGTCTCCGCAGCAGTTTCTCCGTGCGATCGCCAGCTTTGTCGTAGCGCGTTTTGAGGTTACGTCCGCTCTTCTCGAGAGCGGATACCTCGCTCTTTGATAGCACGTCCCCTGCGGTGAGCACCAGCTGTCGCACTTGCTCCCCGCAGTAAGACACTTGCCCAGAGTGCTGATCCAGGTCGTCTCGGATCTGCTTCATGGTGTTTATCTGGTTGCGCAGCTCTTCGTCTACCTCGTGGATGACGTCTTGTGTCGCAATTCTGTCTTCTATATCGTCCATCCAGCGCAGCAATTTAGACAGGGTCTCGTCGCATAGTTTGTATTTCTCTTCAACTGCTTGCTGTAAGTATGATCGAAAGTTAGTTGGAGTGGGGGTTTGATGAAGGAATTAGAAGCATTAGGAGTTTACTCTACAAGATGTATTTTTCCTCCAGAGGAAAAGAGACTGATGATAGAGTGAAATAATAGAACACGGGAGAACACAACAAAGATATTTCGCTATCGCTGACTGATGACGAATTTTCGTTACTTAACTGTACTGAAAACTGAAATATTAAATTGTGTACGATACAACGGTATTTAAGACCGATCAACCGTGCTCATATTCCAGTGAAGTACAAGTTAAGGATAGGTGGGATACTCTATGCCCAGAAAGTAGTTAGTATTGTATGCCGCCGAATAATGCTTCATTTTCGGATTCGCCGCTAGAGTTTCTCTATTACGGTCAAGCAGAATTCAGTAGTATTTCACTCCATAGTTTTGCTTCATTTTTGTGATACTCACTTTGAAAATTACCGGTCGCGAGAAGGTTTGTTAGTGAATATATACCTGGACCATTGCATATAGCTAAAGAGTTCTACGCCATTTCTTACAAGTAAATAACTTAGGAGAATGCCGGAGGTCTATTTTGATAATTAGGAATATTTGTTTCCAGCTCTACAAACTGAGAAGGCTGCCAAACATTGAACCACCAAAATAATGAGCCGCCAAAACTTTGTGCCTCCAAAATGCAAACAGTGAAAAGTGAGCAATTCTTAAATAGAGTCGATGTAAGACTCAAACATACTGGTGGTCATTAAAAAACGACTTGAAAAAGTAGTCTATAATCAATTAACTGATCATGTTTTGACTAACAATGTTTTGTTTTCAGAAACTGATTTCTACTTGATCATATTCTGGAAACATATTAGCGTATTTTTAGTTCGAAATTGTAGATGGATAATAAAAAACTTCTCCTAAAATAATAAATATGTTTAGGCATCACAGGCAAACATAGCATTTTCGGCATACGAGCTAAAGACCCTAAACCTATCACATGCACGCTCAACCACACACAGAAAAAAAGACGAGTTAGTAAAACATAACAAATAAAAAATGGCGATGTTACCTATAATGAGAACCTGTGAACAGATAAGTTTAGGAGCAAACATAAAAACAATTAGAACAAAAAGTCAAGCAAAAACTCACTTGAAAACAATGACAGTCCATCAGATAATAGTCATATCTTAAATATTGTTCGTGCAGTAAAACTTTTTTTGCTTTACAGCATTTTTGAAAAGCTTCCATTTGATGTGTTAGAGGTATGAAATTTTCAGGTTATGGTAACTATTGGAGGGTGGAAAATTGTTGAGATAAATGAATTCTATAACAAACAAAATTTTTCCTTAAAAACTTTTTGTAGTCTCCCAAAATTGTAAATATTGGGGAAACGCTTTGAATGAACCACCCTGTACAATAAAATAATCTTTAAGACGGTGATTCTAAACAAAACTCTTGCAAGTCATTGCGGGGCATCTGGAAACAACGTTCACTTGTGGAATTTTTTGATGATTTGGGAATTTTTGAGGTTTTCTTGTTGAGATGTTTGTCGTACTTTGTACATATTGTATTTTGTATCATTATTGTTCAGAAAATATATAAATAATCACAACCTATTACCATTTGATTACCTCTTATTTGAAAGTGAAAATTTGATAATCTTATTCAACAAATCAAGAGACGAAATCATAAATGAAATTGAAACTATCTGATGGACTGTTAAAATTTTGGCAATCATTGACAAAATTGGCAATAGTTGAATACTAGAAAATTCTAATATTTTGCAATGACAAACAAATTAATACAACCAATAATTACGATATATCACGTGACAGCAAATACAAAGTGTTACTTTTCATTTTACTAGCACAGAAATTCTACTAACTTATGAGAGTATATTTGTGTATTCATATGCCTCTTTCAAAAATATATTTTAATTTCAATATTTCTGTATAATTTGTCACATAATATTTCTAATTGCGCAAAATAAAATTCAAAAGTGTTTCATTTCACTGATAAAAGAGAATTAGTAGTCAATATATTATCGTTATAAAAACTGCTCAGCAGGTTTCCAGACTTCTAGTATCTACCTTATTCTGAATAAAATAAAAAAAAAACATGGATATGATACTCGACATATAATCTAATACCTACTTCAACTAAAATAATTTTTCTATAATTTTGAATGAAAAATTCGAAAAAAAATATAATACAGGGTGGTTCAAATAAAGCGGAGTTTAGGAAGAAATACTCAAGATACCAGTTGTTTGGTTTCGTTAAAAATATTATTGAGACATCTGATAATTATTTCAATGGATTCAATACTGCATAAAAGATTCGAACAAAAAAATTATCCAAATACCACAACTACGTAAGTTTTATTCGACGTGTTTCGCCAGCAAAGTGAACATCATTAAGAGCTATTCGCCGAGTAATATTTAATGAGAATTTGATTTATATTGATTCAATATAAACAGGTATATGATATGATAGGTATATGATGATATGATATAGATATCAAAAAACTGCGGAGAATAGATGTCTAAATTTTTCTGGAACAATTACATGCATTTGAAAAAAATAACAGATTTTGTTTCATAATATGAACATGCCTGTGATTATTTAAACAATCTCCTCACAATGGGACAACTTCGTAAGGTTTTATTTATGCCATATTGTATAGGATATCCGGTTAACAAAACTTTTGTAAAAAGACTATAATATTATTAAAATCGAACAACTCCGTGAAGCTTCATGTACGCCACCCTATATATTAATTCTTTTAACGAAAAATTTGTTATCGTGCTCTAAATTTAATTATTTGTCAAGTGGACATTAAATCATGCGATTATCAAACGATAAGTCTGACCTATATAGCGTCACCACTCCAGCTAAGCTTCTAGCCGAAATAGACATTCAAAGGTTTGGCTTAGGCAAGAAGTCTGGTAACCTTAAGCAATAATAATGCAAAATCCCTTTAGCCAAGTTATCAAATATATTTGTATATCAAACCATGATGATGATGAGTCGATTTTTAGTACTAGCTATTTTTGAAATTCCAAATATTATTGATGAAACGAGCTTTTAATGGAAGCAACACACTACACATAATTGAATTTTGTCTGAAATGGTAAGGTGGAAATGTTTTTTTAATATTATGGAATTTCAAAAATCTATTTATTAGGTACGAACACAATCAAGCCACTCCGTTTTGTTAAATGAAGCGCACATTGGCAGACCAAATGCACTTTTTCGGTATGCAGGGGGACACCACACAAAAATGAAAAGCGCCAGCAGACTCGAAACTGTAAAAAAATGATTATGCTGTCAGGATTCAATTAGTATATTTAGCAAAACCGAGTAGTTCTTCGAATACAGTATACACAAAAATCAGGTTATATGGAATGTTAAGAGTTTCTGGAAAACGAGAGGTGTATCATTATGTAAATTTGATAGTGAGCATGAAGTCCTGTTCGAATATCCCAAAAAAGACAGCAAATCTGTTTTAAACAACTACTCATCTGGCTATGTGTGCGACAAATACTGAATCCCATCAAAGTCCTGTTTTAAATCTCAATTTAGAATTAAAATAAATATCCTCCAGCAAGAATATGGGAAAAGAAAGTGTCTTACACTGAACCAGATTATTTTTGCTGAACAAACCGGACAACGTATTTTCAACACGTGTTTGGTATACAAATTGAGTAAAATTGACTTATATTAGCTACCGCGACATTGAGGAAAGGTGTAAATCTACTAAAAATAATTTTAGTAAATAGGACTGGGAGAGTTTCTTTAATGTAAATTCTCATGAAAACACGCCAAGATTAGACTTGCTCATTTTTTGTCTCCCTCGTCGGCGATCGGCGTCTTTTGTCGGCGGTAACACAGATTCCCAACAAGCCTCAGATGCCAAGTGGCTGCGGCTAGGGGACAAAAATGAGCAAGTTGGACCTTGGCGATGAGGATGTACTCTCATAGCCATAACTCTTACTTTACCATCTCCTTAGTGCTTGGAATTGTTTTCTGTTCTATGCATAAACAATCATCTGAATCGAAATATATTTATTATATTATAGTTACACCTCTATGATGAACAAAACTGAACAGTCATATAATTCAGATAGTAAGAAGTCTTTCAGTTGAAGAACTCTGAAAAATCTATAATTTTTTTAATTCGCTGTCAAACTACCAATGATTGAAAAAACAAAGTTGCCATACTTCTTTATACAAACGGCAACAGTGTGCTGCTAGGAATATTTTTAATCACTTTAATTCATTTTCACCACCAAATTTAACAATGAGGCATTTCGTATTCTCCAACATATATCCACCTAATTTGGGAAACCCTATAGTGACTAAGAAGAACGCTTGTTTAGATTCTCTAACTCTTGATTTTGATGATACCTCTGCAGAGTTTTGTGTATATAACTTTGCAGAATCACCATTCACAAAATAAATTGTAAGAAGTAACAAGTCACTATCAAATTTCGAAATGAACTTTACTGAAAATATACTAAAGTCAATGAAAATGGTATTATCATGAAATGGTATAAATGGCACTGAAAGAAGCTATCCCATGCATGCCTGGTTCAAGCATTTTCAAAAAGCTTGCATCACTTAGCCTAAGGCTGCACTCATTAAAAGCAATTCTAAAAACACTTACCCTTTGTTCTGCTGGAAGAATCCATCCCTTCTCGAGGGCCTTGGCGAAATCAATATACTTATTTTCATTTTTGTCGAGGATTTTCCCTTCCACAGCATCTACCAAATCAGTGTCAATGGAATGCAGCAACGGCACTATTATACCGCTTTCGGTATCTTTGATCACTGTGCTACTGGGGTCGATCAAATTCCCAGCGATTGCATCACCAAGGGTGAGTTTCTTTCTGTCGATGATGTTAGTAGTAACGAAAGGATCAGTGAAACGCCCTGTGGTGGGGTTGTACACACCGAATGTGATGGTTTCAACCAACGTGAAGCTTTTGTTTGTAGTAATGAGCAAACCGGATTCTAAAGCTGTCGATAGAGAGTACAGTTTCGATGTGCTGCTATCTAACACATTACCTTTTTCAGCGTCTATCAGGCCCTTTCTAAAGCCTTCGGGAAGTTTGATTAGTTTCTTTTTATTCGTGTCTTTAATGAGCGCAGTGTCTGGATCGATAAAACCCAACGCGATCGATTCCTTCAGCGTTAAAACCTCATTGGATTGTGGCACCGTGAATTTACCCGTAGTGACATCTAAGAGGCCACTTTCGATAGCTTGGATGAACGACGACGGTTCTTTGAGATATATTATTACACCTTGATCGTAAGTGACCGACAGAGATTTCACTTTACCCGTTGCTGTATCGAACACGACGGTTTTCGCGAGGTCCAATTGTTTATCTTCGATGGCGCTTGCTACGGTCCGGAATTTGCCTACCTGAAGGTCTTTAACAACAGCAGTTTCTGGATCGATGAGCTCAAACTTGATGGCCTCGTCCAGGGGACACTCGCGGGTTTGTTTAGCCACTGCCGATGAATCCGGAACCGATCTTTGAACGAACTCTTCAGCGAGAGGTTTCTCGAGCGTGATCAGTAGTCCCTTCTTGAACGCTTCATCCAGGTTGTAGGTTTTCTTAGACTTGGAATCCAACACCCTACCCTTCTCCACATCAATCTTGTGCTCCTGAATAGCAACGGTCAGAGATTTAATGCTGTTGTTAGTCATGTCTTTCAAAGCTGTCGCTCGTGGATCTATAAAGCCGTTGGCAATGGCTTGGGCGAGATCATAAAACTCTCCGTTCACTGGATCAACGAATTTTCCAGAGTCCGGTCTGTATAAAACGTTTTTAATCGCTTCTTCCAGCGTCAGAGGCGTTCTAGCAGTCACTATCAAACCCTTGTTCTTGGCTTCGACTAAGTCGACTGTATTACCGTTAGGGAACACGTAGACGCCAAGTTGGTCGTCTATAAGATTGGTTTCGATAGCAACTGGCAGCTGTACGTACTTATTCTGTTGGATATTTTTCACTAGGGAAGTCACGGGGTTGATCAGCTCGTTTTCACAGGCGTCTTTGAGATTATACTTGCGTCCAGTGGCAGGGTGGACGAACGAACCCTCGTCTGGGGTGTAAAGCTCCATTTCAAGCGCTTCATATAAGCCGAAATTCGCAAATTCTATGTCTACAATCAGGCCCGTGTTCATTGCTTCAGAGAGTTTAAAAGCTTTGTCGCTGTGTGGCTCTTTGAACGTTCCATTCCGCTTATCGATAACGCCCAGTCTACAAGTGTCTGTAAGACTCAAGAGTTTACCCTGGGATTTATCGAAGTAGCAGGGTAGCAGAGGATTGATAATGAAGTTGCGGATGGCCTCGTGTAGCGTAATTTTCCTATCGGTGTTAGGATCGTGAATCTTACCGGTAGTCTCGTCGTACAAGCCTCGGTGGATAGCCCTTTGCAAAGATATCGCAGCCTTATTGTCGACTAGGATTCCAAGGACAAAAGCTTTCTGTATTGTCACTTCGTTAGACTCTCCTTTGGAAAAGTCTTTGACTAGGCCGGTGTTTCCGTCCACGTAATTGTTATGAATTGCATCAATGAGAGGGATTTTCCTCCAGTTACCAATACGCGTGTCCTTCACGCTGACCGACTCCGCGTCTATCAGGTTGATTTCTATCGCTTCTATGAGGGTCAAGTACTGTCCGGTCTGTGGATCTAGAAACAGCTGGGACTCTTCATCATATACTCCCTTTGCGATAGCCTCAGTCAGTGGGATTGGTGGTCTAATTTCAACAAGTAAACCCCTCTCGAAGGCTTCGTTGAAATCAACCGGTTCGTTGTAGCTCAGAATAACACCCTCGTTAGTATCGATGATGCCATCATACACAGCCTGTTCGAACGTCACTATTTCTTCATCAATAGTCACCAAAGTGGAAGAAATATCTACATAGCCACGATTAATCGCGCTGGAAGCCTTCAGTCTCTCTTTGCTCTTGGGGTTGATGAATTTACCGGTAGTGGGATCATAAAAGCCCTTGAACACGGCCTCAGGGAGGGTGATTTGGTTCTTGTATGGCACCACAAGACCTCTGTCGTACGCTTCGTAAAGATTCATCTCAGAGTTGTTCATCGGGTCCAGAGCATGCCCTTTAATGGGATCTATGAGTTTCAAGTTGATGGCGTCGTTTAGAGTGATTATATCACCGGATCTGGGCTCCTTCACCGTCAGAACATTGGGGTTGACAACCCCTCCTTCAATTGCTTCGACAAGAGTAACATTCGCGTTATTGATGGTGAACAAGCCAGTCTTGGGATCGTATACTTTCTGTGCAAGGGTTTCTTGCAGAGACCAGGGTAGAACCGTGCTGAGAATATACCCTTTGAGGTAGGCTTGGTCTAGTGGAAGCAACGGACTCGTTAACATACCCTTCTCAGCATCGACAAGGTTACTTTGGATTGCTTCTTTGATTTCAACGATGCGACCACGTCTGTCGTCCTTGATTCTGGTCGTGACTGAGTCTACCAGCTTGCATTCTATAGCTTTCTGTAGTGTTATTTCATCCCCGGTGATTGGGTTCAGTATCAGACCAGTTTTGGATGAGTAGTAGTTTTGAATGATGGCTTGCAGTAGGTTGAAAACTACTGGTTTCGTCTGGATCAGGCGCAGATCTAGAGCTTTATTCAACGGGATGAGCTGCCCCGTTTTGGTATCTTTGAGCTTACCTTCTTCAGAGTCCAATATCTTCCGGTTCAACGCCTCTTCCAGAGATATGAAACTGTTTGCTTTGGTGTCTTTGACCTCGCTGATTTTATCGTCGATGATTAATCTGTCTACGGCATCAGCTACTGAGAGCTGCACTTTGCTTAGCGGATCCGAAATCTTGCAAGTTTGTGGATCATACATGTCCTTGTGAATAGCAGCTTGAAGCGATATGGGTCTAGGTATAGCGAGTACATAACCTTTGACGAATGCTTCGGGAAAGTGCATCGTCTTCTGCGTAGCTATGTTGATCACCAACCCCCGCTGTGGATCCACGATTGATTTGTCCACAGCTTCGTAGTAAGGAACTAGCTGCATGCTCTTAGGGTCTCTGATGGTGACTGACTTGCCGTCAACGATATTCGACGCGATTGCTTTGAATAGAGGCAGCACTTTGTTATCGGTCGTGACTGTGATGTTCACGGGGTCAAATAGATCTGTTTCTACGATTTCTTGCAATGTTAGCGGTTGGAATTTCTCTTTAGGTTTGTCGTTCACGTGAATGATCCAGCGAAGCTTCACAGCTTCGAAGAATGGAACCTTCTTGCCAGTCTTGGGATCAACCATGTAGCCGGTGTTTTTGTCTATTAACGGTCTTCTCAGTGCTTCGTCAAGGGTGATGTACACTGGAGGCTTTTTAGTCGAGTCTTTAACCAGAATTGTTTCGGGATCGAATACTCTCAAACCGTATACTAGCTTCTCAAAGCTGATGTAAGCCCCTGTCTTGGGGTTGAGGAACTTGCGAGATTTTATATCATAGTAACCTAGTTCCCATAGTTTCTGAGCAGTTAAATGCTTGGATATCACTAGTACACTAGTGCTATATTCTTCGACCAGAACTACTTCGTGGTTACTGATGAGTTGGATTTCGTCAAGAGGGCTGATTTTATTTTGATCCAAACCGTCTTGAACAGTGAAGGGCAGTTCTTCGTTATGGTGGATGACACGGCAGATTTTAGGCTCAATTCTACCCTGCGATATGGCATCACCGATCGGGAGTACGACGGGCTTCTGTGGGACTTCCACGTACAAGGTTACTTCTTCTTTCACATCAGTTGGTTTTTGTTTCACTGGCTTGAGCAATTTTTGAGAATAAATTTCGTGGGTAGAAGGAGTTGTCGTAGTGGTGGTAGTTTCTAGGGTGGTGGTTGTTTCTTGTGTGGTGCTTTCTGATGATCGCTGCGATTTCTTTTCTGTGTAGTTTTTGACTGCTTGTATAGCAGCAGCACCTGCTAAAACGGGTGCAACTACTGGTAGCGCTAGCCCGCCTAAAACTGCAATAAGTCCTTTTTTGGTAGCTTCCTTGAAGTCGATCTTCTTTCCAGACTTCTCATCTTTAACTTTGCCTGTTTTCGAATCGAGGAGGCCTTTTTCTACGGCTTGTTCCACCGTTATTGGTTTGTGTGCGGTAACATCGTACACCATAGAGTTCGGATCTATGATCTCTTTTTCCATAGCTTCCTTAAAAGTCAACTGTTTTTCTTTATCAGCTGGGTCATAGAAGGTGCTTGTCTCCTCGTTATATATAGTTTGGAATGCTTCGGCAATATTCAGTTCACTTGTTTTGTGACTAGTCAGAACAGTTTCTTGTACCTGTACACTACTGTCTGGTACCGCTGATAATTTTCCTTCTTTCAGTGCCTGCTCTATAGAAACTTTCTCCCCTGAGTTAGGATCGGTGAAAATGCCTGCACTCATATCAACTAGGCCCTTATTCAGAGCGTCAGAGAAGCTCATCTTAATATCTTTGACGATTGTTCGATTTTTAGTTTCGCTAATATCTCTAACGATGCCTTGCTTCCTGGCTTCGTCTATCGAAATAATTTGACCAGTTTCTAGATTTTGCACCTCGCCTTTATTCAGTAGCGCGTATCCTGTTTGGAGCTCGATCGTTTTGGTCGTCACAGTGTGGATGGTGTTTATGGTCTCTGTTAGCGTAGTGACGGGGGTTGAATGGGTGAAAGACAATCCTTCAAGGGGCTCTTTTATGATTAACAATCCCTTTTCAACCGCCTCGGATACGGGGTACACTTTTCCAGATTTTGGTTCAGTGAACATGCTCTTTTCAGAGTCGATTAAGTGAGATTCCAGAGCGTCTTCAATTTTCATCGATTCTGGGCTAGTGGGGAATGGCAACGACATTATAAAATTGTGTTCGATAGCTTCGGTGAGCGGAATGGTTTCCTTAGTAACGGGATTAAGAATTTCTTTCTTCTCAGTGTCCACAAGACCCCTTTTCATAGCTACGGGGAATGTCATGCCGGCAGGTGGAATTTCAATGGGTCCAGTCGGCACAGTATCATTAAATATCTTGTCTTTAACGGCTTCCTGTAAATCTACGCTACCGTGGCTTGTTTGAACGGACGACGTTTCGTCGTCTATCACACCTGTTTCGATCGCTTCGCCTACAGTCAAAATATCGCCAGATTTTTCGACAAGAGTGCTAAGGGGATCAATAATATCACAGATTATAGCTTCGCTAATACTTAAGTGAGCACCAGTTTCAGGGTGCACTACTTTTTGACTTTCTACGTCGATTAAACCCTGTTTCAATAATTCGGGAATGGACAGACTTCGATTCAAAGGCACTAACAATTCATTGGTACCGTCAGGGTCCAAGATACCACGCCCAATTGCTTCGTTGATAGTTAGTAAATCACCTCGTTGGGGATCTACAATTTTGCCCTGGTCACCGTCGACTTTTCGGGCTTCAAGGGCTTCTTGTAACGTCAACTGTTCACCATCTGAAGAAATGAACCTTTCTCGCTCTTCCAGAATCTGAGCTGTATCGTGATCTATGATTCCAGTCTGGAGTGCTTCAGTGGGTTTCACTATTTTCTTCCTCAGTTTTTGCAAGACCACTCGCTTTGCCTCCCTTTCAGGGCTCAGAGACTGAGCACGTCCAATTTTCACTCTGTATGTGGGTTCGGTAGTGATACGAGCTCTAGTCTTTTCAGCTTCGGACATAGTACTTGATTCATCGAGACTGATAGACGCTGTGCCCAGTTTCTTTATTTTTGCAGGGAGATGTTTCTGAGCTTCGAGTTCATCCAGTTGCTCGGGTGTGATAATTCCGGAGGCTAGAGCTTCATGGGAAGTGTATGTTTTACCCGTTTTGGGGTCTGTAATTCGGATGACACTGTGTGTTTCTGTGACAACTGACTCGATACCTTTAGCACTTAAATCTGAGCTTGCTTCTTGTAAATTGTCGAACGCTCTTTGATCTATTAGCCCTTGCTGTAAAGCTACCTCTGCCGGTATTTGCTGGCCGGTTTTTGGGTCAACCACGAATAGGTTCTTAACGATTTTTATTACAGATTTTGTAGCTAATACAGGTGTTCCAACTACGGCTAAAAGACCCAACTTCGCGGCGTCTTGTAATGACATTTTATTTCCGGATTTATCAGTGTATGTTTCCTCTTCAGGATGGACGATATTTCGCTTGATTGCCTCCTTCATAGAAATATTTATGCCTGTTTTTGGATCCTTAACTTTCACGGTATCTGAAGAGATTTTCTCTTCCAGGACTGCTGTTATGAGGTCTGAAGACTGGTTTTCTTGCGAGAATATAACGAGGGTTGATTTGGGATCGTAAATAATTCCCGGTTGAATTTGTACCGGTTCGAGAGTCCTTGTTTCACTCTTGTGGATGTGACTGGTCTCCATTATTTCTTCTAGTATTATAAGGTTTCTTTTGATAGCCTCTTCCATTGTCAGCTTTTCAGTCATATA
Source organism: Chrysolina haemoptera (assembly GCA_958298965.1). Taxonomy (NCBI): domain Eukaryota; kingdom Metazoa; phylum Arthropoda; class Insecta; order Coleoptera; family Chrysomelidae; genus Chrysolina; species Chrysolina haemoptera. The sequence continues at coordinate 2,081,125 of OY282594.1, read as the reverse complement.
ATGTCCAGTGGAGTCTAGAATGTTCTTGTCCAGTGCTCTGGTGATGGTGATTTGGCGTTTATTCGTAGGATCAATAACAACTGCAGAAGAGGGATTGATTAGTTTCAAGGTGATACATTCTTGGAATGTCACCAAGCGGTCAGTGCCATGTATAATGAACATACCATTAACAGGGTTGAATAGTTTTCGATTTATGGCATCTGCCAGAGACAAGCCTTCTTTAGGAACCTCGTGTACGTACTTTTCAAAAGATTTCTTCTCGTTGGTTATGAACTCTGACGATTGCGTTTTGGAGTTGATTGAAACAGAATCTCTGATAACACGGGAATCAGGTTCATTATGAATTGAAATGATGGTGGACGTTTTTGACATACCGGGAGCGATAACTTTTTCGGAACTTTCTGTGTCAGGAGCTAACTTACCTTCGCTGATCGCTTGGACAATTGGAATTACCTTTTTAGTTTGGGGATCGGTATAGGTCTGTTCTTCGTTGTTGATTAGACCTAGTCGTAGAGCTTCTGTATATGTGATAACTTCTTGTTTGATATCCTTGCTAGTCACAGTGACGTACCGTTGAACAAGAGTGCGCGTGACTCTAGTCGATACGTTCAAGTTGAGGAGGCTGTTCAAAAGAGCAGCTCCTTCTGGAGTGATTAGGTTTTGCGCAATGGCTTCATTGAGATAAACGATTTTATTTGTGTTCAAATCTGTTAGATTACCCGTTTTTGGATCGATATAACCGCGAAAGACCGCTTCTAAAAGATTTAACTCACGCTGGTTTTCGATTATACCGATAGGTCGAGTTAAATTCTCGTAAACTTCCGGTTTAACTTCTCCAGACGTTACCCCCTCAGAAAAAGGAACGAGTTTACCACTCTTTTTACTTACCAACAAACTACCGCCGTTCTTTTTGCTGATGAAACCTTTAACGTTGGCAGCATTGAAGCTGATGTGATCCGACTTATCAGGCGGCTGAAAACCGTCGACATCGAAAATTGATTTCCTGATTACAGATATGATGTAGCCCCTGCTAACCGCTTCTTGGAGGGTGACAATCTCTTCTGTAACTGAGTTTCTGAATGTACTATCAGGTAAAACGATGCCCTCTTTAAGAGCTTCGTTTAGCGTGATGTGCTCGTTAGTTCGAAGATCCAGAATAGTTTTAACAGAGTCAAGATCAAGAACTCCACGGTTAGCAGCCTCCAACAAAGTCAGTTTTGTTTGATGCATCGGAGAGAAGATTTTACCCTCGTCGTCCATCAAGTTATCATCCACTACTTCTTTTAGAGATTTGGGCTTGACTATCAACTGTCGTCGCTTGGCTTCAAGGAAATTTAGTTTTTCATGGCCTAAAATATACTTGCCCAATTTCGGGTTGATTAAATTACTTTCTAGAGCTTGAATTACCGTTATTTTACTATCCGTTTTGGGATCGACGATTTCCCTGATGTCACCGTCGACGACATTGCATTTCACGGCAGCATCGATTTGATATTTATTACCCGAATTACGATCCACAATCCAACCGGTTTTATCGTCGATCAAACCTTGGTTGATAGCGTCGGATAAAGGCACTGCGCCAGTTTGCAATTTAACTTCCGTGTGCTGAAGAAGATACCCTCTCTTGTACGCTTCTCTGATGTCTATAGTCTCTCCGTTCTCTAGTGTGTACGTACCAGATTGTATATCGACTCTTCCATCATCGATGGCTTGATTAATAGTTGTGGACTGATTTACCTTTATCCGCTTTTCAGATGGGTCGATGAAGCCCTGTTCCGCTTCGTATAATTCGCGTTGGATCGCTTCCAAAAGTGTGAGATCATGACCATCTTCCGATATTCCACAAGGACTTTGCAGCCGTTCTGCAATTTTAGGTTCTATCAGACCCGCTCTTTGCGCTTCATTTATGGTGATTTGCGTGCCGTCTGGAGAAGCAACTACCTTGCCAGTTCTGACGTCCAATATCCTTTCTGAAATAGCTTCACGTATAGTAAGCAGTTCTCCCGTGTAGGGATTCATAATACCGGCGATGTCGAGAATATCCATTCCTTCGTGGGAATTGTGTACCCTTTTCAGTGACTTGATTTCTGAAAACTGCATGGAGCTATCCCATCTTTGGGGCTCCTGGATTATGTGAGTTAGGGTAGTGTGTTTGTCTGGCGGTCGGCCGTTGGTGATGTGGTCCGTTTCGTCATTTTGCCAGTTATTTTTGGTTTGATCGTCCGTGATTTTAATGGTTGTGCCATTCTCCGAGTTTGTTTTTGTTGTTTGCACGTACCTAGGAATGGAAAACATTGTTGCAGTTCAATGAAAATGATGATACTACAGCTTGGGCAAATATGTTTCATATGATGTTTTTTTTTTCGTTAAGAATGAAACCGACTCTTCAACTAAGCAATAGACCGAAAAAGTGGCACCTGGACAAAACTGATTCTACCACGAATCAATTCAAAATTTTAGGCCATAATAATAATAAAGTATTCGAAAAATCAATAGAAAAATTGAAAAAAAAACTACTCAACCAATACCGAATCCAAAATGTGAATTTTTGGTTTAATTTTTTGTTTTGTTCTTCTGGCTGCATCAAGACACTTGTGCAATCTAAGGAAGACGAAAGCCTTACTTTTTAACGTGTGATACCATGCACGGAACCGGGGACCGTGCAGGGAACTGAACCCACGCCCTTGAAACAAGATGACAGAAGTCGAGAAGATTCCATTCAAAGATGATTGAAAAATTACTGACTTTTAATTTAGTTTTGACAAGCTGTAGTTTCCATTTTTTTTATATGTGAACAAAAATAATATTATCAGACGGGCATATGTCTTCAATTCTTTATATTCTTTTTACGATTGATTGTAAGATATGTAAAATGATGGAAGAGTTGGAAAAAACTTACTGTTTGCTATAGTGGGTGGTTGTCGTATATGTCGAAGTATGCTCACTCGTACTGCTCATGTGAAATTCAGATCTGAAGGTTCGGAATGGTTGTGGTTGCATCTGCTCGACCAACCTCTGAAAGAAATTAAAAACGTTACATAGTTGTAATTTTTTTTTATCATTTGGGATTTAATGAAAATCTTCTGAAACAGTGAAAAAATTGGGTTGACGAAGAGGTTTAATATTTTACGAACGGCAGAGTAAGTGGTTAAATTTATGGACCTCTATTTTTTGAAATGCACTATTTTAATACCAATATATTTTCCTAGGAGTAAGAGTTGTACAAGGTGAACTGTGACCAATTACCTACAAAAAATGGTTTACTAGTCCATCATGTGGAGACTGTGAAATTTCAGAGTAATCCGTGAAGATTTATAAAATTATTTTTGTACACCAGCCTATTTCGACGCGCCACTGAACATCAACTCTCTGTCTACGAACTGTCGATGTTCAATTTCTATGATCCGACCCGACTCCCACGAGATAGTGGATAATGGAGTAAAATATTATCGTAAAAGTAAATTGAAGAAGTTACAAAGACTGGAGAGGGTGGAGATTGACTCCGATTCTGTAGCAGAAAAACGATCCCCCTCGAATTAACCGATACAAAATAAAATGATTCGAAAAAACGAAGTTTCATCGGGACAAACCCACTTGACCCCGATAGAATCGATACTTTCTTCAAGTTAGTTCTCGGGCTGGGGCTACACCCTAGTGGAAGTTTCCGCTATCGATTTTACACTTACGAGAGCACAGCATCCCGTTCCCGACCTAAGACAATCCCGCGTATCGATTTGGCCTTTTTTGCGAGTTCGTCGCGCCTTTGGGCAATTAAAATAGATCTATTCGTATTCGTTCAATTGAGATTCCACAGTAAACGACGTGTTAGTATTTATATACACAATAAATTTAAGATACTAATTTTAACGACGCTAAGCTTAGGGGTCATGTACGAAACAGCGCTTTAAGACGGGGTTGGAGAATGATGGGATTCCTATAGGTATTTATCGAAATAGATTATGAAAATGATGATAATTAATGTAATGCATACTTTTATGATAAAACTTGTTATAATGTTGACTTTCACAATTTTTGTTTTACAGAACCGCGACATATGTTTCACCATACAATGACTTCTTCAAGAAGAAGTATAATATTACAATTATGCAATGTTATTCTTGAATACTCTAAAAATCATTTCTAGTTTTTCAATTTTATCATGTCTAAAGGTGGTCAGTCCCAACGAATGGGGAATCGTATTCAATGCTTGATTGCAATTAGCACTTGCAATTGTGTCATTTTGGGGAAACATTGCCCAAATGGATGTCAGATGTAATGATAAGAATCATCCAATTCCTACCTACTTTCCCTAGACTCTCCCGATGTTCTTCGAACAATACAGGATTTTCCTTTTCGTGGAAACCAGAACTAAAAAAAATTCTAACAGAAGATCCATCGTTTGGAGGATTTTTTCGTCGGTTTTAATCGACCACCAAAAATAAGTACAATAAAATCGTGACGGAGAGTACTTTTATAGCAAGTCAGTTCCTAGCAGACAGTTGTGATGACCATATATCTAAGTATATAAGTAACTATAACTATCATTAACGCTGTTGCAGGATGTAATGATTTTGTTTACACCATTTTTAATTATCAAAGTACGAGTGAATGATAGGAAGAGAACGGAGCGAACGGAGCTCGCAGAACGAGAGGTCGTATTAATAAAATCATTTCATTTTTATTTCAAGTTCGCCAAGACACAAACTTCAACAGCATTCATGATTACGACATTTATACGACTATTGTGGATCGTGGCAACATTTGCATATTCAGGAGATATATAAATCTTTTTTCAATGACAAACTCGATAGCCATGTAGACTTAGAACCAGAAAGTTAGATAAACGAGAAAGATAAGTGGATTAGGTCACGAAAATATTTTCAAACCAGGTTGAAGACAGAAACGGAATTTGAGTTTTAATGTCGACATGAGAACTCTCAAGTAAGCACCACTATTGCACTTTTAGCGACTGAGCTTCAATGGTAATTAATTGGCAGATATACGAGGATGAAGTGGAAATTCCGATACCTTTTCTTATATTTTTCATAACTGTTTTTGAACCTTTTAGAATAATTATGGATCTCGGCAATGATCTCTCTACTTTAAAAAAATACTGTGACACTATATGTAATAATAGTCTTGTGTTTGAAAACTCTCACATTGCACCAATCGAAATACAAGTTAAAAAAATAGTTATTCAATCAACTAGAGCACTAGTTAATGTTCGAGATCATTGATTGCATTTTAATATACGAGTTGATAGCAATATTTTTACGTCGCCAAAAAAAAAGGATGAGAATGAAAAATAGAAAACGAATTTGATAGGATTCGCACTTGTCTACGGACAAGGCTGAACCAAAAAAAGCCGGTAAACTGACATTTTACTGCTGCTGTATGAAATAGAAGATTAATGGTCGATTTTGATAAATCATGCATCAATAGAGAAATCGATCATTGATATGGGTTGTTAATTATCGATTTCGTTCACAGCGAAGAACATTAAACAGACATGTTGATACGAGGTCGACGGAAAAATTATTAAAGTGATAAAAGTGGTACAACTGATTCAAACGAAAACCTCTCATTACATTCAATACTCAAGTCAACTGTATTCTATCGTTCCTACAATGAGTGTGAGAGTAATGAAAACCATCAAATATGATTGTTCCAAAAGTATAAATCTTTACGGGAAAATTAGACAATATTTTTTATATAATAAATGTCATACTGTAGTGCAGCATATTTTTAGGTGCCCTAACCAGTTCATTATCATGATAAATAACCCCTTTTTGTTCACTCCGTAGATGGTTTTATCAAGATTCATCTGCTTACGGAAGTTTTTCGATAAGACGTCACTTGAATGCTTCATCACGCTCTGAATACTTGCTCTCAAGTCAGATTATGAATAGTTATCCATCAGTGGGTTTTAAGGAATTACTAAATTTGTTGAATAATGCAAATGTTGCTTTTGTTAGTTAGTTACGCTTGAAAACCATCCCCATCACGTCATTGACATTGTTACGGCTCTTAGACACTTATTTTTACATTTTCCAAAAGAAGAAAAAGAAGAAGAAGAAGAAGAAGAAGAAAAACAAGAAGAAGAAGAAGAAGAAAAACAAGAAGAAGAAGAAGAAGAAAAAGAAGAAGAAAAAGAAGAAGAAAAAGAAGAAGAAGAAGAAGAAGGAGAAGAATAAGAAGAAGAAGGTACGTGGAGCACACCACTCAAAATTAACACTCGAGGCACCGTGAAAGACATACAATACTGCCAAAGTCTCAGGTCCAATTGTAAGCGCTTGGCCGTGCATATACAAGAGATTACTGAACTGTGTGCTTCGGTAGAGAAGACTCCAATTTACAACCCGTCAGCAACAGCGTTACATAAGAGTTGCGTATGTAGAAAAACAATCTTGTGTGTATTTCGAGCACAAAGTGCCATTGCGGCTCTCCAAAAATGGTCGCGCTCTGCGTCGCGCGTTAACGATATTTGTCTAGAGGCAAATCACTTCGTTATCTGAATCCACACGAAAAAATTTCAGTACTCTCGAATGCAATTGAAAATACAGTTCCACGTGTCGCACTGGATTCTAACCGTCGGCGGTAGAAGTTGGTAACATAGAAAACTGCAATTGCCCTTCAGATAAAACAAAGAATTCGAATGGAAATCCAATTACCTCATACTCTTATCAGTTTCTTATCATAGAAATACTGTTTGTGGTGTAGAGAATTTATTATCCATACTTAATTGGTGTAGAAATAAAAGTAGTTTCGACAGGTGCACAAATCTAATAGCGAGACGTCATTATTTACCAGGTTGCACATTTTGGGAGTTTACCTCATTCTCCAAATACCGTATACGGAAATAAAGTCAATATTTAGGAATCATTCGTTGTTGTTGAACGTTAATTTGAACATCAGACAAATGCGACAGGGCAAGTTTTGGAAAACCTGCTGAATGGGTTCTTTACAGTATTTCCGCAAATTGTCAAAAAAAATGAAATAAAAAATGTTTTCGAAGATCTCGAAATGTCAAGTTTTCTCAGCGTCAGGCAAATAGGAACAAACATTGGCATGTTATTGTCAATAAAACGCTGTTACAAATCCGATTTTAATTGGGTACTTTCCAAAAATATGTCTGTCTAATTAGCTCTCATCAAGAATCACTCTGTATTCCGGGTAGTAGTGTTTTAATGAGTAGGTAATGAGTGTACTGAATGTTTTACCTGTGTAGGTATTGTTATTCTTTACTTCGGATTATTACTTCATAAGACAGCATATTGCGCAAGAATAAATGTTTCGGTCTGCTCGATGTTTGTTTACTTGACTGGACTGTTTACCGAAAATAAAATTATTCCAAAGTCACAGGTTCATTGTCATATCATTTTTATTTCTATGTTCATTTTGACCCATTTCTCACATATGTTGTCTCAAACGAAGCTTATAAAATATGTTACAAATCTCCTAGTGAAAAAGGTGACATACCATTGAAAACCTCGTGAGAAATGTTTCGATATTTCATGATAAGTGACATAAATATTCGATGATCTAATCTTATTGGTATTTTGGTCGATGATTCGATATTTCGTGAAGGAGATGGAAAAAATAGTAAAACTGATTATGGGCCACTAGCAAAATATATTGTGTTGAACTGGTGGTCTAGATAGTGTGCAATGGTCCAAATTCTAATTGTAACATTAGTAACACTCAGCTATACCAACTGATTTTTTTTCAACGAGGCCTCGTAGTATAAATCTTTCTCTCGTGACTTATTTTCAACATAACACACTAGTACCATATATAACTATTCTTTAAAAATTTAATTTTTTTCTTCCCTTTCAATACAAAGCAGGACAAAGTTATGTTATTTTTACTCAGAAATGACATCAAGGAAAGAAATTATTACTGCATTTTGATTGTTCAAGGTGTTCAAGAAAGTCCTCATCTTTTGGAAAACCAACTGAAAATTTCAGGACTAGTTTTTCCAGCAGTTTTCTCAAATAAACATAGATAAGCCGCTATTGATATAATTAACCGTTAATCCAGTACGAGCATACCAAACTTAGTATGCTCGTAGTTGGAACCATGATAAACACGAAAAAAAAATTGTTTCCCAAAATTCCAGGGGTGGTACATATATTTTTTTTCGTTTAAAAATATATAAATAGATTTTTGCTGTAATCTTGGAAAATATATGATTTATCGGAAAAACAACTCAACAGGGTGAAAAATAATTCAATTTTCCACAAAAATTATTCCCAGTAATTTCTTATGAAATGCGCTCGTTTTCCCAGAAAACGTGATTGAACGCCGACATCAAATTTCAGGTTCTCCCTTACCCGCCCCTGAAAGTTCTGGCGGAGCCGAATATTTGATTGGTCATAACTCTGCTAAAAATGATCGGAGAAGGAAAAGGAAAAGTTCATATAGTTTCTGAAGACTCCTACCTTCTCATGAAAACATAATATGCGAGCATTTGAGTGAGTACCTAAAATGTGTTTTGTCGCACTTCACGGAGATGTTTGTGGATGATTCGAAAATCATGAATGATTTAGTAAATATGAAATTATTATTCTGAAGCAGCAACCCATACCCTCTTTGGACTATATGCAACAATTTTAAAGTAGTGTGACAGGTCCCACTTATACATGCCAAAATAAAAACTTTGTTTTACTCCTGCCTCATTTTCAACTTACCCATAAAATCGGCATTCTCTTGACTAAATGTTGAAAATAATCGCTTATTCATATTCTACATATAAATATTTAATAATACTATTATGAAGTGCAAATTTCAAGCTTGAAATCACATACTAAATTTTTTATGTACGATGTGTATGAGCGATTATTTTCAACATTTACTGAAGAAATTGCCGGGATTATGGGTGAGTTGAAAACTGAGGTAAGAATAAAATCCAGTTTTTTCTTTGGCATGTATAAGTGAGACTTGTCTCACTAGTCTTAAATCGTTGCATATGGTCCTAAGAGGGTTCTGATTCCTGCTTCAGTATAATTATTTCATATCAGCTAAAATATCCATGAGTTTCGGATCCTCCGTAAATATCGTAGAAGGGTTATGTGAAGTGGGACAAAACACATTTTAGGTACTCAGATACTCACATGTTATATTTTCATGGGAAAGTAGAAGTCTTCAGGAACGATATGCACTTTTTCTTTTCCTTCTACTATAATTTTTAGCAAAGTTATGACAAATCTAATTTTCGGCCCTGCCTGAACTTGCAGTGGCGGGTTAGCGCGAGCATGACATGTGACGTCGCCGTTAAACCACGTTTTCCGAGAAAACGAGCGTATTTCATAAGGTATTACTGAAAATCATTCTTGTGGAGAATTGAATTATCTCTCAACCTATTGAAACCGTTTTTTGATAAATCTTATATTTTCTGAAATAACAACAAAAAAAATTGTATTTTTTTTTAATGAAAAATTTTTTAGGTTCCACTCCTGATTTTTTGGTAAACAATTTTTGTTTCTAATAAAACATGATGTCAAAATGTTATGTGCCGAGTTTCAATTCACTCTTCACTTTTTTGCTCGAGTTTGTCTGTCGTTACTGGATACGTAGGTAGATGTTTAAAAACTGGCCCACATGTAGATACAAGAATCAAACAAAACACCTACCCAGGGCACGTTTTCCAATTCATGGCGAAAGTCATAGTCATCGCTCATTTTTCAGTCCCAATCAATCACTCTAACTTAAACAAAAAACTATGTCCTAGGCGTGTTTCCCCCCAACAAGCGAATAACGTCGGAGAAACACCTCGAAAACAATCGATACCGAACACAAAAAAAAAGAAAAAACAACAGCAGGAACCCCGACAGTGTTGCAAACGACGAAAAATCTATTCTCGAACCGTTTTCATGTAATACGTGCGCGACGCGAGAACACTTTGCCGCGGATTGCAGCGATAGACTGCCGCAAAATCCAACGCCGTCGATGATCCTGCTACAGTGCTGCTACGCGACGTGCGGCGTTCGAGTTTTCCGACGCCTCGCGATGCCAGCAGGATTTCCTAGCCTTGATTGTGACCGCGGAGGCTAGATGACTGTTAAGACAGCCCCGATTCGATTGTTGACGGTTTATTTTTAGGATTGATGCCATACAGAGGCGAATATAAACGGTGATTTACTGGTCGAATATTTAACGAACATTTGGCCGAATCTACACGATATCAAGTAGGCTATAAATGTAAATGATGTTGATGTTTCGTTCGACAGATGTTCTTTTGTCGGTGGGACACCGTTGAGAGGCACTTCAGGTGTAGAAGGTGAACAGTGGTTATTGATTGTTGATGGATGTTTGAATAATGAGCCACCATGAAATCGAGTATACTGACATCACCTCGCAAATTTGTTATGGAATGTTCAACATTTATCAAAGGAAAAGCACACATGTCTACGAAAGAGGAAGTACTTTATCACTGAAATCCGCAATAAATTTAATTTTATTTTATTCCATCCAAACTTCGCAAATATATAATCTCGATAATCTCGTTGTCAAAGGAGACTAAAATTTTCCAAAATAACCTGGTCAATGAGAAGCGTCCCCGATACTCCATTATATATAAACTTCATCTATAACACTTGGGAAAACTTCTAAATAAGCGAACGCACTTTAGAATTAACCAGGAACCATCTCCAGAAATCCAGAAATATGTTCAACCGTGAGAGGATCTCGGAAATATATTTTTCAATGCATAGAAAATCAATAGTTTTAGTTGAGTGCCATAAATAAAATTAGAAAGAAAATTCAAAACTTCAAGTCGTACCTACTTTGAACTAATTTCACGATCATGTATGTTAATAATTTCAATAAAATTTAAATTACAAACTACCTGTTCCAGTAGAATGAATTGAATAAACGAACAAACCAAGTTTTACTTTGTAACGGAAAATAAAATTCACTAAACTGTTAGGTTTATACAAGTTGGCTGTTTGTTCTAAAGTAAATACATTTCAACCATTCATTTTGTAGGTTTTTTAGACGTTTCAAATTTCAATTATCAGCGGTGTCCAAGATTGATATCAAATACTGTAGGTTTGAATGATAATACAATAGTAAATATTTTCTGTAAATTGACCAATATTATTGTTCTATGGTAGTAACATGAATCTGGATTTATTGAAATTCAGAGTGAGTTGAAATCTCATTCAGATCACTTTCCATATTTTCACGTATCTCAGTGGCAAACTATACAGGGTTTTTCCGAAATTGGGAAGATTAAGGAAATTGGGTGTTATATGATGGAACATAATATATCAATAAATGGCAATAATTTTATTTTTGAAGCAGTCATTAATTTTCGAAAAATCTTATGCATTTTTATGAAATCGCTTTCAGTTACCTGTGTTTGGGAGACACTGCTTGATTCTCCAGGCCACAGCGTGTCTGGACAAAAAAAGTTTTGAAAACTTTAAAATTCAATATCTTTCAAAATATTTTTTTTTCGCAAAAAAATTATTCTTTCATTTTGTTTTGTTTTGTCATCTACTTCCCATTTCATTTATCGCTCGAATTTCGGAAACAACCTGTATTAACGTAGTATCATCGGCAAATAGTTCCATTATTCCTGTCAGTTACAAATTTGTAGTGGAGATAATATAAATAAAACGGGTCCTGAAATTGAACCTTGCGTTACCCCACATTTGCTATCTATCAAAGAACAGCTAACACCGCATTAACTGTACACTTTCCGCACTCGTAATGTAATACTATATCGCACTGAAAGTGCACTAAGGAAGAAATACGGTTTGAATAATAATTTTACTCATTATTTTCTAATTTCCGTTACACCTATTCAATTTTATTACAAATGCAGTGGCGTTTTGGTTTTACTTCTATCGAGTGGTGAAAAGGGAAAAAGTTCCAAATGAATAAATAGATATTTCAGAACTCTACACTACTCTAATTATTATTCGTTTGAATTAGCTCATGAATATCACATTGTATATACTATTTCATCACGGATGATAATTGATTTTCCGAGAAGGAAAAATCATCGATAATTCCTAACTGAAACGCATTTACTCGAAACATTCTTGATTGCATAGTGTTTAGAGGAAATAAATAGGTAATAAACAATTTTTCGCCTACGCTAAATATCCATACATGGAGGCGATAGATCGTCAATTCATTATTCCAAGGCCTACGTGAACTAGTATAGATACCCGCCTAGAAACTCCTACGCCGCGACAAAGTTCAAAAAAGTTTCCCTTTCGTCTGAAAACAGAGCCGGCCTTAAGGGTGGCCAAGCGGGGGCCGGCCCCCGAAATTAATCAAGACCTACTTACGCATATCCATGTCTCAAGATCGTTTAAGTTCATTATCGATAGAGTCTGATATAAGTGCGAGGCTGGAGTTTGATGCCATTATAGATGAATTTTCGAAAATTAAAGCTAGGCGGGTGAATTTTTCATAAGATCTCATGAGTTTCACATGTACAAATTCAAATTATTATTTTATTTTGAGTTTTGATGTTTCGTTTGAATATTCAGAGTTTTATTTTCATTTTTGTTATTGGTAGGTATATTACGTAATATATTATATATTGTTTTGTTTAGATTTTGTTTCCTTTCTCATATCATTTTATCTAGTATTGATTATTACATTGTCAAAACATTCAAAAGTACTTTTCTCGCCAAATAAATTATTGATTTAAATTACGTGTTTTATATTTTGAACATATATTTAGTAGGCACGCCATTCGAGAGGTAGTAAGAGGAAGGTGAATAAATGAGAACATTGAGTAGGCATTTCTTCGAAGGACAAAAATATCAATTTATTGATAAATAAAATATATAAGGGCCTCGCACAACAAGTTGGCCCCAGGCATCGCGCTCACTAAGGCCAGCTCTGTCTGACAATGTAGAAATGTGTCCCTATTAATGTTGGTACAGTCGATGTAGAAATTTCCTACACAATTAACCGGCATGGAAACAGTGGTGGATCTAGGGGGGGCAGGCCAGAGCCCATGCCCCGGGCGGCAAAATCAGAGGGCGTAGGTCAGCAACCGCGGCAACCGCGCTCGCCCCGCCCGCAGGAATCGCAAACCGCGAAAATGAATTAGGAACTAAAAAAATAATAAAACAATAACAAATTCAGTACGAATCGTTATAGGAACGACACATTAGTCAGACAAAATCCTTATCAAAATGTTCAATAAATGAAATCTTATTCCTGAAACCTTAAGCGTAGGCATCCAGAATATTTATCTGAATCTATTGAATCCGAAATAAATTCTTACCCAATTGTATAAATAACAACTTGAAATGTTTCTTATCATTATCTGAAAAATAATAAATGATATTTTGTCGATCGATCATTCATAATCGCAAGTACTGAGTGACATCGTACTTAGTAATTAATTATGAATCCAGGAGTATTCGATGTCAATAGTCGATACAGGCTGAGATGGTGTTGTCAGTGATAATATACATATTTCTCATAATTTTATACATATTTCTCATAATTTTATACATATTTCTCATAATTTTATACATATTTCTCATAATTTTATACATATTTCTCATAATTTTATACATATTTCTCATAATTTTATACATATTTCTCATAATTTTATACATATTTCTCATAATTTTATACATATTTCTCATAATTTTATACATATTTCTCATAATTTTATACATATTTCTCATAATTTTATACATATTTCTCATAATTTTATACATTTTTGCGATTTTAATTTCGGGAGTTCTCGCAACGGAAAGTGGGGGCGAGTCCAACATAAAAATTTCTTTCGCCGTAACTTTCTACTTTCGAAATTATCGATTTTTTTTCCGAAGCCCTTTCTTTATCCGTTCTCCATCTAGTCTTCAGAGGGCAAGGGGGGAATATAACATGGAATGCTGGTTCAAATACGACTTGTATTCCGTCGACTGTCCATTTATGATGTATGTTAACGCACACAAAATCGATGTATAATGACCCCTACTAATGAATAACTTTCTATTAATCAATGATTTGACCAACTTGAGATCGGTTAGAGATAGACCAATTATGCGAACGCCAATCAATTCAGAATGGTCGAATTATTATGTGTTGTGAATTTCGGTCAATCAAAAAAATTAAAAATTACTGGAAAAAAGTTGCAAGGGGTTCACCCCTAAAAATCATGAAAAATACTAAGTCGTCACATCGACTTGAAATTTGCACTGTATACGTAAAATTTCATGCTGATTCCGAAAATGTATGATTTTTATGTGCTCAGATATAAGATTTAGCCGGAAAATGGTGTTTAAGGTAGAAAATCCAACTCACTGAGGTTTTTCATTTTCAATTTTTCAAATTTGAAATTTTTGCCCTCAAGCGTATTTTGACGTGCTGATTCCGAATTTTTGAACGATAATGTCGAAAACTCATTGGAAATATTTTTGGCGCCAAAAAAACCATTTGAAAACTGATTCAGAGCTGACCAACTCGAGAACGGTTAGAGATAAACAAATTCTGCGAACGCCAATCGATTCAGAATGGTGGAATTAGTATGTACTGTGAATTTCGAGTCAATCGAAAAAAATTAAAAATTACCCGAATACCCGAAAAAAGTTGCAAGGGGTTACCCTTAAAAATCATCAAAAATACCAAGTCGTCACATCGACTTGAAATTCGCATGGTATATGTAAAATTTTATGCTCATTCCAAAAATGTATGATTTTTATGTGCTCAGATATAAGATTTAGCCGGAAAATGGTGTTTAAGGTAGAAAATCCAACTCTCTGAGGTTTTTCATTTTCAATTTTTCAAATTTGAAATTTTTGCCCTCAAGCGTATTTTGACGTGCTGATTCCGAATTTTTGAACGATAATGTCGAAAACTCATTGGAAATATTTTTGGCGCCAAAAAAACCATTTGAAAACTGATTCAGAGCTGACCAACTCGAGAACGGTTAGAGATAAACAAATTCTGCGAACGCCAATCGATTCAGAATGGTGGAATTAGTATGTACTGTGAATTTCGAGTCAATCGAAAAAAATTAAAAATTACCCGAATACCCGAAAAAAGTTGCAAGGGGTTACCCTTAAAAATCATCAAAAATACCAAGTCGTCACATCGACTTGAAATTCGCATGGGATATGTAAAATTTTATGCTCATTCCAAAAATGTATGATTTTTATGTGCTCAGATATAAGATTTAGCCGGAAAATGGTGTTTAAGGTAGAAAATCCAACTCTCTGAGGTTTTTCATTTTCAATTTTTCGATTTTTGAAATTTTTGTCCTCGAACGTATTTTGACGTGCTGATTCCGAATCTTTGATTGAAAATGTCGAAAACTCATTGGACAAAATTTTGGCGCCAAAAAAAACATTTGAAAACTGATTCAGAGCTGACCAACTCGAGAACGGTTAGAGATAGACCAATTCTGCGAACGCCAATCGATTCAGAATGGCAAAATCAGTATTTACTAAGAATTTGAACGAAAAAAATCGACGGACCAAAAAGTTGAGTACATCATGATAGAGATAATTTTCTGAACTTTTTTATTTTTCATTTTTCGAATTTTGAAATTTTTGTCCTCGAACGTATTTTCACGTGCTGATTCCGAATCTTTGATTGAAAATGTCGAAAACTCATTGGACAAAATTTTGGCGCCAAAAAAACCATTTGAAAACTGATTCAGAGCTGACCAACTCGAGAACGGTTAGAAATAGACAAATTCTGCGAACGCCAATCGATTCAGAATGGTCGAATTATTATGTATTGTGAATTTCGGTCAATCAAAAAAATTAAAAATTACTCGAAAAAGTTGCAAGGGGTTCACCCCTAAAAATCATGAAAAATACTAAGTCGTCACATCAACTTGAAATTTGCACTGTATACGTAAAATTTCATGCTTATTCCGAAAATGTATGATTTTTATGAGCTCAGATATAAGATTTAGCCGGATAATGGTGTTTAAGGTAGAAAATCCAACTCTCTGAGGTTTTTCATTTTCAATTTTTCAAATTTGAAATTTTTGCCCTCAAGCGTATTTTGACGTGCTGATTCCGAATTTTTGAACGATAATGTCGAAAACTCATTGGAAATATTTTTGGCGCCAAAAAAACCATTTGAAAACTGATTCAGAGCTGACCAACTCGAGAACGGTTAGAGATAGACAAATTCTGCGAACGCCAATCGATTTAGAATGGTCGAATTAGTATGTACTGTGAATTTCGAGTCAATCGAAAAAAATTAAAAATTACCCGAATACCCGAAAAAAGTTGCAAGGGGTTCACCCCTAAAAATCATGAAAAATACTAAGTCGTCACATCGACTTGAAATTCGCACGGTATATGTAAAATTTTATGCTCATTCCAAAAATGTATGATTTTTATGTGCTCAGATATAACATTTAGCCGGAAAATGGTGTTTAAGGTAGAAAATCCAACTCTCTGAGGTTTTTCATTTTCAATTTTTCAAATTTGAAATTTTTGCCCTCAAGCGTATTTTGACGTGCTGATTCCGAATTTTTGAACGATAATGTCGAAAACTCATTGGAAATATTTTTGGCGCCAAAAAAACCATTTGAAAACTGATTCAGAGCTGACCAACTCGAGAACGGTTAGAGATAGACAAATTCTGCGAACGCCAATCGATTTAGAATGGTCGAATTAGTATGTACTGTGAATTTCGAGTCAATCGAAAAAAATTAAAAATTACCCGAATACCCGAAAAAAGTTGCAAGGGGTTCACCCCTAAAAATCATGAAAAATACTAAGTCGTCACATCGACTTGAAATTCGCACGGTATATGTAAAATTTTATGCTCATTCCAAAAATGTATGATTTTTATGTGCTCAGATATAACATTTAGCCGGAAAATGGTGTTTAAGGTAGAAAATCCAACTCTCTGAGGTTTTTCATTTTCAATTTTTCGATTTTTGAAATTTTTGTCCTCGAACGTATTTTGACGTGCTGATTCCGAATCTTTGAACGAAAATGTCGAAAACTCATTGGAAATATTTTTGGCGCCAAAAAAACCATTTGAAAACTGATTCAGAGCTGACCAACTCGAGAACGGTTAGAGATAAACAAATTCTGCGAACGCCAATCGATTCAGAATGGTGGAATTAGTATGTACTGTGAATTTCGAGTCAATCGAAAAAAATTAAAAATTACCCGAATACCCGAAAAAAGTTGCAAGGGGTTACCCTTAAAAATCATCAAAAATACCAAGTCGTCACATCGACTTGAAATTCGCATGGTATATGTAAAATTTTATGCTCATTCCAAAAATGTATGATTTTTATGTGCTCAGATATAAGATTTAGCCGGAAAATGGTGTTTAAGGTAGAAAATCCAACTCTCTGAGGTTTTTCATTTTCAATTTTTCAAATTTGAAATTTTTGCCCTCAAGCGTATTTTGACGTGCTGATTCCGAATTTTTGAACGATAATGTCGAAAACTCATTGGAAATATTTTTGGCGCCAAAAAAACCATTTGAAAACTGATTCAGAGCTGACCAACTCGAGAACGGTTAGAGATAAACAAATTCTGCGAACGCCAATCGATTCAGAATGGTGGAATTAGTATGTACTGTGAATTTCGAGTCAATCGAAAAAAATTAAAAATTACCCGAATACCCGAAAAAAGTTGCAAGGGGTTACCCTTAAAAATCATCAAAAATACCAAGTCGTCACATCGACTTGAAATTCGCATGGGATATGTAAAATTTTATGCTCATTCCAAAAATGTATGATTTTTATGTGCTCAGATATAAGATTTAGCCGGAAAATGGTGTTTAAGGTAGAAAATCCAACTCTCTGAGGTTTTTCATTTTCAATTTTTCGATTTTTGAAATTTTTGTCCTCGAACGTATTTTGACGTGCTGATTCCGAATCTTTGATTGAAAATGTCGAAAACTCATTGGACAAAATTTTGGCGCCAAAAAAAACATTTGAAAACTGATTCAGAGCTGACCAACTCGAGAACGGTTAGAGATAGACCAATTCTGCGAACGCCAATCGATTCAGAATGGCAAAATCAGTATTTACTAAGAATTTGAACGAAAAAAATCGACGGACCAAAAAGTTGAGTACATCATGATAGAGATAATTTTCTGAACTTTTTTATTTTTCATTTTTCGAATTTTGAAATTTTTGTCCTCGAACGTATTTTCACGTGCTGATTCCGAATCTTTGATTGAAAATGTCGAAAACTCATTGGACAAAATTTTGGCGCCAAAAAAACCATTTGAAAACTGATTCAGAGCTGACCAACTCGAGAACGGTTAGAGATAGACAAATTCTGCGAACGCCAATCGATTCAGAATGGTCGAGTTAGTATGTATTGTGAATTTCGGTCAATCAAAAAAATTAAAAATTACTCGAAAAAAGTTGCAAGGGGTTCGTTCACCCCTAAAAATCATGAAAAATACTAAGTCGTCACATCGACTTGAAATTTGCACTGTATACGTAAAATTTCATGCTTATTCCGAAAATGTATGATTTTTATGTGCTCAGATATAAGATTTAGCCGGATAATGGTGTTTAAGGTAGAAAATCCAACTCTCTGAGGTTTTTCATTTTCAATTTTTCAAATTCGAAATTTTTGCCCTCAAGCGTATTTTGACGTGCTGATTCCGAATTTTTGAACGATAATGTCGAAAACTCATTGGAAATATTTTTGGCGCCAAAAAAACCATTTGAAAACTGATTCAGAGCTGACCAACTCGAGAACGGTTCATTTTCAATTTTTCAAATTTGAAATTTTTGCCCTCGAGCGTATTTTGACGTGCTGATTCAGAATCTTTGAACGAAAATGTCGAAAACTTATAAGAAATATTTTTGGCGCCAAAAAAAACCATTTGAAAACTGATTCAGAGCTGACCAACTCGAGAACGGTTAGAGATAGAAAAATTCTGCGAACGCCAATCGATTCAGAATGGTGGAATTAGTATGTACTGTGAATTTCGAGTCAATCGAAAAAAATTAAAAATTACCCGAATACCCGAAAAAAGTTGCAAGGGGTTACCCTTAAAAATCATCAAAAATACCAAGTCGTCACATCGACTTGAAATTCGCATGGTATATGTAAAATTTTATGCTCATTCCAAAAATGTATGATTTTTATGTGCTCAGATATAAGATTTAGCCGGAAAATGGTGTTTAAGGTAGAAAATCCAACTCTGAGGTTTTTCATTTTCAATTTTTCGATTTTTGAAATTTTTGTCCTCGAACGTATTTTGACGTGCTGATTCCGAATCTTTGAACGAAAATGTCGAAAACTCATTGGAAATATTTTTGGCGCCAAAAAAAACATTTGAAAACTGATTCAGAGCTGACCAACTCGAGAACGGTTAGAGATAAACAAATTCTGCGAACGCCAATCGATTCAGAATGGTGGAATTAGTATGTACTGTGAATTTCGAGTCAATCGAAAAAAATTAAAAATTACCCGAATACCCGAAAAAAGTTGCAAGGGGTTACCCTTAAAAATCATCAAAAATACCAAGTCGTCACATCGACTTGAAATTCGCATGGTATATGTAAAATTTTATGCTAATTCCAAAAATGTATGATTTTTATGTGCTCAGATATAAGATTTAGCCGGAAAATGGTGTTTAAGGTAGAAAATCCAACTCTCTGAGGTTTTTCATTTTCAATTTTTCGATTTTTGAAATTTTTGTCCTCGAACGTATTTTGACGTGCTGATTCCGAATCTTTGATTGAAAATGTCGAAAACTCATTGGACAAAATTTTGGCGCCAAAAAAAACATTTGAAAACTGATTCAGAGCTGACCAACTCGAGAACGGTTAGAGATAGACCAATTCTGCGAACGCCAATCGATTCAGAATGGCAAAATCAGTATTTACTAAGAATTTGAACGAAAAAAATCGACGGACCAAAAAGTTGAGTACATCATGATAGAGATAATTTTCTGAACTTTTTTATTTTTCATTTTTCGAATTTTGAAATTTTTGTCCTCGAACGTATTTTCACGTGCTGATTCCGAATCTTTGATTGAAAATGTCGAAAACTCATTGGACAAAATTTTGGCGCCAAAAAAACCATTTGAAAACTGATTCAGAGCTGACCAACTCGAGAACGGTTAGAGATAGACAAATTCTGCGAACGCCAATCGATTCAGAATGGTCGAGTTAGTATGTATTGTGAATTTCGGTCAATCAAAAAAATTAAAAATTACTCGAAAAAAGTTGCAAGGGGTTCGTTCACCCCTAAAAATCATGAAAAATACTAAGTCGTCACATCGACTTGAAATTTGCACTGTATACGTAAAATTTCATGCTTATTCCGAAAATGTATGATTTTTATGTGCTCAGATATAAGATTTAGCCGGATAATGGTGTTTAAGGTAGAAAATCCAACTCTCTGAGGTTTTTCATTTTCAATTTTTCAAATTCGAAATTTTTGCCCTCAAGCGTATTTTGACGTGCTGATTCCGAATTTTTGAACGATAATGTCGAAAACTCATTGGAAATATTTTTGGCGCCAAAAAAACCATTTGAAAACTGATTCAGAGCTGACCAACTCGAGAACGGTTCATTTTCAATTTTTCAAATTTGAAATTTTTGCCCTCGAGCGTATTTTGACGTGCTGATTCAGAATCTTTGAACGAAAATGTCGAAAACTTATAAGAAATATTTTTGGCGCCAAAAAAAACCATTTGAAAACTGATTCAGAGCTGACCAACTCGAGAACGGTTAGAGATAGAAAAATTCTGCGAACGCCAATCGATTCAGAATGGTGGAATTAGTATGTACTGTGAATTTCGAGTCAATCGAAAAAAATTAAAAATTACCCGAATACCCGAAAAAAGTTGCAAGGGGTTACCCTTAAAAATCATCAAAAATACCAAGTCGTCACATCGACTTGAAATTCGCATGGTATATGTAAAATTTTATGCTCATTCCAAAAATGTATGATTTTTATGTGCTCAGATATAAGATTTAGCCGGAAAATGGTGTTTAAGGTAGAAAATCCAACTCTGAGGTTTTTCATTTTCAATTTTTCGATTTTTGAAATTTTTGTCCTCGAACGTATTTTGACGTGCTGATTCCGAATCTTTGAACGAAAATGTCGAAAACTCATTGGAAATATTTTTGGCGCCAAAAAAAACATTTGAAAACTGATTCAGAGCTGACCAACTCGAGAACGGTTAGAGATAAACAAATTCTGCGAACGCCAATCGATTCAGAATGGTGGAATTAGTATGTACTGTGAATTTCGAGTCAATCGAAAAAAATTAAAAATTACCCGAATACCCGAAAAAAGTTGCAAGGGGTTACCCTTAAAAATCATCAAAAATACCAAGTCGTCACATCGACTTGAAATTCGCATGGTATATGTAAAATTTTATGCTAATTCCAAAAATGTATGATTTTTATGTGCTCAGATATAAGATTTAGCCGGAAAATGGTGTTTAAGGTAGAAAATCCAACTCTCTGAGGTTTTTCATTTTCAATTTTTCGATTTTTGAAATTTTTGTCCTCGAACGTATTTTGACGTGCTGATTCCGAATTTTTGAACGATAATGTCGAAAACTCATTGGAAATATTTTTGGCGCCTAAAAAACCATTTGAAAACTGATTCAGAGCTGACCAACTCGAGAACGGTTAGAGATAAACAAATTCTGCGAACGCCAATCGATTCAGAATGGTGGAATTAGTATGTACTGTGAATTTCGAGTCAATCGAAAAAAATTAAAAATTACCCGAATACCCGAAAAAAGTTGCAAGGGGTTACCCTTAAAAATCATCAAAAATACCAAGTCGTCACATCGACTTGAAATTCGCATGGTATATGTAAAATTTTATGCTCATTCCAAAAATGTATGATTTTTATGTGCTCAGATATAAGATTTAGCCATAAAATGGTGTTTAAGGTAGAAAATCCAACTCTCTGAGGTTTTTCATTTTCAATTTTTCGATTTTTGAAATTTTTGTCCTCGAACGTATTTTGACGTGCTGATTCCGAATCTTTGAACGAAAATGTCGAAAACTCATTGGAAATATTTTTGGCGCCAAAAAAACCATTTGAAAACTGATTCAGAGCTGACCAACTCGAGAACGGTTAGAGATAAACAAATTCTGCGAACGCCAATCGATTCAGAATGGTGGAATTAGTATGTACTGTGAATTTCGAGTCAATCGAAAATAATTAAAAATTACCCGAATACCCGAAAAAAGTTGCAAGGGGTTACCCTTAAAAATCATCAAAAATACCAAGTCGTCACATTGACTTGAAATTCGCATGGTATATGTAAAATTTTATGCTCATTCCAAAAATGTATGATTTTTATGTGCTCAGATATAAGATTTAGCCGGAAAATGGTGTTTAAGGTAGAAAATCCAACTCTCTGAGGTTTTTCATTTTCAATTTTTCGATTTTTGATATTTTTGTCCTCGAACGTATTTTGACGTGCTGATTCCGAATTTTTGAACGATAATGTCGAAAACCCATTGGAAATATTTTTGGCGCCTAAAAAACCATTTGAAAACTGATTCAGAGCTGACCAACTCGAGAACGGTTAGAGATAAACAAATTCTGCGAACGCCAATCGATTCAGAATGGTGGAATTAGTATGTACTGTGAATTTCGAGTCAATCGAAAAAAATTAAAAATTACCCGAATACCCGAAAAAAGTTGCAAGGGGTTACCCTTAAAAATCATCAAAAATACCAAGTCGTCACATCGACTTGAAATTCGCATGGTATATGTAAAATTTTATGCTCATTCCAAAAATGTATGATTTTTATGTGCTCAGATATAAGATTTAGCCGGAAAATGGTGTTTAAGGTAGAAAATCCAACTCTCTGAGGTTTTTCATTTTCAATTTTTCGATTTTTGATATTTTTGTCCTCGAACGTATTTTGACGTGCTGATTCCGAATTTTTGAACGAAAATGTCGACAACTCATTGGAAATATTTTTGGCGCCAAAAAAACCATTTGAAAACTGATTCAGAGCTGACCAACTCGAGAACGGTTAGAGATAAACAAATTCTGCGAACGCCAATCGATTCAGAATGGTGGAATTAGTATGTACTGTGAATTTCGAATCAATCGAAAAAAATTAAAAATTACCCGAATACCCGAAAAAAGTTGCAAGGGGTTACCCTTAAAAATCATCAAAAATACCAAGTCGTCACATCGACTTGAAATTCGCATGGTATATGTAAAATTTTATGCTCATTCCAAAAATGTATGATTTTTATGTGCTCAGATATAAGATTTAGCCGGAAAATGGTGTTTAAGGTAGAAAATCCAACTCTCTGAGGTTTTTCATTTTCAATTTTTCGATTTTTGAAATTTTTGTCCTCGAACGTATTTTGACGTGCTGATTCCGAATCTTTGATTGAAAATGTCGAAAACTCATTGGACAAAATTTTGGCGCCAAAAAAAACATTTGAAAACTGATTCAGAGCTGACCAACTCGAGAACGGTTAGAGATAGACCAATTCTGCGAACGCCAATCGATTCAGAATGGCAAAATCAGTATTTACTAAGAATTTGAACGAAAAAAATCGACGGACCAAAAAGTTGAGTACATCATGATAGAGATAATTTTCTGAACTTTTTTATTTTTCATTTTTCGAATTTTGAAATTTTTGTCCTCGAACGTATTTTCACGTGCTGATTCCGAATCTTTGATTGAAAATGTCGAAAACTCATTGGACAAAATTTTGGCGCCAAAAAAACCATTTGAAAACTGATTCAGAGCTGACCAACTCGAGAACGGTTAGAGATAGACAAATTCTGCGAACGCCAATCGATTCAGAATGGTCGAGTTAGTATGTATTGTGAATTTCGGTCAATCAAAAAAATTAAAAATTACTCGAAAAAAGTTGCAAGGGGTTCGTTCACCCCTAAAAATCATGAAAAATACTAAGTCGTCACATCGACTTGAAATTTGCACTGTATACGTAAAATTTCATGCTTATTCCGAAAATGTATGATTTTTATGTGCTCAGATATAAGATTTAGCCGGATAATGGTGTTTAAGGTAGAAAATCCAACTCTCTGAGGTTTTTCATTTTCAATTTTTCAAATTCGAAATTTTTGCCCTCAAGCGTATTTTGACGTGCTGATTCCGAATTTTTGAACGATAATGTCGAAAACTCATTGGAAATATTTTTGGCGCCAAAAAAACCATTTGAAAACTGATTCAGAGCTGACCAACTCGAGAACGGTTCATTTTCAATTTTTCAAATTTGAAATTTTTGCCCTCGAGCGTATTTTGACGTGCTGATTCAGAATCTTTGAACGAAAATGTCGAAAACTTATAAGAAATATTTTTGGCGCCAAAAAAAACCATTTGAAAACTGATTCAGAGCTGACCAACTCGAGAACGGTTAGAGATAGAAAAATTCTGCGAACGCCAATCGATTCAGAATGGTCGAATTAGTATGTACTGTGAATTTCGAGTCAATCGAAAAAAATTAAAAATTACCCGAATACCCGAAAAAAGTTGCAAGGGTACCCTTAAAAATCATCAAAAATACCAAGTCGTCACATCGGCTTGAAATTCGCACTGTATACGTAAAATTTCATGCTTATTCCGAAAATGTATGATTTTTATGAGCTCAGATAAAAGATTTAGCCGGATAATGGTGTTTAAGGTAGAAAATCCAACTCTCTGAGGTTTTTCATTTTCAATTTTTCAAATTTGAAATTTTTGCCCTCAAGCGTATTTTGACGTGCTAATTCCGAATTTTTCAACGATAATGTC
The DNA here is from genome assembly GCA_958298965.1 of Chrysolina haemoptera. Taxonomy (NCBI): domain Eukaryota; kingdom Metazoa; phylum Arthropoda; class Insecta; order Coleoptera; family Chrysomelidae; genus Chrysolina; species Chrysolina haemoptera. Next base: position 2,056,428 of record OY282594.1, on the reverse strand, counting down.
GAAAACTCATTGGAAATATTTTTGGCGCCAAAAAAACCATTTGAAAACTGATTCAGAGCTGACCAACTCGAGAACGGTTCATTTTCAATTTTTCAAATTTGAAATTTTTGCCCTCGAGCGTATTTTGACGTGCTGATTCAGAATCTTTGAACGAAAATGTCGAAAACTCATTGGAAATATTTTTGGCGCCAAAAAAACCATTTGAAAACTGATTCAGAGCTGACCAACTCGAGAACGGTTAGAAATAGACAAATTCTGCGAACGCCAATCGATTCAGAATGGTCGATTTATTATGTATTGTGAATTTCGGTCAATCAAAAAAATTAAAAATTACTCGAAAAAGTTGCAAAAATACTAAGTCGTCACATCGACTTGAAATTTGCACTGTATACGTAAAATTTCATGCTTATTCCGAAAATGTATGATTTTTATGTGCTCAGATATAAGATTTAGCCGGAAAATGGTGTTTAAGGTAGAAAATCCAACTCTCTGAGGTTTTTCATTTTCAATTTTTCAAATTTGAAATTTTTGCCCTCAAGCGTATTTTGACGTGCTGATTCTGAATTTTTGAACGATAATGTCGAACACTCATTGGAAATATTTTTGGCGCCAAAAAAACCATTTGAAAACTGATTCAGAGCTGACCAACTCGAGAACGGTTAGAGATAGACAAATTCTGCGAACGCCAATCGATTTAGAATGGTCGAATTAGTATGTACTGTGAATTTCGAGTCAATCGAAAAAAATTAAAAATTACCCGAATACCCGAAAAAAGTTGCAAGGGGTTACCCTTAAAAATCATCAAAAATACCAAGTCGTCACATCGACTTGAAATTCGCACGGTATATGTATAATTTTATGCTCATTCCAAAAATGTATGATTTTTATGTGCTCAGATATAAGATTTAGCCGGAAAATTGTGTTTAAGGTAGAAAATCCAACTCTCTGAGGTTTTTCATTTTCAATTTTTCGATTTTTGAAATTTTTGTCCTAGAACGTATTTTGACGTGCTGATTCCGAATCTTTGATTGAAAATGTCGAAAACTCATTGGACAAAATTTTGGCGCCAAAAAAAACATTTGAAAACTGATTCAGAGCTGACCAACTCGAGAACGGTTAGAGATAGACAAATTCTGCGAACGCCAATCGATTCAGAATGGCAAAATCAGTATTTACCAAGAATTTGAACGAAAAAAATCGACGGACAAAAAAGTCGAGTACATCATGATAGAGATAATTTTTTGAACTTTTTATTTTTCATTTTTCGAATTTTGAAATTTTTGTCCTCGAGCGAATTTTGACGTGCTGATTCCGAATCTTTGAACGAAAATGTCGAAAACTCATTGGAAATATTTTTGGCGCCAAAAAAACCATTTGAAAACTGATTCAGAGCTGACCAACTCGAGAACGGTTAGAGACTAATTTTTTCTGCGAAAGACTGTTTGACCCTGCCATATAAAAACGGTCTATTTCATTTTTCGTAACATGTAGGCGTTTGCTTTCGTTTTTATTGTATGGTTAGCTCATTCATTGACAAAAAACGTTGCTTCATTCATTAAGTCACCATCAACGCCAATTATTTGATGCTCTAGGCGTAGAAACCGTGAATTAAAATTCAACAAAACGTTAATTGCACTTGAGAATTCAACAATATTAATGGTTATTTCGTCCTTGGGCCACATTTTTCAGAATCGAAATTGCCGTTTAGTAATGGTGTAGCCAGGTTTTCTGTTTAGAATATCACGTCATTTCCTTTCAGGTGACATAATTTTTAAAAATACATTCTTTGCCGCCACGGATAAAAATACATCACAGGTAATAGACTGAATATTTTATTTGGTCTTTTTGAATAATCAAGAAGCTCAACCACACCTACCGAAACGTATTTTTGGATAGGCAGAGCATGTTCTATTAGAAGGGTCACTCTCAAGTACTTTTTATATACAGGGTAGGGCGTCTGACATTGAACACTAAAGTATTGATATTGGTATTGATAAGTATGGATGGTGACTGATGCGCTGCGACCTGATTAGATCTATTGTTTACAGCAGCCCTTCAAGCCTCAATTCCTTCAGGAATTTTAGGATTTTGAGGGGGTCTACTTGCTGTATTTCTCCCACAGTCAGCTGGTGTGATTCCAGTATATTCAATCTGTTACGATGTACAGCGAAACACTCCATCAATATATAGTGGGGTGTTTCTAGATGTTCCCCACAGAATCTGCATGTGCTGTCCTCCTCTATGCCTATCTTCCTCAGGTGTTCTGTGAGTCTGCCATGCCCCGTTAGAAATCCCGTGATTGTCTTTAGACTAGTTTTGCTGGGGTTAATCAGTGTCTTCGATCTTACTCGGTTGAAATTGCCGAGGAGATCTTTGGCCTGCCTCAGCCCTGGAAGTCTTAGCCAGTATGCTTCCTCAGCTTCATTGAGTTCTTCTCGGAAGTAAGATTTTCCAAGTCCGCAGAATGGTTCTGGCCCGATCAATGGCGTTGCTGCGCCTTTCCGTGCCAGGGTGTCTGCTTGTTCATTGCCCTCCACTCCGACGTGGCCCGGCACCCAGAGGAGGGTCACCTTGTTGTTCCTGCCTAGATCATTAAGTTTGTACCATGTTATGGTATTCTTTCCCGGTGCTCGAATGGATTCTATGTTCCATTCTCGCTTGGTGTTTAGTTCCGTTCGAAAAAAATTCTGTAAACTAAATTTCCTGGTAATTTTGCTGGTGTCAATGATATAATTATTTTTATTCAGAAATAATACAATTATGTTTTAAGGTAATCGCCTAACCATTCTATAAGAAACCTATAACACAAGTAATTTATGCTTTTCCAGTAGCAGCTCACAATTAACCTTGTGGAAAGCTTTGGAGAAAAATGTGAGATGGAAGTTGCGTGAAACTGAGTTACTTGTCAAAAAAATACAGCTTTAGGTCTCATACAATTCTTCCAAATTTCTTTCCACTATTTGCAAAACCAAAAAAGTTACGAGGGCGAGCCCCTTTCCCCGGACACAATATCAAAAAGATATTACTGCAATGTCAACAAATTCAAAAACAATCGAAAATATATATCAAAATCACTCACCAGCGTTACAATATCCCCTTTGCATCTGTCCGCAATCTCCCTCAGCCGCCCGTAGAGAAGGTCCATCAAATACTGGAACCTCCCGTTGAACTGGTCCAGCTCGTTGGCGATCAGGTCCGCTCCAGATGGCTGTCCGCCGGTCCTGGACCAAAAGGCTGCGTCGGCGTCCAACGACGGTTGCTCCTCTAGCAGCGCTTCCCGGAACTTTTGCGCCCCCTTGCTCCATATCTAGTGTTAGGGTTAGAGGTTAGGTGTTAGGTTAGTTCAGTAAGTGCGTGTGGTGAGTCGAAATTATATGGAAGCGAGTGATATCGGTTGTGATGGTGTGTGTGGAGTGGTGCGTGAAGAAGACGTAATCGATAGAAATAATTGTACAAACAGCAAGTTGTATCGACCAGATCGAGAAATTTATTTAATCGGACGATACTTGATTAAAATCAAACAAAAGAATAAACATCGCTAATTGTAATAATATATACAATGCCGGCAAATAGTACGTAACATATAGGGAGAAAATTTATTATTGAAGTATACATATATACATAAAAAAAATGCTACGTGATCAATTGTGCACATGTCACGTGATCACTGGTATGGCGGCAAGTTGAAAAAAAATAACTATGAAGTGACAAAGCAAGGGTATTATCGCAAAATATCGATAAATGTCATTTGAAAAAGTTGCTTGAAATTTAATTATATAAAGTGTGCCCCACTTAAGACTGGCAAAAACCATTCTTTTCTGGTGTGGAGAATATGAAAATTTTTTCTCACTATTACCGAAATACAAGTGTTTCACTACAGTCAAGCTATGTAGAAGGAAGAAATATGATATTTGTGCAAAGATCAGAAAATATTCTAAAAAAATTTGCTATTTTGAATTATCCGAAAATTTCATTTGAAACTCTGTGTACGACTATATAATTAAATTCTAAGCAACATTTTCACTTTGACACTTCATAGAATTATTTTTCAATTTGCCGCCATACCAGTATCATGTTCCGAAAATGATTTTGTGGTTGTTTGACATGCAGAATCGATCACCCAGATTTTTTATTTATTTATTTTTTTTTGAATCTCTAATAAACTTTTTCCATTTGGTACGTACTCTTTGGTGGGCACTGTATATAAACTGAAGCTATTCAATAGTCGTCGCACCATCTTGCGACAGAAACAGGAAGCATTCTTATACAGCAAATAATCCAGGCAGAGTTTGAGAATAATAGGAATTGTAATCTTGGGGCAGAAAAAATTTTCAATAATTATTTTCAATTACTTAAAATAGAATCGATATCATCAAGTAATTTTTATCCTTTTGTTATTTTCATCATGTCAACCAGTTAAATTACATGAAAACATTTGCTATAACATTGAAGACCTTCTTAAAAATATTCGCATCCGGAATTTTTTCGAGAATATGAGATAAGTTAGAAAGTATTTCTAATGACTCGAAAATATAATCATAATAAAAAACGGTATTATAACAAAGGTACCTACATAATAACCATAAAAAAAATTGAGAGAAAAGCGGTATTTAATCTAGTGGTAGTTTGTGAATCGATGTATTTAATGAAGAAAATTCATGTTAACATTGATGATAAAAATTTCAATGTTAACTTTAACAAATTTTGATTTACAAAACCGCGACAATCGGGAATTTTCCTCCAGACGAGAATCAAGTTTTTTTACAAAAAAATCTGCGAGAAAAATATTTGAGTAATAAAAAATTCAAAATGAATACGGTTTTTGTTTCTTTTTCAGAGGCTGCAGATTTCAGTGATTGTTTCATTCAACTGTTTTTCGTTACCGATTAATTTTTATGAAGTAGGTATTTGATATACCTGAGCTTTTCCTTTTTAATTATTTATTTAGGCAGTAAATTATAATATTTGGAAATACCATGGTGCACCATGAATACTATAGCCTGCATCATATTATATATTTATTTGAAACTTCAAAGACATTCAATTTTCGAAAATTTGATTTTTTTCAGGAAAGGAAGTAAAGAAAAATTTATCACTATACATGAGAAAGGAACCAAAACAAAAAGAGAAACAATGTGTCGAAGGTCGGTTGAATTTGTAAGCTTCCTCATCGACATAACATAAAACAGACATATTGGTGATCAGACATATATTACAAAGATAAAATATGGAGACTTCAATTGAAAATCAGTTGACCACATGCCAAAAAAACTACCAGTTTAAATATTTATCTAAACCTACATTTTGGCAAGTGGAACTGATTGTTTTTCTCTATATCCAGCGATTATGTCTTCACAAATATGTCCATCACTCAGCTTTGATTATCCAAATGATCAAATGAATTAACTGATATATATATATATATATATCTGTTCCTTTTCGAATTTTCTATTGGCCTTCAAAACGGTTCTGATTAGAAATAGTCGAGTTTGATTACTAGACTAGATAACGATACACTTGGCCCCACATTGGGCGCCAAGTGTATCGGACCTATTCTTTCAAAAGGGTCATGGAATAATTCAATTGATAATCCATACAAATACCGAATGATGAACATATTTTGAGTGTAATGTATAAGTGGTTTTGATAAACAAACTAACTCAACACTGAAACTAATGATTACATTAATAGATTCACTGAAGAAATCAAAAACTTTACAGGTTGAACTCGATACAATAAGTGACTTAATTAGATTATTCAAAAAATATTTTGAAGAATGATTTCTTCAATTAATCGGACTAAATATGGAATGAGATGCTTTGATGTATAAATATCCTAAAAAGTAAGCAACTAAATTTTTGAAAACCAGTTCTCATCAGAAAAATAATGCACAGAGTTCACCGAGTTTTAATTTGATGCATTATTTTTCGTACTGAACTATTTCAAAATGATTGTCGAGGAATGTTTCCAATACAAAGTGGAAAAGATTGAAGAGATTGCAAAAGCGAAAGGAGAGAGAGATATAGAAGAATTTGTGAGACAAATACTATAGTTACCCAACAGTTGCATTTGTGAACATTGGAAATGTTAGAGCCTACACTACCGTAGCAATCTGCTAAAACTACTAGCCACCACCTAAGAACTGAGGAAAGATATAAGTATCATCCACCGTATTATCAGGGTTAATACGACTGAAATATATACTTACTGATAGTTAAGAGAACAGAAAATTGTAGAAAGTTGGAAACTATTTACAAAGAAGTTCATTCATTCCAATCAGTCATACAATAATAACCTAAACAATCTCGAATCGAGGGAACGGTGATACCTATCGTTATAACTGAGATTTACCTTTCCCTCTCTAATGAAGCGGCCTCCATTGATGTTCACCTGCTCGATTTTGGGGGTGCGCTCCACAACGCTGTTCAGCAGATTCTGCAAAAAATTGTTGAAATCAAAATATGCTCATACACCGGGTGACCCGGGACTAATTTACTCCCATGTTATTTTCGTTGTTATTTGTACTGAATTTGAAACTACTATATGAAATGACAAGGAAGATACAGGGGGTTAAATTGGTTCCAGGTCATCCGGTATATTTAAGTATTTAAATGTTATCTGCGTCTTGAGTGTTATTCCTAATTCTAATAGATACCAGTGAGGTACTCACCCTAGTCGCATCTAAATGTTCCTTAGCTCTCTCCTTGATGGGCTGGAGACTATCCAGTTTCCCGTACTGCTCGTCCAGCCAAGAATCCTCGATCTGCTTAGTTTCTCCGTAGTTCTTCAGGAGATCGTAAGCTTGCTTGCATCCTCTGAGTCGGTCCGCCAGCTGGGTGCAAACGTTGCTCCACCTATTGTTGAGCTTCTGAACCTCCTTGTCCAGACGTTCGACGTCAGAGTGGGGTCCGCGTTGGTTCGGTCTGGATTTCTCCGTCAAACGTCTCGTATTGTCGAAATCGTCGTTGAGTTGGTCCATCACGATTTGCTGTTGTCCGACAGCGGATTCTAGCTTGAGGAGGTCGTCGTGCACAGCCTCCAGACCTTTCTTCGTACTCGGTAGTTCATCAAACAGTGCCAGTTTGTTTTCGAATTCGGAAATTACTTGCGATGCTTCGTCCATGCCGCTGAGGACGATTTCTATACATTTCAAACGCTCGATGTAAATGTTGCTCGTGTTCCAGATGTACTGCCACTTGTCGAGGACCTTCTCGAGTTCTTTCTTGTGCTGCGGAGTTTTCAGCGTGATGGATCTGAAGGTGTCTTTCACCTGCTCGATTTCCGGTTCGAGGTTTTGGAGTCGCGAATCAAACTCTTTGTGTTCTAGGACAAGGTGTTGCAGGGTGTCAATGTCTCGGGGGAGAGGAGAGAGCACTCGCTGGTTGACGATCCTTTCGGCCTCGTCCAAGGCTATTTGCAAGTTGGAAATTTGGGTGTTGAAGACTCTCGTTTGGTTTTTACTTTCCTCTGAAAACAAATTAAATGGACTTTAGAGTCGTCCTGCCCCAGCCAAATGAATTATAATCTACTGTATAACAGCAGCGCCACCCGTGGGGAAACCAAAAAGCATTCCTCGGTGGCAAAAACCCCAGGAAGTGCACAGAGTTCAAGAATTTTTGCCGGAGAGGATCAAATAAATTAATTTACATCATGTAAAACCTCGTTTACATTATTTTCGATTTTTCGATTCAACTGAGATTTAATTTTCGAGGAAAATCTGCTGGTAATCGAGATTGGCATTCGTTTTCCGAATATCATCCTCTAGCTGACTTTCTATTTATAAAAGGGGGATATATAATTGCACTTTTGACATTTCTTTCAACTTTGTGCCTACAAACTATAAAAATATCAAAATAGCACCTGGCATGAGGTAAATGTTAATTTTTAGATTAGTAGCTATAAAATGGTACAGTTCGGATGGGTACATTTCAACTTCAACTTGATCAACTATAAAATGATACAATCGCACTTTGAAATGAGTACATTCTGTCTTGATAAGTTTAGTAAGGTTAGGTTAGGTTGGCTAATAAACTACGCACTTTCGATAATTTCGTCTTTTGTACTTGTAGACGAAAATTGTCGAGGTGATTTGCTTCTTTTCTCTATTTTTCAAATTCAAGTGCTATGTTTAATTTTTTAGTGCATATCGTATTTATTTAAAAAGGGTGTTGAAACATTTCAATTTTCTCTAGAGTCAAAAATGATTACAATAAGTCGCTGTTATTATTTTCATGTTTTAACAGATCTCATATACCAAGTGTATTTTGTTCAACAAAAGTAGTAGTAGTAGAAGTTTGAAATACTATTTCAATGTTTATTCATTTTTTTTTTTCGAGCCACTTTAGGCTTCTTTGTAGTGTATCCAATTCCAACCCTTTAAAAAAACTAGCGATGTAGCTGACTTTTCATAGAAGTGGTGGGGGAGACGTGAAGTGGTGGGGGAGACCCAAAGTGACGCCACACCTACTCGTACATTTTCTAAAAGACTGTGTCCAATTACTCACCTTCTGCTCTGGCACGCTTCTCAAACTCATCGAACAACCTATTGACCTCGTCCATTTCCCTCTTCAGTCGCCTGAGCTGCGGATCGGAAGGATCCCCCTCATTCATCAATTTGTCGGCATCCTCGTTCAACGCTCTTCTGATGGCGTTCCGTTGCTCAGCGCCGATGGCGATGAACTGCGCCAAGTCCCAACCTTTGACCACTTTGATGGTGGCGAAAATCATGTTCTGTCGCATCCTGAGTTGTTTCTTCTGCCAGAGGGCCAGCGATCGATCGTAGTGCCTTCTGATGCGTTCCGCGGCATCCAGGGATTCTTTGTCCGGCGGTGGGATGACGAAACAGACTCCGGGCACTTGGCATTCGACGCCTTTGGAGTTGTGCACGCGCCATTTGGTTCGTCCGGAGTTGTCGGTCAATGTGCACTCCTTGTTCGTCTCGATTACAAACTATAATAAAACATAATAGCATTTGTTTTCACCACTAGTGCTTTTCTATTTTCCATTGTGATTTATATGCAAAAAATAAAAGGTATCTATACATCGGAATAAAATTATTCATACTTACATTATTTTGTTTGTAATTACACACAGCCGTGACGGTGAGTGGTCTTGTAACAGGTTGTCTCCGTTGTTTCAAAGGCACTATATCTTGAGCTCTGGCGGTTAAATCTTGTACTCGATCGCCGAAAATGTTTAGTTCGTCTCGAAGGGCTTGCATGCCCTGCAAAAGTCGTTCACCAATGTCTAAGCTGAATTCGCCTTGGCTGAATTCCGTGTTCATGACCTCATCTTTTCTGAAACACAGATACAAGATAATGAAAGTTGAGTAAAAAAGATACTTCTGTGTTTTAGTCTTCAATACTGACAGGAAGTTATTTTTATCGGGTGTCTGTACTGTATGGATTTTAACTAAATGTCTAGATCAGTGGTAGCCGGCTCAAGTTCCCTCTGAATATACTGGCGATACATTTGATCGATATCGTTCGAAAAACACCTAACCTAACCGAACCACAGGTGTCTTGGCAGATATAATTCAATATCCGTCGAGGTATTAGCCAGTTGTTTTCTAACAGGTATTTGCCATAATAGCCTACAGCATTGTAGGTTGATGGGAGTAAAAAGGTAAAACATCGGTCGGCAACGACTATCGTTTCGTAAACGATCTCCCAGATAAACTTTGATCTTTGGGTTCAGATATATGACTGATTATTTTATGTTAGATGGCACCAATGGAATATATTGCACGTCAAGCCGTTTTATGAAAAATACATACCGCTGTAAGAATTATTGAATTGAATTTGCATTGGGTTAAATCAATGAAAACTAAAACATGTAAAGTTTTTTGAAATATTCCTCAAGATAAAGATTCACTTACTCTTTGAGCCATTCCTCAGTGGTCTGGATTTCTTTGAAGAACTGTTGGTATATTCTGGTGTTGTGCAGATGTTTCTCCAGGCAGTGAGTTAGCTGCAGTAGCCAAGCCCATTGGGCATTCATGGCTGCCATGTGAGCTTCTATAGCTTTCGTGGAAGGATGATTTTGTAGAACTAGACTCTCGCCACTTTCCAAGACAGCGCTGAATTGTATTTCGCGTTTTTCTAATTCGCTCATTAGATGCTGAAATAACATTAATATAATTACAGTTTACTCAGGGAACTTTGTTTTTTTTTTGAAAAAGCGGTTCTGGTTGAAGACCGCAGAAAACACCGTGGAACAAGAGTGAAAAAAATAAGATTCATGTAAGTGAATAGGGTATGAAATGAAAATACGTGCTGGCCAGTTCGTACACAAAGGCAAAGCATGTATGACAGTTTTTGTTTACCTCGTCCCCAATTCCAAAATGAAGCTGCATTAAGAAATTGATATTGATCAAAACATGAACAAACTAATGAATGTGTTTAGTGAAAAATTGTTTCATTAATGAGTTTAAATCCCACAATTCAGTTTCTTATTTTTTAGCACCATGTCTGAATGGATCTTCACACCTGAATCCTTAACGTTAAAGAAAGACTGGTAACTTTAAGAAGGGTTGTAACGATCCCCTCAGCAGAAAATATAGATTCAAGCAATTTTTTATGATGAATATTGAATAAAAGGATTGTTTGGTTTTTTGTCTGATCTTCTTACCTCAAAATACTTCTCTACAGCCCTAACATCCAGCTTGGTATCGCTCCAGTCTCTGGTGACCTCTGCGTCTTCCTTCTCGTTGAGCCACTGCAGTTCGATGGTGGCTGATTGTATAAAGTCGAGCAGAGTCTCCAGATCCGTCATCCTCTTTGTACTGAACGACAGCAACTCGGCGTACACCTTCTGAAGCTGGCCAAAGTGTTGGTCGTAAAGAGGGGTATCTTCGGGCGCCAAGTATTGCCGCGCCTTGGCACTCTGTTCCACCTTCGAGTGGAACTGGTCGATTTGCTTGTGTTCTCGGTGGTGGATTTCTCGCTCCGTTTGGACTGACGATAGGTCTGTGCCGTAGTCGGCTTTCTTCAATTGTTTCTGAAACAATAACAATGATAATAACGAATCTTCATCTACACGTTCACGGAAAGTAAGGCTCTAGCAGTCATATTTCAATTACGTCCACAGTGCATTGCATTACGTCTATATATGTCAACACATTTGAAAAAATAAAGGCTTATCAGCCATGTTTCAATCACGTCCGCCGGGCCAGATGGCTGTGAGGGGGAGGACTCCTTCCACTTCTTGTGGAATATATGGCAAGCTCAGACAAAATTTAGGAGCTGCCACTATTAATGAAGAGGAAATGCAATGGAGGGATATGTCGACCTTTATAAAAATGTAAGATGAATGAAGATGCTGGAGTTTGCGAAAAGGGCTCACTTGTGTCGCTGACCCTTGTTTCCACCACCCATTGCCATTAAAACTCCTTTAGTTTATTTCGCATATAATGCTTCGTTTGAAAACAGAAAAGCTCTAACAGCTATATTTCAATCACGACTGCAGAGCACGACGGCTATACCCGTCTCCATTTTCTTCAACATGTAGTAACAAGTTCGAGAAAAGTGCGGCGGCTCTAGCAGTCATACTTCAATCGTGTCCTTAACAAATGACGGCTAGAGCCGTCATCCTCATTTGCTTGCCTGTAAATATCATGAAAATATGTCTACAGCAATGATAATCTATTTGAGAACTGTACAACTGAATACTACTATTGACACATAAAGTGAATTCACTTACCAATTTAGTCTTGCACCACTCAATGTGTTCTTGTAACGATCTGAAGTGGGGGTTGGTATCGATTTTCCTGACTTCTTGCACAGTACGAGTGTGCTTGGTAACAGTCCTCTCCTCCACGGGGAAGCTCATATTCGCCAGTGGTCCGACGATTTTGTTATGCAAGGAGTGCCTCAGATGCACCCATCGTTCGTGCAGCTTGTTCACCCTTTTGTCGAGATCGCCGGCTTGAGGGTATCTTCCGTGTCTTAGGGTGCTCACGTCGCTGGACAGTGACTGTATGCTCTGTTCCGTCGCAGACAGGTCTTGGTCGATCTGGTCGGCAATTTTTTTCGCTTCTAGCGGGTGCATTCTTTCGATTCGTCTCGATTCGTTTTCTATGGCTCGTTCGATCGTGTCCAGATTCGTATCTGTTTGTTTGATTTCTCTGTAAGGATTTTTCAGATTGAGTATTGTGATCGGTAACAAAATATGAAAGATATATCGAGGAAATCTATATGTTGGAAGAAGATTTCATATCCAAATTCTAAAAAAAAAACTGAAACTAGTGTCAAGGTAGTCAAAACTTGTAAAAAACGTACAGTAATTAATAATTGAAAATGAAATTCGAGAGAATCAAACACGAATTTGTAGTGTTTCCACCTTTACAGGCCTCAGGTCAAGTACTGTCTTTGAGAGGCATTTCAAATAATCGAGTTTATCTAAGAAAATGCACTGTTTGTTCTGGTTGTCGGGGGTTTGCCGATGTCTTCTTTGGTTAAAATCTCCAAACGTTTCAACTGCAGCAGTATTCCTGTAACTGTGGTGAGGTTTATATGGGACAAACAAAAACGAGAATTGATTCTCGCCTAGTCGAGCACAAGCAAAGTTGTCGATTGGGACAAACCAAGAAGTCCGCAGTCACCTAACATGCATTGTCCGACGGAGAACACACTACAGGATCCTGTTCGAAAATCACACAAGCACCAAGAAAAGAAAGGAAGAGAGAATATAATATATCTACCAAAGATCTGGCACACAGCATTGAAAGGCGCCGAAACGAAGCCATGTCACCCAAATCGAGTGGAAATTACAGTTCTACTCACATACCTGAAACCATGAAAACATGATGCGTACTCGTCGCACAACGGACTATAGTACGTAGTTTATACAGTGATAAAGCACTCAACATGAACGTACCCACAATTCGACATGTTCAGCTATGTTTGTAGAACTGTACGCGCGAACAAAACAGAATCATGAAGATGACTGACGTAGTTAGAGTTGAAACTTTTGGAGATTTCAGCAAAAGAAGACCTCGGCAAAACTCCGAGTGTTTGGGTTGAAAATGTGATTTACTGATTTTTTTTTAAACTGACCTCTTTATTTTTTATTACTGTGAGACACGAAATGTGTCCAGCAACTCATTTTGCGCAAAAATACCACCTACCTGTGAACCTTCTCCGCCAACCTCTGCAGCTTCTCCAACCTCTTGATCTCCTCCCTGATGTGCCTGTCTCTATCCTGATAAGCCTCCATCAGCTTCTGCCACCTCCTCTCGATATTGTCGATGTGCAACTCCGGTTCCACTTCCACCTCCCCGATGCTCTTGAAGTATTTCTCCAAGTCCTTGAACAGCTGCGTGCAGTGGGCTTTATCCCGCTTCCTTGGCGGCACCTCGTCCGTCGCGAACCTCGAGGATTCCGCGGCGATTTTTTTCATTTCGATCAGGGTACCCGCGAAGGATCGGTCTTGCATGAGCGAGTACTTCTCTCTGGTCCACATGTGCAGCGAGGAAGCGATCTCGCGGTACTCCTGTACGCGCTGCTGGGCGTCCAAGTCGAACAGGGGGTGGATCGGGGGTGGTTCGGGGAACACTTCGTGCAGGGACGATATGTAGGTGATGAGGGATTTCTCGTCTGGGTTGTGGGTGTCCACGTCTGAAACAAGGGGTAGTATTAATAGAACTGGGGCAATATAATCTCGGAAGTCATACACTTGTGAGTTTAAGTTGACTTGTGACTGCAAACAATTCCTGAGACAACTGCCAGCAAACAAACAGGTCACTTTGATGTGGTTGTCAGGTCACACGAAGTTATAAGAGAAAGCCGACTGCCTTGCCAAAGAACGGCCAAACACACAATTTCACGGCCTTGAGTTCTGAGGACTGTCCAAAGCCCACTTAGAAGAGGATTTTCGACGCCGGGTAACTGATGAAATTAAGTAATTATTTCCCATGAAAGCTAGACAGCTTTTTCGATTGGGACAAAAAGACATTGGAAGCGGGACTCCTCACTGGATACGGTCGCCTCAAAAAAATTGGCAAATCAAAAGGTTATTAGTTGCCGCTACTGCGAGAACTTCGCTGATACTGCAGAATATTTGCTTGGAGAATTCCCAGCGCTTTTATGAACATTCCTGGAAATTTCTGGAAAGGGCCTTCTTAATACTCTCAGATGTAAGAAATGAAGCTCTCAGAAAACTGGCAAACTTCATACGAAGACTCGGAGTCCCGGAGCTCAATAGGATAAGGGTCATTCATAAAAGATCTAATAGTTCAAAGTGCTCGTGAAGACGCCTTTAAGACGCTTCCCCCCTTCAATCTAATCCAATTTCAGAAACTGGCGCCCAACGTGGGGCAAATCCTGGACTGGATCAAGATCAATTTGCTCATTCTCTCTCGTAGGCCTGCTTGCATACCTCTGGTGGTCTGGGGAATCACGAGCAATTAATGGGACCAGAACAATTATCGTAGTGTCGATTCAGTAGCGTGAAAGTCAAATGAGCAGTAAACATCTTATGTACCTGCGCAGACATGAAAAGGGCCAGGCAACTGAGATTTGAATTTTTCTAACTGCGGCAGGCGGGTTTCGAAAGAATCTCACTAGAAATAACCTCCGTCAAAGGATGAATATTTCATGATCTTCAACGAGAAGCGGTTATAGCCTAATCTTCTCCAGGGTCAAAACAATAAAGGTCTATCATGTAAAATTTGAGAGCTATCAGTGATGATTAACCATCTTTTTTGTACAACCTCCATCATTGCTTCACTGCATTACTGGAGTATTGGAAACAACTTAAGTGGAAACACAATCATGCTTCCGTGTAAGGTGTCATGAGAACTGAAGCATTGCAGTGTTGTAATGTTAAGATATGCGCGAGGGTCGTGCTGGAACTCAATTTTAAACTACCAGCTACAGTGAAGGAATTGAGAAAAGGATTTTCACTGTCCACTCATAGCGTTCTTACATATACAAAAGATGATTTATTTGGTTCAAATTTCACTTAGTGGGTATTCCAATTTACAGAAAAAAGTCCTCATCAATTCTCAAACAGCTCACCTTCTGGGTCCAACAACCTGGTCACTCCATATTCCCTCTCCGCGATATAAAAGGCCTGTTCCATCCTTTCTCTTGGCATTTGTTGCCTGGCCTGTCGGAAATCTATTAAATCGGGCCTGTTCCTGTGTATGATCGAAGAGAACGCCAACCCGTCTCTCCATGATTTCGAAAAGTCTTGCACGGTCACTCCGGGATACTTGTTGGTGGTACGCTTCGCCCATTTGAGGAGGAAGTCCTTTGCCGAAACGTTGGGTTCTTGGCCGATAACTATGTCGGATATCTGGAACAAAAAAAAATTATTCAATGATGGGAGAGTGAAATTGGTATCTGGGGGTTTTCGGGGTCGGAGATTATGATTCTCTTGTTGAAAACATAGTTGATGTGATAAAATGGAAATTGAAATCGATATAGATATGATAAGACAAGACTGAGAAGTAGAGAAAAAAAATAAAAATAATAAAAAAAAATAAAACCACGCTTGTATTTAAATGCACTGAAAAGGGGAAAATAATTTTTTTCATGAATAACCAAAAATGAAGGGTATTAGTAAAAGCGTGGAGCGCCAGGAAAATACATTTCACAATGATGATTAAGCTCTCAACACTTTTACTCATACCATTCATTTTTGGATAATCATGAAAAAATTATTTTCCCCTTTTTTAAATATAAGAGTATTTTTTTAAATTACTATTTTTTATTATTTCTATACTCTATTTCAGGAATAACGTAGAGTAAATTCTCAGAAGACAAACTGATTTGGTGTGCATTGTATTTCTGATAATTTATTCTACGTTATTCTTGAAATAGAGTATAACTTTAAAATTTCTCACGGAACAATAGTTATATCAAAATTTAAAATTAATGTTTGCTTTCATTTGCAATAGTTCAAAACATAATTCTGTATCGCGACTGTCAGAAAAACAAGAGCAGAAAGAAAAAAATTATACCAGAAATATATCGGATCATTTATTGGCGACTTTTGATCGTTTCATTATCAATATATTTTTGAATTTTCAGATAGTCCCTGATGAAACAGACGTTGAAATATCAGAAGGCGAAACAAATGAAGATGATAAACAGAGTAAGACTGAAATAACAGCTGAAGACTTCACCCAGCTTTTACAAAAGGCAAATAGCAAGTGCATCCATTATATTAAGAAGCAACCTCATCCTCCATCACAAATGCTAGGATTCAAGAAGAAAGAGTAATATGCCTTCGTCAAAAATACAGAATTTCGTCAAATGATGTGCCTATTTCTCTGCTTTTTTCTGTTGATGGTGAACACATTTTAGATAAAATACTAACAGTGTGCTGTGTTTTTATTGAAATGTGCCTGCCAATATCACCTTTGTCAAGTTAGATGAACGTGTGAACTGTTGATAAAGTAAATCTCCGATACAAGGTTGCTTTTTTATTCCACTTAGATAATATAATAGCAGAAAGATAACCACCACTTTTTTCTTTATTATAGAGAAACTAGCAGTCACAACAAAAATCCAGAGTTATATCAGCGTATACACTTTTTAATTACAGTGTTCCCTCATAGCCTCTAAGTTGTGAGAAGGTTTATTCTCAAAATAGAGACGTCCTTAATATCACTAGCAAGGTCCATTTCTTTCGCTGAAAGTTTGAAGAATGAATATACAGTCAAGTTTAATTCAAGAAATTGCTTAGTTCAGACGTGTCCGGGAGTTATCAGAAAAAAGGACGTTACGTTATTATTGAAGCTGATGACAGGATTCTTCATCATTCCCTTTTGGGTTGAGAAATGCACCGGATTTTTTGCAAAGCAGTGTCAACTGAAAAAGTCTTCACGATATGAATAGGTAGTAGAATTCATCATAAACAATTTTCATAATCGCTGTGTTCTAACGGCTGGACAAAATGCATAATAATTAAATGTGTTGCAGCAATTTCATAATTGGAGAAGTAACTTCCATCATCAGATACGCTTTGACAATTACGTTTTAAATTATTGCACAATCAAAGCAACCTTCAAATGAATACTGGAGTATTTATGTTGATATTTCTCCACGCTCATATGGTTTGTGGGCAGGGTATTGTGAAAATATAGCTTACTGTCACAGTGTGTCAAATTTATGAAGTATTATCTTCACTCGAACCTATTCATTTAGAATAGGGAACTTTTTCAATACTTCTCAACCAATGAGGGTTTTAGATCTCATAATGAATGCACTCTTATTTATACCAAGCTGTGGCAACAATCACCTTAAATGACTTCTATTAATTCTATGCAATATATTCGACCAGAGGGTAGAATCTGGACTAATGCCTCAACCCAAATGTCACGTTATCGAAAAATCTAAGACGCGCCAGTTTGATAAATTCCTATGAACATGGATAACTTTCTTGGGGCTATATTATTCTGATATACGATGCATAATGACATCATCTGCTATTAATATTCTCTGACAATTTCCGATACAGTTAGTGAACTCAGGAAACGCCTGAGAAAAGCAAATATTTTACCACGAGCTAAACCGATACGTTTGCAACAATTGTCGGCCTGTCTTGTTTGGTTAATCAGTCATCGACGATGTTGAAAGTATTTAAAAATACGTAAATGTGAATGAAAATCAATACGGCGATGATTTGTATAAAAATGAGAAATGTTGTTGTGGTTGAGCAAATTGGGACTCACCAAGTTAATTGATTAGCAATGATACACAATGTTATAACATCTGAAAGTTCTGCATCAAACCTTTCTTAAACGGTAAAATATAATGAGAAGACAGTATCGATTTAAATTAAAGGAAAGTAAAACAGCAGTAGCAATTTGCTTAAGAGCTTTCAAACTATTCGTTCATTCGCCTTAACTCCTACAATTCCAAACCTACTAATAGTAACGTACCAAATGGAATGCATTTAATTATGGAACGATCCATTACAAGTTGATTTAAATGATTACAAGTCGATTTAAATGATTACCAAGTAAATTTTTTGAAGCGTTTCAGACAAGCTAGTCATCACCACTATATTGTAACTATATGTAAGAATGATCAACACCTGGATGCAAGAACAAACTTGGTTAACAACAGATAGTCAACCCTGTATATTCAAGGCAACATCTAACATCGCCACGAAGGCAAAGCAACTTGCGTGACACTACACCAGAAAACTGTTTGGATTTTCAGTATTTAATTATTTTATTCGAGTTTTTTACTGTCGCCCTGTATAGGACAACTCATTATTCACATGCACATGGCCGTACGCTCCCTTCCTTAATTATTCCCATGGACACGGTTGGATTCTTATCATCTCATATTACCGACGAAAGGAATTCATTCAGAATTTGTGTCAATTAAAATAGCAGACATACGATCTGAGGCTCTTGAGTAATAAGAGAAAACATGGAATTGACCAAATAAGAATATGTTATGGCAAAAATTTTATTGACGCTGACGACAGGATTATTTATCATTCCCTTTTGGGTTGAGGAATGCACCGGATTCTTCGCAAAGCAGTGTCAGTTGAAAAAAAATGCTCTCGATATTTCATTTTACCACTGATAGTATGTCGATGGTATAATTTGAAATTCTGAAGAAGTGAAAGTATAACTGGAAAACAGTTATAAAATTAATAAATATTTTGCAATGTCGAGCTCATATTGTGATTGAGAACATTATATAATTCTTCAATGGTGACCATAATCATCTAATACACTAATGAGAGTTCAGCCAGGACCGGATGAGATTTGGAGTAGTCTTCCAAGTCAGTCCTTCATATTCCTTAGAAAGCTGATTCTGAATATCAAGCATGCCACTGCAGACTAGATTTGTAGCTACATATCTGATGTTTTTCGGTTTACTGATCAAATCGTAGCTATACAGGAAGTTGAAACTAACCTCACCAGTACCCAAGACCCCTTCCACCATAAATCAATCAGAGCATAATACGCCTCCAATTACTGTCACTTGTCATCTGTCACCTGACATCCATCACTTGTCATCTGTTGACGATCATTCTATCTATCCACTGTTTCTTGTTATATGTCGTTTGTCGTTTGTCACTAGTCAAAGATTATCTGTCTGTTCCATATGTCTCTTGTCACCAGTTATAATTGTCACTCAACATTTCTTAAACGTCACCTATCGACTGTCACCAGTCATTTGTCATCCATCAACTGTCACCAGTCGCTCATCAGTCGTCGTCATCTCCGCCCATATTACCACGTGTGCAGCTCATGTCACACTGGATATTTCCTGAATTTCACCGGAAAAAAAAGCTCCAGCCCAAATATATATATAATATGGCGTGACTTAAACGTCACTTTCTCAATGTACGATCACGACCAGGAGATGAAATACTTATTTATTGACTTCGTGTTTCGCAGGTTCGGAGAAAAAATTGCCGCTGCGAATTTCAGGCAGTGAAAGGGGGAAGTAACTTCTGAGCACCTACTAGATTCATCCAATGAAGAGAATGTTATTGAATGTAACTGAATGAATCGACATTCTATTGTTCTTTAACCAGTCATAGCTGAAATGGGTATTCAATCAATTGAGTGATAGAGATTGAGACAGGGCATCTCAGTTGCGAACGAGGAATCACGGGCCATATACAGGGATTTTCACGTAACTCGTTCGTTAGAAATTTCCGATCATTTGCATTGGATTGAAATTCCGCAAATTTGAAACATTACATGAGTCTGCATTGACAATTGATTTGAAATATCGTCAGTGACATAGCATTTCTTAATTTCTTAATAATTTATAGTGATTCCAAATGATGCAGCTTCAATCCTGTAATTTCTATACGCAAAATTTTCAATCCTTCATCAAAAGTATGTTTTTCTTCTGGAAAATCATTGGAATATGTTGAATTCGTTTTCTTGTTCACGTAATTCATTTGATGTTTGAGTACGATTTCTGAATGTTCTACCAGTTTGACCAATATATACCTTAGGGGCAAATTCCAATGTAATTCATATCCCTGATGTCTCGAATTTGAAAGTTATGTCTTCATTGGTTTTGATAAACTTTCCGAACGTATCATTTGTTCTATATGCAATTTTTATATCTTGTCTGTTGAGAAATGAAGGTACATTTTTTTGTTGAATGTCCAAAGTTTATCAAGAGATCTGTTATTTTGATTATATGTTTATGTGGTAGGAAAATCATTGCGAATAGTTTTTCTACAGTTCGAGGGTTTTCAAAAACCTCCGAATTAAAAGAGGATTGAATAATTAAACGATGAACTGGTACAGTAAAAAATATCTTGGAGGTTTGAATTGAAATCTTGTTTATGTAACTGAGATTATGTATCTACAAAACATCACGAACACAAAAAGATATAATTTTGAAGAAAATTACCATTAGAAACAAATTTCCTAGAGGTTAATATATACTAACTGCTATCTATATTTGAATTTGCTTGCTTAAGCTCAAACATTCAAATAATTTAATTCTCTAGGTCGTCGATTGCCTCGAAATAATTTGTGGTGAGTAAATATTTCGCGTCAACTTCTACCGTCTGACATTTACCGAAATTTGGAGCGACTGACGTAATCTTTAGCAAATATCGGTCATTTGTGAAGGCATAGATATCGTAAAACTCGTACACTAATTTACGTTGTCAGAGAAACTGGAGAAATGATGGCTACATTTCGGAAAACTAAATTAAATATTCAAAAAATAAACTGTACAACTGTACAAGAATTATATTCTTGATGAATCAAAAACTGATTCCTTCTTTCTTCTTGAAACTTTGACACCCTGTATTTCAAAACCGAAGCTGGGACAAATGCTCATATGACGAAAAAGTCTTATTTTTACCTGAAAAACCAATAGTGATCGTTTGGCGGTTTAACCCTGGGTCACCCTGTATAAGATTATAAACTCATGCATACCATTAATGACTGCAAGTATTTTTTATCACCTTCAAAACCGAATTTGATATTTCATCCTAGGTTGTGTAGTTTTCAAGCATTTTAATTTTTTCGAAAACTGAACGCAAATGTTGAATTTTCGTTGAAAGACTTTTATATTCTAGATCGTAATAGATATTTACGATATAAGTGTCGTAAAGACTCATATTACGATATGAGATGGAAAATTTGTCCCATCGATTATCGTTATATGTATTTACGATACAAATATTGTACAATATTTTTCGTAAATAAGAATAATTCAAATGGTTTCCTCTTTATACCAGAGTTAAAGAGTTCATCCAAAAAGGAAATCATAATGAACGCTCAACTCTATTTGATATAATTTTTTTTTAATGACTCTATGCTGACCTTGACACGTTTCGCCTTAACTGCGCCCACATTTCTCGCCGCATCCTCTCTATTCTGAATGCTCTTGACCGCCGCCCTTTTCAACAGATCCTCCGCCCTGCTCTGCTCCTCCCCCCTCGTCAAAGTGGTGACTTTCCGCACTATCCTGGTGGTGATCCTCCTCTTGCCGTCTTCTCCCTTTCTGCTGGTCTTGGTGGACTCGAAAGAGCTCCCCAGCACTTCGGTGGAGAGTTTTTTCTTGGTATACACCGCCTTCAGGTCTTCTACGTCGTTGGAGAGGTTCGTGACGATCGGGGGGCCCATTCTGGAGGGAGAGGAGGTGGGGGTTGTACCTTGGAGGAAGAGTCGTTTGGAGGAACCCGCTGGGGAGTCGTCTTTCACAAAGCGATACATCGAACAGGGAGTTTGTGGCGCACAAGCACTATTTTTCACAATTCACTTCGGGTATTAATGCTGTTCGATAGAGGCTCTGATTGTTACTGGTCTCGTCTGCTAAACATTTAACCCTCATCATCATCTCATACTAATACAGAGCTGAATTTGAAATTTGAATGACCGGGTTTTGAAATAATTAATAGCGAAGCGTTCTAACATTATGGCCGGAAACCATGAGGTCCCGGGTTCGAATCACGGTTGATCCACATTTTTTTAATTCTGTTCTGATTTTCATCTTCCCACCTGCTGTGCCATAAACTCTTTTTCGAATTTGAACCAACTACAGACATAAAACTGCTTCGTAATATTCAGTAGTTTGAAACACAGTTCCCTCCAGCACAGTTGAACCAGACAAGATGGAGACTTGAAGCAAAATGAAGGTCAAACGAGATTGGATATAGTATTTTATTACAATAAATTGATTTTTTTAATCCAAAAGTGCCATAGGGAAGGTATTTAAGACAGATATGACGTTGCACATCATGTAGAAGATCGTCGTCGAACGTTTATGAAACTTCTAAAATTCCACAGTAACAGTCTGGTACTGAACAAGAAAGAGTGAAGCATAATTCATCACAAAACTAAGTAGCAGAAGTGAATGGAACAAAGACACCATCCCAAGACTCAAGAGGAGTGCCATAAAGTTGTACACAGATGGATCCAGAACAACAGAAGGAACTGAAATAAGAGTATATGGGACTGGAACGAAATATTCCGAAAGTATACGTGAATTCCCTAGCATTTTCCAAGCGGACGATGCGAGGAGTACGGGAAGGAGGTCCAGACGGAAGCATGTGGAACAGCTCCGCTCGCAAGAGGTAACCACTGTTAAAAACTCTCTCCGCGGCAAGTATCAGCACAAATTCCGACAGATCTGGTCGTTAGAACTGTCGGGGAAGAACAAAGTTGCTGCAACTAATATGCTTGCCGTTCCGATCTACTACTAATTTGGAGTGTTGAAATGGACTCAAGAGGAGCTGCGAGAATTCGACGTCAAAACTCGTAAAATGATGCATCTTAATAGGAGCTTGCATCCTAAATCGTTCGTTCTACGGTTATACTTCCCCAGACAACACGGAGGCCGGGGACTTTTGAGTTTGGAGTGTCTACATAACAGATGGTGCTGGATGGAGCCTGTAAAGTCATCAGGAGTTCAGCGACCATGAAAAAGTAGGGATTGGAGCATTTCTTTCTGATCGGGCGAACCCAAACTCTGTCACCGAGTTGGAACCCGTTCAGCAAAAAGCTCACATCAAAGCCGCGAAGAATGAGGTCCTCAAGAACAGAACAACCGAATGTACAAGATAAGCAAAAAAACACCTGAAAAAAATGAGGTTAGTGGAGGTAGACTGGATGAATACCATGCATGTAAAAATTGGAAACTTTTTAGTCAACCGACAAACCAAATAGAAAAACCAATTCCTGTTGCATCCAGTTTTGTGTGGGTTTCAATTTGTATGATTTAATCCAGGAAAAAAAATAAAAAATCCGTCACCACTGTCGTGGGTAATCAATGCAAGCACATTAGTCATTCAGCAACTAAATGGAAACGTCCATTGTCACACAGGATGGAATTTCAGCCAGAGCTTCTAGAATAAATCAGAACTCAATAACATCCAAAGCAATTAACACTTTTATGTTCATTACTGTTCGGATTCGCTCATATAAAAAAATAACTATAAACAGCAAAAATCAGTGCCTCTATATTCGATCGCAATCGACACCAATCATCGACGACTCCATCGATTGTTTTGACGTATGACAGTCGCACGACACCCACTCCCACTCGCGTCGAAAACAAAAAACAATAATAATCGAATAATACTAATGTCGTTTCGCGATTGTTTCGAGATCGGTCTAGTGTGCCCACAGTCAGGTGGTTCGTCAGGTGAGAGCCGGTGTATACTGAGCGTCGTGTTAGCCTTGTTTTTGTACGAGGCGGCCGAGATGTGTAGGAGAACCAGGGCCGTACGCGGGCGGGTGTCCCCTCGAGCGGAAAAAATGATTTCGATAATATCGTTCGGTACTAACTGATTGTTGTTTGTTTTTCTGGTGAGGTTCGCCTTAAATGGCCAGGAACGATAGACGGTATGTGGCTATCGATTGTAGAAAAACGGGTCATGATCACGAAGATTGACGCAATGATGATTGATTGTTGTTAAGCATCGTTTTTTTTACGTTAACCAGCTGTCGTCCCGGCAGCCCTCAGTCGAAACTTGTGCAAGCCAAGTATTAACGAGGTCTTACCTGTTAACGTGCAATTCCTAACAGGCAATCGAAAAAAAATCTGCAGTCGCTAGTCTTTGAACCCACACGACCGGCAGCCAGAATGATTGGAACACGACGACGATTGATTGAATATATCTTATTGTTCAACGATTATAGAGCAAAATTCTATCAATTAGCCTACACTCTACAAAAAAATCCAGACTGATCCCGGCAGCATATTCACAGATGGTACTGTTTTTCGACACCAGAGTGTTGAACTCGGTGAGATTTTGTAATAGTCACTTATTCACAGATGCTACTGTATGTCGACACCATTCCTGTCCTGCTTTGGGAAAGAAGGGCAAGACATTGACGAGTCTTTTTTTGATGCCGAACCATGGAGAAAGTGTATTTTTTAACAAAATATGCAAAATAATGTCATATTTATATGGAAACTTCTGGGTGTTGTCCTTTGTTTTCAAGTGGGTCATGCTTTCCAAAAGTTTTAACGCCGACGTCACATTTCATGCTCGCGCTAACCCACCACTGCAAGTTCAGGCAGGGCCGGAAATTAGATTTGTCATAACTTTGCTAAAAATTATAGTAGAAGGAAAAGAAGAAGTGGATATCGTTCCTGAAGACTTCTACTTCCTCATGCAAATATAACATGTGAGTATCTGAGTACCTAAAATGTGTTTTGTCCCACTTCACATAACCCTTCTATGATATTTACGGAGGATCCGAAAGTCATGGATATTTTAGTTGATATGAAATAATTATACTGAAGCAGGATTCAGTACCCTCTTTGGACCATATCCAACGATTTTAGACTAGTGAGACAAGTCTCACTTATACATGCCCAAGAAAAAACTGGGTTTTACTCCTGCCTCAGTTTTCAACTCACCAATAATTCCGGTAATTTTTTCAGTAAATGTTGAAAATAATCGCTCATACGCATCCTACATAAAAAATGAAGTATGTGATTTCAAGCTTGAGGTTAGCACTTCACAACAGTGTTATTAAATACATATATGCAGGATATGAATAAGCGATTATTTTCAACATTTAGTGAAGAGAATGCCAATTTTATGGGAGAGTTGAAAATGAGGCAGGAGTACAATTTTTTTGTTTGGCAAGTATAAGTGGGACTTGTCACACTACTTTAAAATTGTTGCATATAGTCCAGCGAGAGTATGGGTTGCTGCTTCAGTATAATAATTCCATATTTACTAAATTATTCATGATTTTCGGATCATCCGTGAAGTGCGACAAAACACATTTTAGGTACTCAAATATTCGAATATATTTGCATGAGAAGATAGGAGTGTTCAGAAACGATATGAACTTTTCCTTTTCCTTCTCCGATCATTTTTAGCAGAGTTATGACTAATCAAATATTCGGACGACGCCAGAACTTTCAGCTTTAAGGGAAAACCTGAAATTTGATGTCGGCGTTCAACCACGTTTTCTGAGAAAACGAGCGCATTTTATAAGAAATAACTAGAATAATTTTTGTGAAAAATTGAATAGATTTTATGAAATTTATAAATCAAATTTTCTTTATAGGTACGGTTTTCAAAACACGTCTTCGTTTGTTACTCCTGTCGCTATTATTATTTCAAGCAAAATGCAACCGAGTGCCATATGCTAATGGTTGTTTTTCCAACAGGACCATTATTCCAAATAAAATTCGTCTAACGGTGTTAAATAAGACTCAAATTAAAAATCTTTCTTTAAGAACTTGAGTACCAACCGAAGCGGAAACCACTGCGACATACAGGAAGTTTGCTAGAACATTACGATCGATCGAATAAGGCCTAAATATCGACTCACCATCTGCCCGTTTTTATAAGGAGAACAATGGGCACCAGACAGAGGTGTTTATTGAGGGAAATAATATTTTATGACGTCATAACAGGTGCTTACAGTCGCAATTACCCAGGCGGAGATTGATGCGACTCACATGGTTGGAGATGATGACCTCATATGAGATTTGGCAAGTGAACGCGGATGAGATAAATTTCCGACATACGAAAATATAACCGCGGTCAAGAACATTTAGAACAAAGGGAGTGAGGTAATGAACTTTGTTTTGCTTCAACTTTTTGTAATATGACAGATTTCGAAGTCATCAATTGAAAATTAACATAAAGCGCTAGGATACGGCATCCTAGCACATAAAACCGCCAACGAAAAATACTTCCGACTGTTCTAGAATTTTTTCAATATTTTTCCCGTATTCTACGCCATCAATTCAACATGACGCAGTATTCGAAAAATGAAAAATAATAAATTTGAAAATCGGTCCAACTCAAAAAAAGAAAAAAGATTGAATTCAACAAATATATTATAAAACAAATTAGGAATTTTTTTTTTCATTTTAAATGAAGCAACAAAATAATCGTGAATGTCTCCAACTTGAGAAAGATCATTCATCAGACGGTGGCCCCCTTTGATGATAATAATCATTTGTGTGTTAGGCTGTGACGCAACCTGTACATTGTAGAACAATGAATCTATTAAAATGCACCTTATGCGAAAGGTCACAGATGATCGGCAGACCGTACAACAATTATACAGTCTGTTCCACCATTACGGCTTGTTTCAGAGCCGAAATATGGTTTGGATGAAGTTCCATCGGGACAAAGGGAGATGTGACCGAAAAAAGTAGTTCACAAGGGAGGCATTTTTTTTCTCATGAGGTCCTTCGATAATTGACCATATTCACCGTCGCCATATTGTCATGTACCAACTATCCATTGTCACCAACGGTTAAAAATATAATGTACCTGTAACACAACCGCGAAAATCAAAAATGTTTTATCTGATGCATATTTCATGTGCATATTTTTTGTGTTTCAGAAGAATGTAACTGAAGCGAAAATCTAGGATAAATGGGTGGAGCGCCACGGCAAATAATAATAATAGCCGTCCTCTACCCGCACAGGCTATGCCTTTGGGTACACTCTACGAGTGTTTATGAGAAATTATTATTATTATTATTATTATATACCACTATCGTTATCAGCTTTCAACTGAGCTGCACTAATGACAACATTGGCTCTATAAACTGAGTAAAACATTTTGAACTTCATATATTTGCCTTTTATACATGCGGTAAACAAAAAGATGCAATTTTTGACACTGCCTTTCGTAAATTTCTCTTCTTATTTCAAAATATCATTTTCTTTTGATGTTTTTGGAAATTCCGAAACGTTGTCCACAGACCCTTAGTTTTCATCTAAAAATTAAATCAACTTGATACTAAATTCACTCCCACTCTACTAAACAATTTTTGATAACTGTGCTGCCTATTCACTGACGAATGTGATTAGTTATTTTGGTTATTTTTGGTTGAACACCCTGGGTAAGTTGGTATTGTCGCATGGCAATATGGCGACGGTGATATTCACCGTCAATTGTTTTCCGTTAACCAGCTGTCGTCCCCTTACGAACGGCAGCCTTCAAAAGTCAAAACTTACGCGAGCAAAGGATTAACGAGGTCTCACCTTTTAACGTGCGATTCCTAGCACTTTCTCGGGCCATCAGATGAAAATCTGTAGTCGCTAAGGATTCGAATCTAGCCGACCAGCCGATTTGAAAACCGACGAAACGGAAAAGCGAAAAAGTTAATTTCAACCGCCACAACGCCATTAATAAAACAATGGATATCCGAATAACGGTAAAAAGCCCTGAATCAAATAAACGTCGACAATTTTTTTCAAATTTGGATCACATTTAATGTCTTTTTTCCCGCAATCCAAATTGATTCAACTGGACTATTCATTCGCACTGCATGAAGATTCACGGCTGGCAGGATATCTTTTAGATTGCAAATTAGCGGAAGTCAATTAGAATTTTACGCACGTTCTTAATTATGTAGAATAGATTAGCATGCCGTATATTATGATTTTAATTCAATGAATATTTTGCATGTATATAATTATCAGTTCAAACTGAGAGGCTAAGATTGAGGGTCAATTTATAGAAATATTTAGCACCGATAACATAATCTAAGGACTGAATTCTTAAAATTGAAAGCGTTATCAAAGTTGCAGCCGAAACTATCAGTGATGGTACAAGTTGAAAAGACGAACTGAAAACCAGGAATTGTTTTAAATGACTTGGGTCCAAATAATTCCGCTATAAGGGTTAATGATGCAAATTACCAAATGAATCGACAGCATCTAACACCACGAAAATTCAATCACCTGAACCTGATACTGTTCTTTGACCTGGAACTTCTACATCAAGGTCCAATAACTTCAAATCAATGACTATCAACTGAACAGAGTTCTACGGATATAGGACAACAAGATTCACGATAATTCACCTACCTACTATATTATGCACCAGTGAAAAATCGCCCACAGTTTTAATTTTGTTAGATACATTTTGACGTTGGGACAAAGCAGAGGTTTTTATCAAGGAATACGTTTTCTACGAAACCAATATTAAGAAGGTTTTCATGTGCCGAAAATTTGATGAATTCGATAATACTCCTGACTCAATTCTGATAATTTTATTATTCTGTAACACTTCACAAATGTAGTGACATGGAATAAACCAGCACAGCTATTATTGCCTTTATGACGTATACGACCAAAAACCAGTTGACACTAACAAAACTGTACAAGTAATTAAACGTCTTTTTTTTTTCGAAAAACAGGTCTTGCAAAATATGTTTTGCTCTCGAATCGTTATTATTATCACCAGATCAAAACGAAATAAATCTCGGACTGACGCCTATTTTCGAAGAACTAACACCTCCGACTAGCATGATGTCATGCTGATCTAATGGTATTATTATTCATCTTTTACGGTACCAGTGTTTTTATTACCTGTGAACTGTGTCTGAATTGAAATGAAAGATACGTGGGCGAAAAATATATCCATAGACTTGTTTGTTGCGATCATGGTTATTTTTATGACTCGATGGGAATCAACAAATGATGCAAGAATTCGCAAACAAAAAAAACAATATGCTTCAGTTTTTGCATGAGTGCTGTTACAGGTAGATCATGAATGGTAACAGTTACTTCATCAGTACTATCTATATCTTATGCAGTCATTAAAAACTGACAGGTGTCATAATTTGCGTGGAGCCTAGGCTAGCGGATAACTCCATCCAAGCCGAACTCAGTGTTAAAAACATAGCCAACTGGCTTATAATTATACGCGGAAGGCACATTATGGCCGGCCAATCAGGTCCCAAACCACTGGTGGGCGGGGCCTTTTGGAAATTTATACTGGGATATACTCCACTGCGTATTTGGGAGAGATATTATTCTTGGAATAACACTCGAATAAGAAATGGGACCTGTTCTCCGCTGAGAACAATCTGGAACTCCTTGTTCCAAAGGTCCCTGCTCGGGCGCCATGTCACAATATGCGTGGAGCTGGGTTTCAGGAATAATGACCGATCAGTTTGATTTTGTTTTAATTTCCGATGTCCAAAATACTCAGATTTTTTCCGGAGGGAATTGTTTTACCTCAATCAATGTAACCATGTTTTCACTATTTTTACGGATTTTTTGGAATTTAGTTTCACGGGTTTCCGCTATTTCTTTTTGTCGTCGGTTTTCAAACCAAGTACTGGAAAAATGGACTGCAAGTTATGAACCGGAAAGGCAGGCAGAAGGACATACAAACCGAGTAAGATTAATGAAAGTTCCTTAAAAGAAACCTGAAGAAGAATGCTATCACGCACAAGGCAGAGCTTTGAACTTCCTAACAAATCGTTAACGCTAGAATGGGTCCTTGCGGGATACTAGATGAAACAAGAAGCATGCTCATGAAGAACCTGCCAAAGAGGAATGCTGATTTCAGATAACTAATATCGAACGCCAAAGCCTCACAGAACGAAATATCGATAACACCTGGCACTCTTGAAACTTGCACGTTAATTAGCTGATGGATCATAATCGATTATGCTCATACGCCGTGAACAACCGAGTTGCTTACTGGTTCCTTCTACGATTAAATCTAATCTTCAGTAATTATTGTACTCTATTGTTTTTTCATGGCTAACGCTGACTACGTAATTCAGCATAGTTTTGGAAGGCAATCTTTTGGTGTCATCTTCATTAATTAGGCAATTAATGAAATGAAGTATGGAGAAACGCTAGGTTTCTTACAGTTAACAACGTAGCACAGTGGCGTAGGGTTTTAGGGAATATTTGCTATCCTTAACTAGTAATGAATTTGGTATCAGGTTCCAATTGAAGGTATCGATTTCTAGTGGTTTGTTTCAGTTTTTTAATGGAAAAAAATAGAAATTACGTCACTTTAAATGTTCCTGATATATTGAGTGCTACCAGGTCATTCAAATAAAGCAAAACAAAATTGGGCCAAGGACTGAGCCTTGTGGTACACCACAACGTATATCATTAATACTAATGATTGTTTTTTTAGTGCATAAATTAGGACTGTTGATTGCCCAAGATATTGTTGGTGCCTGAAGAGTTTCAAGCTTTTTTTGATGGAGTGAAAAATGCTCAGGCGACAAGAATGATTTATCTGATTACTGTAATTGGCTTTGTATAAAATATGTATGCCAAGGCACAAAACAGCATTGCTTAAAATAAACATTAACAATTGAAAACATGAAATATGAAAATACTAAAGCAATACAAATAATGGTAGAGGAATTCATAATAAAAAACAATTTTGATGATATACAAAAATTGTCAGAAAATTGTGACTACACATCCGAGTTTCTCATGGAGTTAAGATAAAAACCATTGATAAGAAAAGTAAAAAAAGGAAAGCATCAATCGCAATCGTTTGAAATTAAATACACAATGAACTCGCTGAAACAACAATGACTGAGCAGGATTTATCACAGTTTTGAATTTTTTGCATGCAGGTAAGGAAATATTTCATACAGTCCATTATTGCATCGATAGAGGATGATAAGATATTTCTTACTGTGATCCCATCAGATTATCACTCAAATCATAATTAGAATCGACAATTATCAAAAATGTTATCTTTCGAAATAAAATTACTCAGGACATACATCTTTCCATTGCGGCATTCAAAACAAAGAGCATAACCTTGTGCTAATTGAAATCACACCGAATCTACATAATCTCAAGAATATATGCCAGTTCTACCAGATAATGATATGCAAATAAATAACGGATAAAGCTGATTGTATTTGGGGCCGTGCAAATAAACCAACGTTTTTTATGCCTACCATAAGTGGATTTGGGGTGGGCAGATCAACACTCAAAATTATGATTATCATCACTATTTCTACACCTCTTTACATAAACTTGCCCAATACCAATTCGACGGCCCAATTTTTCGATTGTTCGCCATAAATGGAAAGAGTGCTGTTGATGGCAATGTGGGTATTTGCTTGCTTGATTTCTTCGCAATGTTGGAAATATAAGATGAGACAATAATTATGGGGGTATGTAAAGTATAAGATAATCTTCTGAAATGACTGGGGAACTTACAATTCCTCAGGAACTATCGAAATGCAAATGAATTCACGCTATGCACAAGATTTAAAATTGTTTATTTAAATTTCGTTTTGGTAACCACATCTCATCGAGCCTCTGTTTTAGTAACGAAATTGCGGTTTTGAACGACATATACAGAATGGGCCGACTCTGGATTTCGTCCAGACAACGGTAAATACATTCCAATGGGTATGAATCATCGAGCAATCACGCTGGATCTCCAATAGCCACGCGAAGCCCTCTAGAGGCCAATAGACGAACCCAGAAACGCCTAGGGAAGGTTACTTCCAACTATAAATGAGGCCTCGCTAGTCGCTGGGTTCAAGTCGAAAATTCGGATTGCAGAGTGAAGATAAATAATAGTCCAGTGAAGCGTAGTTGAGGTATCGAAATAAATGAAGTATTGTATTCTGCTAGTACTAAATAAATTATTTTGGAGTGTTAAAGTGGAAATTATTTACAAGGCCATTTCGGATAGTTGAATTTTTTTGTAAAAAGCGCTCCGATAGGTCAATTGAATTTTCGAGAGGAACATCTTTTGCAATGGTCTGTTCAAAGTTCATCTCTTTACATTGCAACTTCTCATTTCTCTCGATTCTCTATCGAAGATCTTCGACTGATAAGGGTTTGGTGACATGCAAAGGCTTTCCAATTGACCCCAGACAACAAAGCAAAGGGTGTTGAAGTCAGGAAATCTAGCAGGCCACTCCCTATACACTGCCTAGGAAATGGGACGTTGGAAAAGTGCCCATCAAAAGCTGCGTAATGTGGAGGTGCACTGTCCTGTTGAAAATCTAAATCACCTTCGTTGAAACTGCCAAAGTTTTCGACTATATGTGTGACTAGTGGATACATTGGTTCACAATACCAGGTCGGAATAGTATATTCTGTAACAAGGTTAAAATGAAAATTCGATGCGAGTGGTAAGTTCCAAGCGCGAGCCAGAGGAACCACGAGCATCGCGAATTTTCATTCTAACCGAGTAACAGACTGTGCTTTCTTCACAATCACAAATTTTATTTATAATCAAATGGAAACCCAACGAAAAATTATTTTGGCATTTCAATTGACATCTTGTCACTTTGATGCCAGTCGAGGCTAACGTTATTATTGCTACAACAGTGTCAGAATATTCATTCCTTAACAAGTAATGGAATGAAATGCATGAATGCATAAGACAGCAAGTGTTGTAGAATATTTTTTGTTCAATATCAAGAGCGAGAATGCTAACATTCTGTTATCAAATTTTATTTCAGAATTGGCAAATTCTGTAACGGTAGTGAAAAAAAAATCATAAACTGTTTTCAAGCCGGGAAATTTTCGTTGCTCAGAAACGAACTAAATTACTAGATATTTTGGTGTCTGGAAGTTGCTTCTTGATGGATTTCAGAAAAAAAATTCTCAACTGTATAATAGTGCAATGAATCTTTTGTTGTTAGATATCATGCAAATTCGTCAGTTGTCATAAATAATATTAACATGATTAAAAAAAAATGTGATATTTGCAAGACCAACATATGACTCCAAATGATAAAAGAGGTAAAAGAGTCAATCGATAACTCAAAAACGGTTCGTCGTATCGATTTCAAACAAGGATAGGCTTCTAGAGAAAGTTTGATTCTACGTACGTGCTTTAAAGGAAATTGAATTTTCAATCCACTTTTCCACAAAAAAATCTCAAAAATGTCCCAAAAATGCAGTTACTTTGAAGCAATTTTTTGGGTAGATGAACCAATAATTTCAAAAAAATATTACAGCAGGTACATAGATCAACGTTTTACCTTTCTTTTCATACCAAATTCATTTCGATCGGATAAAGATTGCTTCAAATTTTAATGGAAGAGAAATACCACTGCAGTTTGTTCAACTATCCATGAAAATGATCTTGAGGTGCTGCCGCAGACATATTTACATAGAATCAAACTTCCTCTAGAAGCCTATCCTTGTTTGAAATCGATACGACGAACCGTTTTTGAGTTATCGTCTCTTTTACCCTAAAAAACGGCCAAAATGTGATCATGCTCATGGCCTCTTAAATTGATGATGAATGTGATAAGAATAGACAGAAGTAAATATGTTCAGATATGATGAAACTCTCATATATGCATCACTGCAAACTGCATAAACTCCAAGAGACAAATAATCATATTTTAATTGAAAATCTGACTACAATATACTCCGATTGATATCTTCGCGATCCGATCTGTATGTATGGCAATGAAAGTAGGCATGCTATAATCTCATTATTCAAGGAATGCTTTATAACTGTAATTCGAATATAAATACTCTGATTGTTGCTCGTGGCGTCATCTAGCGGAATATCGTTGAAACCGAAAAGAAGCACCTCCAGCCGAGAATGTTACACTACAGAAACCTAACGCGGAAACTGAAAACTGATTATTAACTAGCTAGAGAGAGTGTGTATAGTTTTGAAATACGACAATAGGGGCAGGGGCGTTTGAACAAATTCATTTGAAAATATTGATTGAAAGTTTGATTTTGAGGAGGAAATCCCTACGGGATATGAAAATTCAGAGAGTGAGTAAAAACTGAATGGGCTTACCTTGTGTGCCTGTGCAGTTGCGGTAGAATACAATAAAAAAAACCTCATTAAACGTGTGCATTGATTAACTCATTTATTTTACATGCTGCCTGCTGCGAAAACGTCTAATTCGAACAAAAGTAAATAGCCAATTGGAAGCGAGATGCAATAGTTCTAGTTATTTCACAGTAGATAAATAAAACTACGGTTCTTTGATGAAATGTACGACTGTGGTCGTATAATGAGATAAAATTGATTCCTTTCAGTGTTAATGGTTTGCTCAAAAAAAAATTATATCTGAATTTGAATGGATGGGGATGTGGGAAGAGCAGGGCGCAAAAACCAACAAAAAACACATTTCTACGATGTGATCTATTTCGGACTACCTGGTTCATAATTTTTCATTTCGATTTCTTGCAATCAACATATTCACAGAAATTTTGCTTTTGATTCATAATCATAAAATAAATGTTCTGAAGTTAGGCCCATTTCAATGTTTCAATTTCAGATTGTGGTTTTTCGAATAAAAGGCTGCGTTATGATGGTGGATGCGTTTTCTGACAAACCAATGTTCGGACGAAAAAGTCAGAACTCGTACGAATTTGTCTACGAAAGGTTAGTTCGTTCTGGTACGATCATACTAAATAATTACTCCTCGCAAAATGTACGTAATGTTAGTACGTTTTGGCAAGATCAGATTTTTT
Organism: Chrysolina haemoptera; assembly: GCA_958298965.1. Lineage (NCBI taxonomy): Eukaryota > Metazoa > Arthropoda > Insecta > Coleoptera > Chrysomelidae > Chrysolina > Chrysolina haemoptera. The sequence goes on along the minus strand of OY282594.1, from coordinate 2,021,790 downwards.
TAGGTTTTCTATTCCTAGATTCAATTTATCACTGTGGTTATTATGCTTGCCGTTTGTCAAAAGAACGAAATCTTTCAAATGTATATGATTTTTCATGCGATTGCGATGTTGAAAAATTAATATCATCAGTTTTTGAAAATGTTTGTGGGACAAGACCCAGAAATGTTAACAAAATAGAAATATTTCCCTTAAAAATGGGACAAAATTGCCAAGGAGATGAATACGAACCGAAAGTAGCTGATACTTTTTTATTTTGGTATAGAAAACAAAATAGAATAATACAGTATCTGAATATTTTGTTCATATAAGTATTAATAGTAACTATGTTTACTTAAAACTTTTAGTAATAAAAGAAATAAAGCTAGAAGAGTTTACTTGAAAAGGTGAACTATCCTAAAGACATGAAAGATGCTGATTATCATTCCTTGATAAGTTTGCTGCCTTATCTTACAAAAATTCCTGAAAAAAGAAAAATTATTGTGCTAATGAAGTTATAACAAGTATTTTGTGACAAAGCATACGACCCTACAGATCAAACACTTGACAAAAACACAAACAAAACACAAAATTAAGCTCATAGCTTGATTCTGACTACGAATTAAAAAAATATATGTTCCGGTAAACGTAAAAGTTTAAATCTGCACGTCTGTTCCGAATATTTTTCCGATGTATCTGCAAAGTTTACAGAACTTTTGGAAGTTTCTCAACGAGTATACTGCAAAATTCAAGTTAGTTTTAACAACAAAGTCCGAACTTTGTCGAAATTTTTTCGTATAAAAAAAGTATGATACTCTTTGTCTTAATTTGTACCGATGCGAAAACTTTGTTGACATTCGCTATTTCCAGTCAGAAGTAAAACTTTCAATAACGGACTTTCTAATATTTTCCAAAATTATTAATATTCACGTCCATCTATAAGTACGTTACTGATATCTGACGAACAGTTCTGACGTGTTCGTCAGAAAACGCATCCACTATAACCCGTAGCTCGAATTTTAAGACCGTTCAGAACGAAATTTTTAATGGCATTTGAGAAAAATCTAATGGTGTTAAGTCTGGTGTTCTAGGTGGCCACTCGTCGATTAATAATGAAGCAATAATTTTCCGAGATGTGTAAAAAGTTTGTTAATTTCAATCGAAATAAAAGAGAGGCTCCATCCAAGGAATGTATGTCACCAGTACTGAGCAAAGCAAGGCAGATGGAGACTGTGCTCTAGACTGGAACTTGTGTTGCACACCACATCCATCACAACACTCGGGTAAGCACTTTAACCATCGCCACATCGCCTTTGATAACGTTTACCGCAGTTGTGAACGAAATAACATTTAGTATCTCTTGTTTACGACCATCAAGCCAGAAACTATTAATAACGTAATTTTTGTATACGTCCATTATCTCCAAAAGGAACCATTTTTCTCTAAGCACACTTTCGCACTGAAAATACAAATAACTCACCTGGAAATGGAGAATGATCGTCCAAATGAGCCCCAACGTCAACTTCGGGTTCCCGTCAACGATGTCTTCTGAGCGAATATTGACTAATTTGACGTGTTTGCAGCGCAGAAAATGCAGGGCAGTGTCAATGTTATGTAGCATGTGGAACCTCATCTGTCCTCTCTCTCTTGGCTGAAAATAGAAAGAAAAACTAATTATGATATTGTAACTTATTCAAACTACGCTCGGTGAAAAAGCAAGTTTTCATTAAGATTCATGAAAAAAATTGTTTTTTGCTGGAGATAAACATTAAAACAAAAAAAACAAAAAGAGATTTTCAGGGTTTTTCTCGTTAATTTCGAGGTACTGTTGAACGTTTTAAATTTTCAGTTATCTACAACTATTTCAATAAACTTTTTCCGATAGAAAGCATATTTCATCCACACATCGTTAAAACCCAATATTCAACCCTCAAAACGTATATTTAGTTACCTCACGAAGAGTAGGCTAACATCCGAGATTACAATGCAAGTACTTCAAAAATTTACAAGATGGCGCCATATGACATAATTTTTATTTTTGGGTAAAATAGAGTTTTTTAGGAAAAACGCCTATATAGATGAACTTAATAAGCAAAACGAGGAAAACCTGAACTTCATACAAAATTGTTCGTTTAAATATATAAGATTCTTATCGGAAACAAGCACCTTCTTTCAAAATTTCATACATGAAACACAGGTATTCTTACATAGTGTCAGAATCATAAATATAAGTTATATAAACTGTTAGTTAAAGGATATAGATCCTTGAGGAATCCCACCAGTATTGTATAATGACAAATATTGCATTAATTCGTATAACTCTAGGTCGCCGAAAAATAAGTTTCTCAAAAAAAGTTTAAATTTTATAATTCAGTTGCCATAAGCTATACTTAATATTATTTTGAGACACGTCTTTCCCATGACAGCATAATAATAATCGAATTATAACTAATGGAAAACAAATTACGTAATTCAATTTTATCAGTCAGAACAAACATGCAATTATTACTAATGAAGAAACATTGAATTTCAAGCTATTCACTGTTTTGTAATATCCATTCATACTCTGAAGGCTTCTCAATCGTCAGTAATAGGCCAGTACAGATAGACATTAACGATAGAAAATTTAACAATTATTCCAAAAGTTTTCAAACTTTGTTCGAGTAAATTGTACATCGAGAAAGCAATAAATCTCGGTTTGCAACCTCTTCCGAAGTACGCAACATTGTCAAAATCGCAATTCACTTGAATTTGATGTATACTCGTTGAAAAAAACCCCAAAAGTTCTGCAAACTTGGAATAGTATCACGAATCAAGTTTGCAACCAATTTAAGTGTAAGGAACATTTTTTTTCTTCAATTGAAACTAATGTTATTCTTTGATACACCACAAGAAACAATTCCAAAAGTTCTGCAAACTTGGCAGATACATCGGAAAAATATTCCGAACAGTTGTAAAGATTTGCAACCTTTTACGTTTACCGCAACATGTTTATTTATATAAATATATACACGAATCAAGTTTGCAACCAATCTTGGTGTAAGGAACTTTTTTTTTTAATTAAAAGTGATGTTATTCTTTTATACACCACAAGAAACAATTCGAAAAGTTCTGCAAACTTCGCAGATACATCGAAAAAATATTCCGAACAGTTGTAAAGATTTGCAACCTTTTACGTTTACCGCAACATGTTTATTTATATAAATATACACACGAATCAAGTTTGCAACCAATATTGGTGTAAGGAACTTTTTTTTTTTAATTAAAAGTGATGTTATTCTTTGATACCCCACAAGAAACAATTCCAAAAGTTCTGCAAACTTGGAATAGTATCACGAATCAAGTTTGCAACCAATTTAAGTGTAAGGAACATTTTTTTTCTTCAATTGAAACTAATGTTATTCTTTGATACACCACAAGAAACAATTCCAAAAGTTCTGCAAACTTGGCAGATACATCGGAAAAATATTCCGAACAGTTGTAAAGATTTGCAACCTTTTACGTTTACCGCAACATGTTTATTTATATAAATATATACACGAATCAAGTTTGCAACCAATTTTGGTGTAAGGAACTTTTTTTTTTAATTAAAAGTGATGTTATTCTTTTATACACCACAAGAAACAATTCGAAAAGTTCTGCAAACTTCGCAGATACATCGAAAAAATATTCCGAACAGTTGTAAAGATTTGCAACCTTTTACGTTTACCGCAACATGTTTATTTATATAAATATACACACGAATCAAGTTTGCAACCAATATTGGTGTAAGGAACTTTTTTTTTTAAATTAAAAGTGATGTTATTCTTTGATACCCCACAAGAAACAATTCCAAAAGTTCTGCAAACTTGGCAGATACATCGGAAAAATATTCCGAACAGTTGTAAAGATTTGCAACCTTTTACGTTTACCGCAACATGTTTATTTATATAAATATATACACGAATCAAGTTTGCAACCAATTTTGGTGTAAGGAACTTTTTTTTTTAATTAAAAGTGATGTTATTCTTTTATACACCACAAGAAACAATTCGAAAAGTTCTGCAAACTTCGCAGATACATCGAAAAAATATTCCGAACAGTTGTAAAGATTTGCAACCTTTTACGTTTACCGCAACATGTTTATTTATATAAATATACACACGAATCAAGTTTGCAACCAATATTGGTGTAAGGAACTTTTTTTTTTAAATTAAAAGTGATGTTATACTTTGATACCCCACAAGAAACAATTCCAAAAGTTCTGCAAACTTGGCAGATACATCGGAAAAATATTCCGAACAGTTGTAAAGATTTGCAACCTTTTACGTTTACCGGAAAATGTTTATTTGTATAAATATATATTTTTTTATTCGTTGTCATCTTTTTGATCAAAACTTTTTTTGCAACAAGGTTTCAAAACTTTTGTAATTATTCCGAGACCACTTTGATCAAAAAGATGACAACGAATAAAAAAATATATATTTATACAAATAAACATATTCCGGTAAACGTAAAAGGTTGCAAATCTTTACAACTGTTCGGAATATTTTTCCGATGTATCTGCCAAGTTTGCAGAACTTTTCGAATTGTTTCTTGTGGTGTATAAAAGAATAACATCACTTTTAATTAAAAAAAAAAGTTCCTTAGACCAAAATTGGTTGCAAACTTGATTCGTGATATGAAATAATAAATTTAATATTACCCCAAGTTTGTAGAACTTTTGGAAGTAGAGTATACATCAAAATTCAAGTTTTTTTCAATTTTGACAATGTTCCGAACTTCGGAAAAGATTGCAAAATTTTACAGTTTATTTTTAAAACTTTCCCGACCCTGCATTGAAGTTTGAAAACTTTTTGAATTATTGTGAACTGATTATCTCTACTGGCCTATAATGACTAAGCACTAGTTTAACGTCTCATTATAATTCTCACTTCCTACGAAATCTACGACTAGAAAACGACGGCAATTGAAAAATTTGATTTCTCAACGAGACACATCATGTCACATTATGAGCGGAGAAAGTGAATGCGTTCGTTTGTTTCCTTGAAACGCCATAATAGAATAACTCCAAAGTGTGCCGTGAAAACGGTCATAATAATCGTAAAGGTATTTTAAGCACGTACCGCTGGTATGGTACGATCGAAAAATGGGCAAGTACCACATCGGAGAGAGCTCACCAGATAATACAGTGACCAGCAACAGTTTGGATTCAAATTGGAAACATGTTGTTCGAATTTTCCCAGAAAAATTGTCCAAACTAGGAATACAGCATGCCAACTTTTATAATATTCTTGGTATTTGAGAGAAAATTGAAAATTTGATCACACCCTGAGAGTAAAGTATAGAACAATAGAAAAATAATATGTAGGAAAGACAAAGGAAAAGGAAGAGAGAGAAAGAGACAAAGGATGAACGTTGGCGAAATTAAATGGAAGAAAGAGTTCGGGACAGGCAAAATGAAAACAAAAGAAAAATTGAAGAGGAACGTTGGCAACAGAAGGAGAAAATATGTCGTAAAAGGTAAAAAAGAATATAACCGGCTGCAGCGAGTTTTTTAGAAACACTCCATAAGATCAGATAGATGAAGGGCGCGAAGAAAAACCACAAGAAAGAATACAAGAGGAGCAGAGCCGGCCGCTGGAAATTTTGAAAAAACAGGTAGACGAAATATGTGTGAAAAAACAGAAAAAGCAGATCCGGCTACAGGGATTGTTACAGACATAGAAAGCCTAGATAGAAATCCGGTTCCAAAGGTTCCTTCAAGAACAATGGAAAATATATAAGCCTCAGATGAATGGTTCACAATATTTCTTGGGAGAGCTCCGAGATTATCAATGTTACTATGTACTCATAAAATTTTCAAAATACAAGCTACTCTCGATAGAATTATGAAGCAAATAAAATTCGGCTATTTGTCATGGTCTCGGAATATCACATACAATTATCCTCTATAATTGAATTCCGCAGCAATGTGCTTCGGAAGGTACTAGATCGTACTGGATACATTCCATCATGTTGAGATGGACTTAAAGGTGAAAATTCCAAATGTGAAAGAAGCCAAAGTTTGTGCCAACCAAAGTATAAAATATTCAAATCGGTCTACACGCAATATACACATCAAAACGTGACGTCGAACTATTGTACGTATTTTTCTATTTGTAATATCAACAAAGAAAATAGTAACGCTATGACTGGTCCGAAGTTCGTAATTTGTTTATTTCAAATGAGATGTCCCTAATATCCATCATTGCGACCGTAACCCAAATAGTTTGAATTATAATCTTTTCAATCATCTTGTTATTCAATGCTATTGATGTCTTACATGATTTGTTTACCAGAGAATGCCGCCTTGTTTTTGTACTTAAAATATTCAAATTATTAGTAATCTACGTCGAATCCTTACCAGGTCTCCTTCAAAAAACATGCAGGTGTATTCAAATAAAGAGACACTGATTATACGAGGATGACTCAGTAAATTCTTGGATTTTTTCAAAACACACACCTCCATGTCTCAGATGGATTTCCCATGTAAAGGTACTGCTGAGTGTAATACCGAGCATTGCAATAGAAGATTATCATTGAACGAAAATGTCGAAAACTCATTGGAAATATTTTTGGCGCCATAAAAACCATTTGAAAACTGATTTAGAGCTGGCCAACTCGAGAACGGTTAGAGATAGACAAATTCTGCGAACGCCAATCGATTCAGAATGGTCGACTTAGTATGTATTGTGAATTTCGGTCAATCAAAAAAATTAAAAATTACTCGAAAAAAGTTGCAAGGGGTTCACCCCTAAAAATCATGAAAAATACTAAGTCGTCACATCGACTTGAAATTTGCACTGTATACGTAAAATTTCATGCTCATTCCGAAAATGTATGATTTTTATGTGTTCAGATATAAGATTTAGTCGGAAAAGGGTGTTTAAGGTAGAAAATCCATCTCTCTGAGGTTTTTCATTTTAAATTTTTCGAATTTGAAATTTTTGTCCTCGAGCGTATTTTGACGTGCTGATTTCGAATCTTTGAACGGAAATGTCGAAAAGTCATTGGAAATATTTTTGGCGCCAAAAAAAACATTTGAAAACTGATTCAGAGCTGACCAACTCGAGAACGGTTAGAGATAGACCAATTCTGCGAACACCAACCGATTCAGAATGACAGAATCAGTATATACTGAACGAAAAAAGTCGACGGACAAAAAAGTCGAGTATATCATGATAGAGATAATTTTTTGAACTTTTTTATTTTTCATTTTTCGAATTTTGAAATTTTTGTCCTCGAACGTATTTTGACGTGCTGATTCCGAATCATTGAACGAAAATGTCGAAATCTCATTGGAAATATTTTTGGCGCCAAAAAAAACATTTGATAACTGATTCAGAGCTGACCAACTCGAGAACGGTTAGAGATAGACAAATTCTGCGAACGCCAATCGATTCAGAATGGTCGAATTAGTATGTATTGTGAATATCGGTCAATCAAAAATATTTAAAATTACTCGAAAAAAGTTGCAAGGGGTTCACCCCTAAAAATCATGAAAAATACTAAGTCGTCACATCGACTTGAAATTTGCACTGTATACGTAAAATTTCATGCTCATTCCGAAAATGTATGATTTTTATGTGTTCAGATATAAGATTTAGTCGGAAAAGGGTGTTTAAGGTAGAAAATCCATCTCTCTGAGGTTTTTCATTTTAAATTTTTCGAATTTGAAATTTTTGTCCTCGAGCGTATTTTGACGTGCTGATTTCGAATCTTTAAACGGAAATGTCGAAAACTCATCAGAAATATTTTTGGCGCCAAAAAAACCATTTTTGAAAACTGATTCAGAGCTGACCAACTCGAGAACGGTTAGAGATAGACAAATTCTGCGAACGCCAATCGATTCAGAATGGTCGAATTAGTATGTATTGTGAATATCGGTCTATCAAAAAAATTAAAAATTACTCGAAAAAAGTTGCAAGGGGTTCACCCCTAAAAATCATGAAAAATACTAAGTCGTCACATCGACTTGAAATTTGCACCGTATACGTAAAATTTCATGCTCATTCCGAAAATGTATGATTTTTATGTGTTCAGATATAAGATTTAGTCGGAAAAGGGTGTTTAAGGTAGAAAACCCATCTCTCTGAGGTTTTTCATTTTAAATTTTTCGAATTTGAAATTTTTGTCCTCGAGCGTATTTTGACGTGCTGATTTCGAATCTTTACACGGAAATGTCGAAAAGTCATTGGAAATATTTTTGGCGCCAAAAAAAACATTTGAAAACTGATTCAGAGCTGACCAACTCGAGAACGGTTAGATATAGACAAATTCTGCGAACACCAACCGATTCAGAATGACAGAATCCGTATATACTGAGAATTTGAACGAAAAAAGTCGACGGACAAAAAAGTCGAGTATATCATGATAGAGACAATTTTTTGAACTTTTTATTTTTCATTTTTCGAATTTTGAAATTTTTGTCCTCGAACGTATTTTGACGTGCTGATTACGAATCTTTGAACGAAAATGTCGAAAACTCATTGGAAATATTTTTGGCGGCAAAAAAACCATTTGAAAACTGATTCAGAGCTGAACAACTCGAGAACGGTTAGAGATAGACAAATTCTGCGAACGCCAATCGATTCAGAATGGTCGAATTAGTATGTATTGTGAATTTCGGTCAATCGAAAAAATTAAGTATTACTCGAAAAAAGTTGCAAAAAATCATGAAAAATACTAAGTCTTCTGATAGACTTGCAATTTGCACTGTATGAATTTTTGTCCTCAGACGTATTTTGACGTGCTGATTCCGAATCTTTGAACAAAAATGTCGAAAACTCATCCGAAATATTTTTGGCGCCAAAAAAACCATTTTTGAAAACTGATTCAGAGCTGACCAACTCGAGAACGGTTAGATATAGACAAATTCTGTGAACGCCAATCGATTCAGAATGGCCGATTTAGTATACACAGAGAATTTGAACAAAAAAATCAATGTGCAAAAAAGTCGAGTACCTACATCATGATGGATAATTTTTTGATTTTTTTTATTTTTCATTTTTCGAATTTCAAATTGATGACCTCGAATGTATTTTTACGTGCTGATTCTGAATCTTTGAACGAAAATGTCGAAAACTCATCGGAAATATTTTTGGCGCCAAAAAAACCATTTGAAAACTGATTCAGAGCTGACCAACTCGAGAACGAATAGAGATAAACCAATTCTGCGAACGCCAATCGATTCAGAATGGTCGAATTGGTATGTATTGTGAATTTCGAGTCAATCGAAAAAATTAAAAATTACTCGAAAAAGTTGCAAGGGGTTCAACCCTAAAAATCATGAAACATACTAAGTCTTCTGGTAGACTTGCAATTTGCACTGTATAAATTTTTGTCCTCAGACGTATTTTGACGTGCTGATTCCGAATCTTTGAACGAAAATGTCGAAAACTCATCGGAAATATTTTTGGCGTCAAAAAAACCATTTTTGAAAACTGATTCAGAGCTGACCAACTCGAGAACGGTTAGAGATAGACAAATTCTGCGAACGCCAATCGATTCAGAATGGTCGAATTAGTATGTATTGTGAATTTCGAGTCAATCGAAAAAATTAAAAATTACTCGAAAAAAGTTGCAAGGGGTTCACCCCTAAAAATCATGAAAAGTACTAAGTCTTCTGGTAGACTTGCAATTTGCACTGTATAAATTTTTGTCCTCAGACGTATTTTGACGTGCTGATTCCGAATCTTTGAACGAAAATGTCGAAAACTCATCGGAAATATTTTTGGCGCCAAAAAAACCATTTTTGAAAACTGATTCAGAGCTGACCAACTCGAGAACGGTTAGAGATCGACAAATTCTGCGAACGCCAATCGATTCAGAATGGTCGAATTAGTATGTATTGTGAATTTCGAGTCAATCGAAAAAATTAAAATTACTCGAAAAAAGTTGCAAGGGGTTCACCCCTAAAAATCATGAAAAATACTAAGTCGTCACATCGACTTGAAATTTGCACAGTATACGTAAAATTTCATGCTCATTCCGAAAATGTATGATTTTTATGTGTTCAGATATAAGATTTAGTCGGAAAAGGGTGTTTAAGGTAGAAAACCCATCTCTCTGAGGTTTTTCATTTTAAATTTTTCGAATTTGAAATTTTTGTCCTCGAGCGTATTTTGACGTGCTGATTTCGAATCTTTGAACGAAAATGTCGAAAACTCATCGGAAATATTTTTGGCGCCAAAAAAAACATTTGAAAACTGATTCAGAGCTGACCAACTCGAGAACGGTTAGAGATAGACCAATTCTGCGAACACCAACCGATTCAGAATGACAGAATCCGTATATACTGAGAATTTGAATGAAAAAAGTCGACGGACAAAAAAGTCGAGTATATCATGATAGAGATAAGTAATTTTTTGAACTTTTTTATTTTTCATTTTTCGAATTTTGAAATTTTTGTCCTCGAACGTATTTTGACGTGCTGATTCCGAATCTTTGAACGAAAATGTCGAAAACTCATCGGAAATATTTTTGGCGTCAAAAAAACCATTTTTGAAAACTGATTCAGAGCTGACCAACTCGAGAACGGTTAGAGATAGACAAATTCTGCGTACGCCAATCGATTCAGAATGGTCGAATTAGTATGAATTGTGAATTTCGAGTCAATCGAAAAAATTAAAATTACTCGAAAAAAGTTGCAAGGGGTTCACCCTAAAAATCATGAAAAATACTAAGTCTTCTGGTAGACTTGCAATTTGCACTGTATAAATTTTTGTCCTCAGACGTATTTTGACGTGCTGATTCCGAATCTTTGAACGAAAATGTCGAAAACTCATCGGAAATATTTTTGGCGCCAAAAAAAACATTTGAAAACTGATTCAGAGCTGACCAACTCGAGAACGGTTAGAGATAGACCAATTCTGCGAACGCCAATCTATTCAGAATGGTCGAATTGGTATGTATTGTGAATTTCGAGTCAATCGAAAAAATTTAAAATTACTCGAAAAAAGTTGCAAGGGGTTCACCCCCAAAAATCATGAAAAATACTAAGTCTTCTGATAGACTTGCAATTTGCACTGTATATATTTTTGTCTTCAGACGTATGTTGACGTGCTGATTCTGAATCTTTGAACGAAAATGTCGAAAACTCATCGGAAATATTTTTGGCGCCAGAAAAACCATTTGAAAACTGATTCAGAGCTGACCAACTCGAGAACGAATAGAGATAAACCAATTCTGCGAACGCCAATCGATTCAGAATGGTCGAATTGGTATGTATTGTGAATTTCGAGTCAATCGAAAAAATTTAAAATTACTCGAAAAAAGTTGCAAGGGGTTCACCCCTAAAAATCATGAAACATACTAAGTCTTCTGGTAGACTTGCAATTTGCACTGTATAAATTTTTGTCCTCAGACGTATTTTGACGTGCTGATTCCGAATCTTTGAACGAAAATGTCGAAAACTCATCGGAAATATTTTTGGCGCCAAAAAAACCATTTTTGAAAACTGATTCAGAGCTGACCAACTCGAGAACGGTTAGAGATAGACAAATTCTGCGAACGCCAATCGATTCAGAATGGTCGAATTAGTATGTATTGTGAATTTCGAGTCAATCGAAAAAATTAAAAATTACTCGAAAAAAGTTGCAAGGGGACCCCTAAAAATCATGAAAAATACTAAGTCTTCTGATAGACTTGCAATTTGCACTGTATAAATTTTTGTCCTCAGACGTATTTTGACGTGCTGATTCCGAATCTTTGAACGAAAATGTCGAAAACTCATCGGAAATATTTTTGGCGTCAAAAAAACCATTTTTGAAAACTGATTCAGAGCTGACCAACTCGAGAACGGTTAGAGATAGACAAATTCTGCGAACGCCAATCGATTCAGAATGGTCGAATTAGTATGTATTGTGAATTTCGAGTCAATCGAAAAAAATAAAAATTACTCGAAAAAAGTTGCAAGGGGTTCACCCCTAAAAATCATGAAAAGTACTAAGTCTTCTGGTAGACTTGCAATTTGCACTGTATAAATTTTTGTCCTCAGACGTATTTTGACGTGCTGATTCCGAATCTTTGAACGAAAATGTCGAAAACTCATCGGAAATATTTTTGGCGCCAAAAAAACCATTTTTGAAAACTGATTCAGAGCTGACCAACTCGAGAACGGTTAGAGATCGACAAATTCTGCGAACGCCAATCGATTCAGAATGGTCGAATTAGTATGTATTGTGAATTTCGAGTCAATCGAAAAAATTAAAAATTACTCGAAAAAAGTTGCAAGGGGTTCACCCCTAAAAATCATGAAAAATACTAAGTCTTCTGATAGACTTGCAATTTGCACTGTATAAATTTTTGTCCTCAGACGTATTTTGACGTGCTGATTCCGAATCTTTGAACGAAAATGTCGAAAACTCATCAGAAATATTTTTGGCGCCAAAAAAACCATTTTTGAAAACTGATTCAGAGCTGACCAACTCAAGAACGGTTAGAGATCGACAAATTCTGCGAACGCCAATCGATTCAGAATGGTCGAATTAGTATGTATTGTGAATATCGGTCAATCAAAAAAATTAAAAATTACTCGAAAAAAGTTGCAAGGGGTTCACCCCTTAAAATCATGAAAAATACTAAGTCTTCTGATAAACTTGCAATTTGCACTGTATAAATTTTTGTCCTCAGACGTATTTTGACGTGCTGATTCCGAATCTTTGAACGAAAATGTCGAAAACTCATCGGAAATATTTTTGGCGCCAAAAAAACCATTTTTGAAAACTGATTCAGAGCTGACCAACTCAAGAACGGTTAGAGATCGACAAATTCTGCGAACGCCAATCGATTCAGAATGGTCGAATTAGTATGTATTGTGAATTTCGGTCAATCAAAAAAATTAAAAGTTACTCGAAAAAAGTTGCAAGGGGTTCACCCCTAAAAATCATGAAAAATCCTAAGTCATCACATCGACTTGAAATTGGCACTGTATACGTAAAATTTCATGCTCATTCCGAAAATGTATGATTTTTATGTGTTCAGATATAAGATTTAGTCGGAAAAGGGTGTTTAAGGTAGAAAACCCATCTCTCTGAGGTTTTTCATTTTAAATTTTTCGAATTTGAAATTTTTGTCCTCGAGCGTATTTTGACGTGCTGATTTCGAATCTTTAAACGGAAATGTCGAAAACTCATCAGAAATATTTTTGGCGCCAAAAAAACCATTTTTGAAAACTGATTCAGAGCTGACCAACTCGAGAACGGTTAGAGATAGACAAATTCTGCGAACGCCAATCGATTCAGAATGGTCGAATTAGTATGTATTGTGAATATCGGTCTATCAAAAAAATTTAAAATTACTCGAAAAAAGTTGCAAGGGGTTCAACCCTAAAAATCATGAAACATACTAAGTCTTCTGGTAGACTTGCAATTTGCACTGTATAAATTTTTGTCCTCAGACGTATTTTGACGTGCTGATTCCGAATCTTTGAACGAAAATGTCGAAAACTCATCGGAAATATTTTTGGCGTCAAAAAAACCATTTTTGAAAACTGATTCAGAGCTGACCAACTCGAGAACGGTTAGAGATAGACAAATTCTGCGAACGCCAATCGATTCAGAATGGTCGAATTAGTATGTATTGTGAATTTCGAGTCAATCGAAAAAATTAAAAATTACTCGAAAAAAGTTGCAAGGGGTTCACCCCTAAAAATCATGAAAAGTACTAAGTCTTCTGGTAGACTTGCAATTTGCACTGTATAAATTTTTGTCCTCAGACGTATTTTGACGTGCTGATTCCGAATCTTTGAACGAAAATGTCGAAAACTCATCGGAAATATTTTTGGCGCCAAAAAAACCATTTTTGAAAACTGATTCAGAGCTGACCAACTCGAGAACGGTTAGAGATCGACAAATTCTGCGAACGCCAATCGATTCAGAATGGTCGAATTAGTATGTATTGTGAATTTCGAGTCAATCGAAAAAATTAAAATTACTCGAAAAAAGTTGCAAGGGGTTCACCCCTAAAAATCATGAAAAATACTAAGTCGTCACATCGACTTGAAATTTGCACTGTATACGTAAAATGTCATGCTCATTCCGAAAATGTATGATTTTTATGTGTTCAGATATAAGATTTAGTCGGAAAAGGGTGTTTAAGGTAGAAAATCCATCTCTCTGAGGTTTTTCATTTTAAATTTTTCGAATTTGAAATTTTTGTCCTCGAGCGTATTTTGACGTGCTGATTTCGAATCTTTAAACGGAAATGTCGAAAACTCATCAGAAATATTTTTGGCGCCAAAAAAACCATTTTTGAAAACTGATTCAGAGCTGACCAACTCGAGAACGGTTAGAGATAGACAAATTCTGCGAACGCCAATCGATTCAGAATGGTCGAATTAGTATGTATTGTGAATATCAGTCTATCAAAAAAATTAAAAATTACTCGAAAAAAGTTGCAAGGGGTTCACCCCTAAAAATCATGAAAAATACTAAGTCGTCACATCGACTTGAAATTTGCACAGTATACGTAAAATTTCATGCTCATTCCGAAAATGTATGATTTTTATGTGTTCAGATATAAGATTTAGTCGGAAAAGGGTGTTTAAGGTAGAAAACCCATCTCTCTGAGGTTTTTCATTTTAAATTTTTCGAATTTGAAATTTTTGTCCTCGAACGTATTTTGACGTGCTGATTCCGAATCATTGAACGAAAATGTCGAAAACTCATTGGAAATATTTTTGGCGCCATAAAAACCATTTGAAAACTGATTTAGAGCTGGCCAACTCGAGAACGGTTAGAGATAGACAAATTCTGCGAACGCCAATCGATTCAGAATGGTCGAATTAGTATGTAATGTGAATTTCGAGTCAATCGAAATATTTAAAAATTACTCGAAAAAAGTTGCAAGGGGTTCACCCCTAAAAATCATGAAACATACTAAATCTTCTGGTAGACTTGCAATTTGCACTGTATAAATTTTTGTCCTCAGACGTATTTTGACGTGCTGATTCCGAATCTTTGAACGAAAATGTCGAAAACTCATCGGAAATATTTTTGGCGCCAAAAAAACCATTTTTGAAAACTGATTCAGAGCTGACCAACTCAAGAACGGTTAGAGATAGACAAATTCTGCGAACGCCAATCGATTCAGAATGGTCGAATTAGTATGTATTGTGAATTTCGAGTCAATCGAAAAATTTAAAAATTACTCGAAAAAAGTTGCAAGGGGTTCACCCCTAAAAATCATGAAACATACTAAATCTTCTGGTAGACTTGCAATTTGCACTGTATAAATTTTTGTCCTCAGGCGTATTTTGACGTGCTGATTCCGAATCTTTGAACGAAAATGTCGAAAACTCATCGGAAATATTTTTGGCGCCAAAAAAACCATTTTTGAAAACTGATTCAGAGCTGACCAACTCGAGAACGGTTAGAGATCGACAAATTCTGCGAACGCCAATCGATTCAGAATGGTCGAATTAGTATGAATTGTGAATTTCGAGTCAATCGAAAAAATTAAAATTACTCGAAAAAAGTTGCAAGGGGTTCACCCTAAAAATCATGAAAAATACTAAGTCTTCTGGTAGACTTGCAATTTGCACTGTATAAATTTTTGTCCTCAGACGTATTTTGACGTGCTGATTCCGAATCTTTGAACGAAAATGTCGAAAACTCATCGGAAATATTTTTGGCGCCAAAAAAAACATTTGAAAACTGATTCAGAGCTGACCAACTCGAGAACGGTTAGAGATAGACCAATTCTGCGAACGCCAATCTATTCAGAATGGTCGAATTGGTATGTATTGTGAATTTCGAGTCAATCGAAAAAATTAAAAATTACTCGAAAAAAGTTGCAAGGGGTTCACCCCCAAAAATCATGAAAAATACTAAGTCTTCTGATAGACTTGCAATTTGCACTGTATAAATTTTTGTCTTCAGACGTATGTTGACGTGCTGATTCTGAATCTTTGAACGAAAATGTCGAAAACTCATCGGAAATATTTTTGGCGCCAGAAAAACCATTTGAAAACTGATTCAGAGCTGACCAACTCGAGAACGAATAGAGATAAACCAATTCTGCGAACGCCAATCGATTCAGAATGGTCGAATTGGTATGTATTGTGAATTTCGAGTCAATCGAAAAAATTTAAAATTACTCGAAAAAAGTTGCAAGGGGTTCACCCCTAAAAATCATGAAACATACTAAGTCTTCTGGTAGACTTGCAATTTGCACTGTATAAATTTTTTTCCTCAGACGTATTTTGACGTGCTGATTCCGAATCTTTGAACGAAAATGTCGAAAACTCATCGGAAATATTTTTGGCGCCAAAAAAACCATTTTTGAAAACTGATTCAGAGCTGACCAACTCGAGAACGGTTAGAGATAGACAAATTCTGCGAACGCCAATCGATTCAGAATGGTCGAATTAGTATGTATTGTGAATTTCGAGTCAATCGAAAAAATTAAAAATTACTCGAAAAAAGTTGCAAGGGGACCCCTAAAAATCATGAAAAATACTAAGTCTTCTGATAGACTTGCAATTTGCACTGTATAAATTTTTGTCCTCAGACGTATTTTGACGTGCTGATTCCGAATCTTTGAACGAAAATGTCGAAAACTCATCGGAAATATTTTTGGCGTCAAAAAAACCATTTTTGAAAACTGATTCAGAGCTGACCAACTCGAGAACGGTTAGAGATAGACAAATTCTGCGAACGCCAATCGATTCAGAATGGTCGAATTAGTATGTATTGTGAATTTCGAGTCAATCGAAAAAAATAAAAATTACTCGAAAAAAGTTGCAAGGGGTTCACCCCTAAAAATCATGAAAAGTACTAAGTCTTCTGGTAGACTTGCAATTTGCACTGTATAAATTTTTGTCCTCAGACGTATTTTGACGTGCTGATTCCGAATCTTTGAACGAAAATGTCGAAAACTCATCGGAAATATTTTTGGCGCCAAAAAAACCATTTTTGAAAACTGATTCAGAGCTGACCAACTCGAGAACGGTTAGAGATCGACAAATTCTGCGAACGCCAATCGATTCAGAATGGTCGAATTAGTATGTATTGTGAATTTCGAGTCAATCGAAAAAATTAAAAATTACTCGAAAAAAGTTGCAAGGGGTTCACCCCTAAAAATCATGAAAAATACTAAGTCTTCTGATAGACTTGCAATTTGCACTGTATAAATTTTTGTCCTCAGACGTATTTTGACGTGCTGATTCCGAATCTTTGAACGAAAATGTCGAAAACTCATCAGAAATATTTTTGGCGCCAAAAAAACCATTTTTGAAAACTGATTCAGAGCTGACCAACTCAAGAACGGTTAGAGATCGACAAATTCTGCGAACGCCAATCGATTCAGAATGGTCGAATTAGTATGTATTGTGAATATCGGTCAATCAAAAAAATTTAAAATTACTCGAAAAAAGTTGCAAGGGGTTCACCCCTTAAAATCATGAAAAATACTAAGTCTTCTGATAAACTTGCAATTTGCACTGTATAAATTTTTGTCCTCAGACGTATTTTGACGTGCTGATTCCGAATCTTTGAACGAAAATGTCGAAAACTCATCGGAAATATTTTTGGCGCCAAAAAAACCATTTTTGAAAACTGATTCAGAGCTGACCAACTCAAGAACGGTTAGAGATCGACAAATTCTGCGAACGCCAATCGATTCAGAATGGTCGAATTAGTATGTATTGTGAATTTCGGTCAATCAAAAAAATTAAAAGTTACTCGAAAAAAGTTGCAAGGGGTTCACCCCTAAAAATCATGAAAAATCCTAAGTCATCACATCGACTTGAAATTGGCACTGTATACGTAAAA
This sequence comes from Chrysolina haemoptera, assembly GCA_958298965.1. Lineage (NCBI taxonomy): Eukaryota > Metazoa > Arthropoda > Insecta > Coleoptera > Chrysomelidae > Chrysolina > Chrysolina haemoptera. The sequence continues at coordinate 2,004,019 of OY282594.1, read as the reverse complement.
TTTCATGCTCATTCCGAAAATGTATGATTTTTATGTGTTCAGATATAAGATTTAGTCGGAAAAGGGTGTTTAAGGTAGAAAACCCATCTCTCTGAGGTTTTTCATTTTAAATTTTTCGAATTTGAAATTTTTGTCCTCGAGCGTATTTTGACGTGCTGATTTCGAATCTTTAAACGGAAATGTCGAAAACTCATCAGAAATATTTTTGGCGCCAAAAAAACCATTTTTGAAAACTGATTCAGAGCTGACCAACTCGAGAACGGTTAGAGATAGACAAATTCTGCGAACGCCAATCGATTCAGAATGGTCGAATTAGTATGTATTGTGAATATCGGTCTATCAAAAAAATTTAAAATTACTCGAAAAAAGTTGCAAGGGGTTCAACCCTAAAAATCATGAAACATACTAAGTCTTCTGGTAGACTTGCAATTTGCACTGTATAAATTTTTGTCCTCAGACGTATTTTGACGTGCTGATTCCGAATCTTTGAACGAAAATGTCGAAAACTCATCGGAAATATTTTTGGCGTCAAAAAAACCATTTTTGAAAACTGATTCAGAGCTGACCAACTCGAGAACGGTTAGAGATAGACAAATTCTGCGAACGCCAATCGATTCAGAATGGTCGAATTAGTATGTATTGTGAATTTCGAGTCAATCGAAAAAATTAAAAATTACTCGAAAAAAGTTGCAAGGGGTTCACCCCTAAAAATCATGAAAAGTACTAAGTCTTCTGGTAGACTTGCAATTTGCACTGTATAAATTTTTGTCCTCAGACGTATTTTGACGTGCTGATTCCGAATCTTTGAACGAAAATGTCGAAAACTCATCGGAAATATTTTTGGCGCCAAAAAAACCATTTTTGAAAACTGATTCAGAGCTGACCAACTCGAGAACGGTTAGAGATCGACAAATTCTGCGAACGCCAATCGATTCAGAATGGTCGAATTAGTATGTATTGTGAATTTCGAGTCAATCGAAAAAATTAAAATTACTCGAAAAAAGTTGCAAGGGGTTCACCCCTAAAAATCATGAAAAATACTAAGTCGTCACATCGACTTGAAATTTGCACTGTATACGTAAAATTTCATGCTCATTCCGAAAATGTATGATTTTTATGTGTTCAGATATAAGATTTAGTCGGAAAAGGGTGTTTAAGGTAGAAAATCCATCTCTCTGAGGTTTTTCATTTTAAATTTTTCGAATTTGAAATTTTTGTCCTCGAGCGTATTTTGACGTGCTGATTTCGAATCTTTAAACGGAAATGTCGAAAACTCATCAGAAATATTTTTGGCGCCAAAAAAACCATTTTTGAAAACTGATTCAGAGCTGACCAACTCGAGAACGGTTAGAGATAGACAAATTCTGCGAACGCCAATCGATTCAGAATGGTCGAATTAGTATGTATTGTGAATATCAGTCTATCAAAAAAATTAAAAATTACTCGAAAAAAGTTGCAAGGGGTACCCCTAAAAATCATGAAAAATACTAAGTCGTCACATCGACTTGAAATTTGCACAGTATACGTAAAATTTCATGCTCATTCCGAAAATGTATGATTTTTATGTGTTCAGATATAAGATTTAGTCGGAAAAGGGTGTTTAAGGTAGAAAACCCATCTCTCTGAGGTTTTTCATTTTAAATTTTTCGAATTTGAAATTTTTGTCCTCGAACGTATTTTGACGTGCTGATTCCGAATCATTGAACGAAAATGTCGAAAACACATCGGAAATATTTTTGGCGCCAAAAAAACCATTTTTGAAAACTGATTCAGAGCTGACCAACTCAAGAACGGTTAGAGATAGACAAATTCTGCGAACGCCAATCGATTCAGAATGGTCGAATTAGTATGTATTGTGAATTTCGAGTCAATCGAAAAAATTAAAAATTACTCGAAAAAAGTTGCAAGGGGTTCACCCCTAAAAATCATGAAACATACTAAGTCTTCTGGTCGACTTGCAATTTGCACTGTATAAATTTTTGTCCTCAGACGTATGTTGACGTGCTGATTCTGAATCTTTGAACGAAAATGTCGAAAACTCATCGGAAATATTTTTGGCGCCAGAAAAACCATTTGAAAACTGATTCAGAGCTGACCAACTCGAGAACGAATAGAGATAAACGAATTCTGCGAACGCCAATCGATTCAGAATGGTCGAATTGGTATGTATTGTGAATTTCGAGTCAATCGATAAAATTAAAAATTACTCGAAAAAAGTTGCAAGGGGTTCACCCCTAAAAATCATGAAACATACTAAATCTTCTGGTAGACTTGCAATTTGCACTGTATAAATTTTTGTCCTCAGACGTATTTTGACGTGCTGATTCCGAATCTTTGAACGAAAATGTCGAAAACTCATCGGAAATATTTTTGGCGCCAAAAAAACCATTTTTGAAAACTGATTCAGAGCTGACCAACTCGAGAACGGTTAGAGATAGACAAATTCTGCGAACGCCAATCGATTCAGAATGGTCGAATTAGTATGTATTGTGAATTTCGAGTCAATCGAAAAATTAAAAATTACTCGAAAAAAGTTGCAAGGGGTTCACCCCTAAAAATCATGAAAAATACTAAGTCTTCTGGTAGACTTGCAATTTGCACTGTATAAATTTTTGTCCTCAGACGTATTTTGACGTGCTGATTCCGAATCTTTGAACGAAAATGTCGAAAACACATCGGAAATATTTTTGGCGCCAAAAAAACCATTTGAAAACTGATTCAGAGCTGACCAACTCGAGAACGATTAGAGATAAACCAATTCTGCGAACGCCAATCGATTCAGAATGGTCGAATTAGTATGTATTGTGAATTTCAGTCAATCAAAAAAATTAAAAATTACTCGAAAAAAGTTGCAAGGGGTTCACCCCTAAAAATCATGAAAAATACTAAGTCTTCTGATAGACTTGCAATTTGCACTGTATAAATTTTTGTCCTCAGACGTATTTTGACGTGCTGATTCCGAATCTTTGAACGAAAATGTCGAAAACTCATCAGAAATATTTTTGGCGCCAAAAAAACCATTTTTGAAAACTGATTCAGAGCTGACCAACTCAAGAACGGTTAGAGATAGACAAATTCTGCGAACGCCAATCGATTCAGAATGGTCGAATTGGTATGTATTGTGAATTTCGAGTCAATCGAAAAAATTAAAAATTACTCGAAAAAAGTTGCAAGGGGTTCACCCCTAAAAATCATGAAACATACTAAGTCTTCTGGTCGACTTGCAATTTGCACTGTATAAATTTTTGTCCTCAGACGTATGTTGACGTGCTGATTCTGAATCTTTGAACGAAAATGTCGAAAACTCATCGGAAATATTTTTGGCGCCAGAAAAACCATTTGAAAACTGATTCAGAGCTGACCAACTCGAGAACGAATAGAGATAAACGAATTCTGCGAACGCCAATCGATTCAGAATGGTCGAATTGGTATGTATTATGAATTTCGAGTCAATCGATAAAATTAAAAATTACTCGAAAAAAGTTGCAAGGGGTTCACCCCTAAAAATCATGAAACATACTAAATCTTCTGGTAGACTTGCAATTTGCACTGTATAAATTTTTGTCCTCAGACGTATTTTGACGTGCTGATTCCGAATCTTTGAACGAAAATGTCGAAAACTCATCGGAAATATTTTTGGCGCCAAAAAAACCATTTTTGAAAACTGATTCAGAGCTGACCAACTCGAGAACGGTTAGAGATAGACAAATTCTGCGAACGCCAATCGATTCAGAATGGTCGAATTAGTATGTATTGTGAATTTCGAGTCAATCGAAAAATTAAAAATTACTCGAAAAAAGTTGCAAGGGGTTCACCCCTAAAAATCATGAAAAATACTAAGTCTTCTGGTAGACTTGCAATTTGCACTGTATAAATTTTTGTCCTCAGACGTATTTTGACGTGCTGATTCCGAATCTTTGAACGAAAATGTCGAAAACACATCGGAAATATTTTTGGCGCCAAAAAAACCATTTGAAAACTGATTCAGAGCTGACCAACTCGAGAACGATTAGAGATAAACCAATTCTGCGAACGCCAATCGATTCAGAATGGTCGAATTAGTATGTATTGTGAATTTCAGTCAATCAAAAAAATTAAAAATTACTCGAAAAAAGTTGCAAGGGGTTCACCCCTAAAAATCATGAAAAATACTAAGTCGTCATATCAACTTGAAATTTGCATTGTATACGTAAAATTTCATGCTCATTCCGAAAATGTATGATTTTTATGTGTTCAGATATAAGATTTAGCCGGAAAAGGGTGTTTAAGGTAGAAAATCCAACTCTCTGAGGTTTCTCATTTTAAATTTTTCGAATTTAAAATTATTGTCCTCGGACGTATTTTGACATGCTGATTCCGAATCTTTTCACAATAATGTCGAAAACTCATCGGAAATATTTTTGGCGCCAAAAAAACCATTTTTGAAAACTGATTCAGAGCTGACCAACTCGAGAACGGTTAGAGATAGACAAATTCTGCGAACGCCAATCGATTCAGAATGGTCGAATTAGTATGTATTGTGAATTTCGAGTCAATCGAAAAAATTAAAAATTACTCGAAAAAAGTTGCAAGGGGTTCACCCCTAAAAATCATGAAAAATACTAAGTCTTCTGATAGACTTGCAATTTGCACTGTATAAATTTTTGTCCTCAGACGTATTTTGACGTGCTGATTCCGAATCTTTGAACGAAAATGTCGAAAACTCATCAGAAATATTTTTGGCGCCAAAAAAACCATTTTTGAAAACTGATTCAGAGCTGACCAACTCAAGAACGGTTAGAGATAGACAAATTCTGCGAACGCCAATCGATTCAGAATGGTCGAATTAGTATGTATTGTGAATTTCGAGTCAATCGAAAAAATTAAAAATTACTCGAAAAAAGTTGCAAGGGGTTCACCCCTAAAAATCATGAAAAATACTAAGTCTTCTGGTAGACTTGCAATTTGCACTGTATAAATTTTTGTCCTCAGACGTATGTTGACGTGCTGATTCTGAATCTTTGAACGAAAATGTCGAAAACTCATCGGAAATATTTTTGGCGCCAGAAAAACCATTTGAAAACTGATTCAGAGCTGACCAACTCGAGAACGAATAGAGATAAACGAATTCTGCGAACGCCAATCGATTCAGAATGGTCGAATTGGTATGTATTGTGAATTTCGAGTCAATCGATAAAATTAAAAATTACTCGAAAAAAGTTGCAAGGGGTTCACCCCTAAAAATCATGAAACATACTAAATCTTCTGGTAGACTTGCAATTTGCACTGTATAAATTTTTGTCATCAGACGTATTTTGACGTGCTGATTCCGAATCTTTGAACGAAAATGTCGAAAACTCATCGGAAATATTTTTGGCGCCAAAAAAACCATTTTTGAAAACTGATTCAGAGCTGACCAACTCGAGAACGGTTAGAGATAGACAAATTCTGCGAACGCCAATCGATTCAGAATGGTCGAATTAGTATGTATTGTGAATTTCGAGTCAATCGAAAAAATTAAAAATTACTCGAAAAAAGTTGCAAGGGGTTCACCCCTAAAAATCATGAAAAATACTAAGTCTTCTGGTAGACTTGCAATTTGCACTGTATAAATTTTTGTCCTCAGACGTATTTTGACGTGCTGATTCCGAATCTTTGAACGAAAATGTCGAAAACACATCGGAAATATTTTTGGCGCCAAAAAAACCATTTGAAAACTGATTCAGAGCTGACCAACTCGAGAACGAATAGAGATAAACCAATTCTGCGAACGCCAATCGATTCAGAATGGTCGAATTGGTATGTATTGTGAATTTCGAGTCAATCGAAAAAATTTAAAATTACTCGAAAAAAGTTGCAAGGGGTTCACCCCTAAAAATCATGAAACATACTAAGTCTTCTGGTAGACTTGCAATTTGCACTGTATAAATTTTTGTCTCAGACGTATTTTGACGTGCTGATTCCGAATCTTTGAACGAAAATGTCGAAAACTCATCGGAAATATTTTTGGCGCCAAAAAAAACCATTTTTGAAAACTGATTCAGAGCTGACCAACTCGAGAACGGTTAGAGATAGACAAATTCTGCGAACGCCAATCGATTCAGAATGGTCGAATTAGTATGTATTGTGAATTTCGAGTCAATCGAAAAAATTAAAAATTACTCGAAAAAAGTTGCAAGGGGTTCACCCCTAAAAATCATGAAAAATACTAAGTCTTCTGGTAGACTTGCAATTTGCACTGTATAAATTTTTGTCCTCAGACGTATTTTGACGTGCTGATTCCGAATCTTTGAACGAAAATGTCGAAAACACATCGGAAATATTTTTGGCGCCAAAAAAACCATTTGAAAACTGATTCAGAGCTGACCAACTCGAGAACGAATAGAGATAAACCAATTCTGCGAACGCCAATCGATTCAGAATGGTCGAATTGGTATGTATTGTGAATATCGAGTCAATCGAAAAAATTAAAAATTACTCGAAAAAAGTTGCAAGGGGTTCACCCCTAAAAATCATGAAAAATACTAAGTCTTCTGGTAGACTTGCAATTTGCACTGTATAAATTTTTGTCCTCAGACGTATGTTGACGTGCTGATTCTGAATCTTTGAACGAAAATGTCGAAAACTCATCGGAAATATTTTTGGCGCCAGAAAAACCATTTGAAAACTGATTCAGAGCTGACCAACTCGAGAACGAATAGAGATAAACGAATTCTGCGAACGCCAATCGATTCATAATGGTCGAATTGGTATGTATTGTGAATTTCGAGTCAATCGATAAAATTAAAAATTACTCGAAAAAAGTTGCAAGGGGTTCACCCCTAAAAATCATGAAACATACTAAATCTTCTGGTAGACTTGCAATTTGCACTGTATACATTTTTGTCATCAGACGTATTTTGACGTGCTGATTCCGAATCTTTGAACGAAAATGTCGAAAACTCATCGGAAATATTTTTGGCGCCAAAAAAACCATTTTTGAAAACTGATTCAGAGCTGACCAACTCGAGAACGGTTAGAGATAGACAAATTCTGCGAACGCCAATCGATTCAGAATGGTCGAATTAGTATGTATTGTGAATTTCGAGTCAATCGAAAAAATTAAAAATTACTCGAAAAAAGTTGCAAGGGGTTCACCCCTAAAAATCATGAAAAATACTAAGTCTTCTGATAGACTTGCAATTTGCACTGTATAAATTTTTGTCCTCAGACGTATTTTGACGTGCTGATTCCGAATCTTTGAACGAAAATGTCGAAAACTCATCGGAAATATTTCTGGCGCCAAAAAAACCATTTTTGAAAACTGATTCAGAGCTGACCAACTCAAGAACGGTTAGAGATCGACAAATTCTGCGAACGCCAATCGATTCAGAATGGTCGAATTAGTATGTATTGTGAATATCGGTCAATCAAAAAAATTAAAAATTACTCGAAAAAAGTTGCAAGGGGTTCACCCCTAAAAATCATGAAAAATACTAAGTCGTCACATCGACTTGAAATTTGCACTGTATACGTAAAATATCATGTTCATTCCGAAAATGTATGATTTTTATGTGTTCAGATATAAGATTTAGTCGGAAAAGGGTGTTTAAGGTAGAAAATCCATCTCTCTGAGGTTTTTCATTTTAAATTTTTCGAATTTGAAATTTTTGTCCTCGAGCGTATTTTGACGTGCTGATTTCGAATCTTTAAACGGAAATGTCGAAAAGTCATGGGAAATATTTTTGGCGCCAAAAAAAACATTTGAAAACTGATTCAGAGCTGACCAACTCGAGAACGGTTAGAGATAGACCAATTCTACGAACACCAACCGATTCAGAATGACAGAATCAGTATATACTGAACGAAAAAAGTCGACGGACAAAAAAGTCGAGTATATCATGATAGAGATAATTTTTTGAACTTTTTTATTTTTCATTTTTCGAATTTTGAAATTTTTGTCCTCGAACGTATTTTGACGTGCTGATTCCGAATCATTGAACGAAAATGTCGAAAACTCATTGGAAATATTTTTGGCGCCATAAAAACCATTTGAAAACTGATTTAGAGCTGGCCAACTCGAGAACGGTTAGAGATAGACAAATTCTGCGACCGCCAATCGATTCAGAATGGTCGAATTAGTATGTATTGTGAATTTCGGTCAATCGAAAAAATTAAATATTACTCGAAAAAAGTTGCAAGGGGTTCACCCCTAAAAATCATGAAAAATACTAAGTCGTCACATCGACTTGAAATTTGCACTGTATACGTAAAATTTCATGCTCATTCCGAAAATGTATGATTTTTATGTGTTCAGATATAAGATTTAGTCGGAAAAGGGTGTTTAAGGTAGAAAATCCATCTCTCTGAGGTTTTTCATTTTAAATTTTTCGAATTTGAAATTTTTGTCCTCGAGCGTATTTTGACGTGCTGATTTCGAATCTTTAAACGGAAATGTCGAAAACTCATTGGAAATATTTTTGGCGCCAAAAAAAACATTTGATAACTGATTCAGAGCTGACCAACTCGAGAACGGTTAGAGATAGACAAATTCTGCGAACGCCAATCGATTCAGAATGGTCGGATTAGTATGTATTGTGAATATCGGTCAATCAAAAAAATTAAAAATTACTCGAAAAAAGTTGCAAGGGGTTCACCCCTAAAAATCATGAAAAATACTAAGTCGTCACATCGACTTGAAATTTGCACTGTATACGTAAAATTTCATGCTCATTCCGAAAATGTATGATTTTTATGTGTTCAGATATACGATTTAGTCGGAAAAGGGTGTTTAAGGTAGAAAATCCATCTCTCTGAGGTTTTTCATTTTAAATTTTTCGAATTTGAAATTTTTGTCCTCGAGCGTATTTTGACGTGCTGATTTCGAATCTTTAAACGGAAATGTCGAAAACACATCGGAAATATTTTTGGCGCCAAAAAAAACATTTGAAAACTGATTCAGAGCTGACCAACTCGAGAACGGTTAGAGATAGACCAATTCTGCGAACGCTAATCGATTCAGAATGGTCGAATTAGTATGTATTGTGACTTTCGGTCAATCAAAAAAATTAAAAATTACTCGAAAAAAGTTGCAAGGGGTTCAACCCTAAAAATCATGAAACATACTAAGTCTTCTGGTAGACTTGCAATTTGCACTGTATAAATTTTTGTCCTCAGACGTATTTTGACGTGCTGATTCCGAATCTTTGAACGAAAATGTCGAAAACTCATCGGAAATATTTTTGGCGTCAAAAAAACCATTTTTGAAAACTGATTCAGAGCTGACCAACTCGAGAACGGTTAGAGATAGACAAATTCTGCGAACGCCAATCGATTCAGAATGGTCGAATTAGTATGTATTGTGAATTTCGAGTCAATCGAAAAAATTAAAAATTACTCGAAAAAAGTTGCAAGGGGTTCACCCCTAAAAATCATGAAAAGTACTAAGTCTTCTGGTAGACTTGCAATTTGCACTGTATAAATTTTTGTCCTCAGACGTATTTTGACGTGCTGATTCCGAATCTTTGAACGAAAATGTCGAAAACTCATCGGAAATATTTTTGGCGCCAAAAAAACCATTTTTGAAAACTGATTCAGAGCTGACCAACTCGAGAACGGTTAGAGATCGACAAATTCTGCGAACGCCAATCGATTCAGAATGGTCGAATTAGTATGTATTGTGAATTTCGAGTCAATCGAAAAAATTAAAATTACTCGAAAAAAGTTGCAAGGGGTTCACCCCTAAAAATCATGAAAAATACTAAGTCGTCACATCGACTTGAAATTTGCACTGTATACGTAAAATGTCATGCTCATTCCGAAAATGTATGATTTTTATGTGTTCAGATATAAGATTTAGTCGGAAAAGGGTGTTTAAGGTAGAAAATCCATCTCTCTGAGGTTTTTCATTTTAAATTTTTCGAATTTGAAATTTTTGTCCTCGAGCGTATTTTGACGTGCTGATTTCGAATCTTTAAACGGAAATGTCGAAAACTCATCAGAAATATTTTTGGCGCCAAAAAAACCATTTTTGAAAACTGATTCAGAGCTGACCAACTCGAGAACGGTTAGAGATAGACAAATTCTGCGAACGCCAATCGATTCAGAATGGTCGAATTAGTATGTATTGTGAATATCAGTCTATCAAAAAAATTAAAAATTACTCGAAAAAAGTTGCAAGGGGTTCACCCCTAAAAATCATGAAAAATACTAAGTCGTCACATCGACTTGAAATTTGCACAGTATACGTAAAATTTCATGCTCATTCCGAAAATGTATGATTTTTATGTGTTCAGATATAAGATTTAGTCGGAAAAGGGTGTTTAAGGTAGAAAACCCATCTCTCTGAGGTTTTTCATTTTAAATTTTTCGAATTTGAAATTTTTGTCCTCGAACGTATTTTGACGTGCTGATTCCGAATCATTGAACGAAAATGTCGAAAACTCATTGGAAATATTTTTGGCGCCATAAAAACCATTTGAAAACTGATTTAGAGCTGGCCAACTCGAGAACGGTTAGAGATAGACAAATTCTGCGAACGCCAATCGATTCAGAATGGTCGAATTAGTATGTAATGTGAATTTCGAGTCAATCGAAATATTTAAAAATTACTCGAAAAAAGTTGCAAGGGGTTCACCCCTAAAAATCATGAAACATACTAAATCTTCTGGTAGACTTGCAATTTGCACTGTATAAATTTTTGTCCTCAGACGTATTTTGACGTGCTGATTCCGAATCTTTGAACGAAAATGTCGAAAACTCATCGGAAATATTTTTGGCGCCAAAAAAACCATTTTTGAAAACTGATTCAGAGCTGACCAACTCAAGAACGGTTAGAGATAGACAAATTCTGCGAACGCCAATCGATTCAGAATGGTCGAATTAGTATGTATTGTGAATTTCGAGTCAATCGAAAAATTTAAAAATTACTCGAAAAAAGTTGCAAGGGGTTCACCCCTAAAAATCATGAAACATACTAAATCTTCTGGTAGACTTGCAATTTGCACTGTATAAATTTTTGTCCTCAGGCGTATTTTGACGTGCTGATTCCGAATCTTTGAACGAAAATGTCGAAAACTCATCGGAAATATTTTTGGCGCCAAAAAAACCATTTTTGAAAACTGATTCAGAGCTGACCAACTCGAGAACGGTTAGAGATCGACAAATTCTGCGAACGCCAATCGATTCAGAATGGTCGAATTAGTATGAATTGTGAATTTCGAGTCAATCGAAAAAATTAAAATTACTCGAAAAAAGTTGCAAGGGGTTCACCCTAAAAATCATGAAAAATACTAAGTCTTCTGGTAGACTTGCAATTTGCACTGTATAAATTTTTGTCCTCAGACGTATTTTGACGTGCTGATTCCGAATCTTTGAACGAAAATGTCGAAAACTCATCGGAAATATTTTTGGCGCCAAAAAAAACATTTGAAAACTGATTCAGAGCTGACCAACTCGAGAACGGTTAGAGATAGACCAATTCTGCGAACGCCAATCTATTCAGAATGGTCGAATTGGTATGTATTGTGAATTTCGAGTCAATCGAAAAAATTAAAAATTACTCGAAAAAAGTTGCAAGGGGTTCACCCCCAAAAATCATGAAAAATACTAAGTCTTCTGATAGACTTGCAATTTGCACTGTATAAATTTTTGTCTTCAGACGTATGTTGACGTGCTGATTCTGAATCTTTGAACGAAAATGTCGAAAACTCATCGGAAATATTTTTGGCGCCAGAAAAACCATTTGAAAACTGATTCAGAGCTGACCAACTCGAGAACGAATAGAGATAAACCAATTCTGCGAACGCCAATCGATTCAGAATGGTCGAATTGGTATGTATTGTGAATTTCGAGTCAATCGAAAAAATTTAAAATTACTCGAAAAAAGTTGCAAGGGGTTCACCCCTAAAAATCATGAAACATACTAAGTCTTCTGGTAGACTTGCAATTTGCACTGTATAAATTTTTTTCCTCAGACGTATTTTGACGTGCTGATTCCGAATCTTTGAACGAAAATGTCGAAAACTCATCGGAAATATTTTTGGCGCCAAAAAAAACATTTTTGAAAACTGATTCAGAGCTGACCAACTCGAGAACGGTTAGAGATAGACAAATTCTGCGAACGCCAATCGATTCAGAATGGTCGAATTAGTATGTATTGTGAATTTCGAGTCAATCGAAAAAATTAAAAATTACTCGAAAAAAGTTGCAAGGGGACCCCTAAAAATCATGAAAAATACTAAGTCTTCTGATAGACTTGCAATTTGCACTGTATAAATTTTTGTCCTCAGACGTATTTTGACGTGCTGATTCCGAATCTTTGAACGAAAATGTCGAAAACTCATCGGAAATATTTTTGGCGTCAAAAAAACCATTTTTGAAAACTGATTCAGAGCTGACCAACTCGAGAACGGTTAGAGATAGACAAATTCTGCGAACGCCAATCGATTCAGAATGGTCGAATTAGTATGTATTGTGAATTTCGAGTCAATCGAAAAAAATAAAAATTACTCGAAAAAAGTTGCAAGGGGTTCACCCCTAAAAATCATGAAAAGTACTAAGTCTTCTGGTAGACTTGCAATTTGCACTGTATAAATTTTTGTCCTCAGACGTATTTTGACGTGCTGATTCCGAATCTTTGAACGAAAATGTCGAAAACTCATCGGAAATATTTTTGGCGCCAAAAAAACCATTTTTGAAAACTGATTCAGAGCTGACCAACTCGAGAACGGTTAGAGATCGACAAATTCTGCGAACGCCAATCGATTCAGAATGGTCGAATTAGTATGTATTGTGAATTTCGAGTCAATCGAAAAAATTAAAAATTACTCGAAAAAAGTTGCAAGGGGTTCACCCCTAAAAATCATGAAAAATACTAAGTCTTCTGATAGACTTGCAATTTGCACTGTATAAATTTTTGTCCTCAGACGTATTTTGACGTGCTGATTCCGAATCTTTGAACGAAAATGTCGAAAACTCATCAGAAATATTTTTGGCGCCAAAAAAAACCATTTTTGAAAACTGATTCAGAGCTGACCAACTCAAGAACGGTTAGAGATCGACAAATTCTGCGAACGCCAATCGATTCAGAATGGTCGAATTAGTATGTATTGTGAATATCGGTCAATCAAAAAAATTTAAAATTACTCGAAAAAAGTTGCAAGGGGTTCACCCCTTAAAATCATGAAAAATACTAAGTCTTCTGATAAACTTGCAATTTGCACTGTATAAATTTTTGTCCTCAGACGTATTTTGACGTGCTGATTCCGAATCTTTGAACGAAAATGTCGAAAACTCATCGGAAATATTTTTGGCGCCAAAAAAACCATTTTTGAAAACTGATTCAGAGCTGACCAACTCAAGAACGGTTAGAGATCGACAAATTCTGCGAACGCCAATCGATTCAGAATGGTCGAATTAGTATGTATTGTGAATTTCGGTCAATCAAAAAAATTAAAAGTTACTCGAAAAAAGTTGCAAGGGGTTCACCCCTAAAAATCATGAAAAATCCTAAGTCATCACATCGACTTGAAATTGGCACTGTATACGTAAAATTTCATGCTCATTCCGAAAATGTATGATTTTTATGTGTTCAGATATAAGATTTAGTCGGAAAAGGGTGTTTAAGGTAGAAAACCCATCTCTCTGAGGTTTTTCATTTTAAATTTTTCGAATTTGAAATTTTTGTCCTCGAGCGTATTTTGACGTGCTGATTTCGAATCTTTAAACGGAAATGTCGAAAACTCATCAGAAATATTTTTGGCGCCAAAAAAACCATTTTTGAAAACTGATTCAGAGCTGACCAACTCGAGAACGGTTAGAGATAGACAAATTCTGCGAACGCCAATCGATTCAGAATGGTCGAATTAGTATGTATTGTGAATATCGGTCTATCAAAAAAATTTAAAATTACTCGAAAAAAGTTGCAAGGGGTTCAACCCTAAAAATCATGAAACATACTAAGTCTTCTGGTAGACTTGCAATTTGCACTGTATAAATTTTTGTCCTCAGACGTATTTTGACGTGCTGATTCCGAATCTTTGAACGAAAATGTCGAAAACTCATCGGAAATATTTTTGGCGTCAAAAAAACCATTTTTGAAAACTGATTCAGAGCTGACCAACTCGAGAACGGTTAGAGATAGACAAATTCTGCGAACGCCAATCGATTCAGAATGGTCGAATTAGTATGTATTGTGAATTTCGAGTCAATCGAAAAAATTAAAAATTACTCGAAAAAAGTTGCAAGGGGTTCACCCCTAAAAATCATGAAAAGTACTAAGTCTTCTGGTAGACTTGCAATTTGCACTGTATAAATTTTTGTCCTCAGACGTATTTTGACGTGCTGATTCCGAATCTTTGAACGAAAATGTCGAAAACTCATCGGAAATATTTTTGGCGCCAAAAAAACCATTTTTGAAAACTGATTCAGAGCTGACCAACTCGAGAACGGTTAGAGATCGACAAATTCTGCGAACGCCAATCGATTCAGAATGGTCGAATTAGTATGTATTGTGAATTTCGAGTCAATCGAAAAAATTAAAATTACTCGAAAAAAGTTGCAAGGGGTTCACCCCTAAAAATCATGAAAAATACTAAGTCGTCACATCGACTTGAAATTTGCACTGTATACGTAAAATTTCATGCTCATTCCGAAAATGTATGATTTTTATGTGTTCAGATATAAGATTTAGTCGGAAAAGGGTGTTTAAGGTAGAAAATCCATCTCTCTGAGGTTTTTCATTTTAAATTTTTCGAATTTGAAATTTTTGTCCTCGAGCGTATTTTGACGTGCTGATTTCGAATCTTTAAACGGAAATGTCGAAAACTCATCAGAAATATTTTTGGCGCCAAAAAAACCATTTTTGAAAACTGATTCAGAGCTGACCAACTCGAGAACGGTTAGAGATAGACAAATTCTGCGAACGCCAATCGATTCAGAATGGTCGAATTAGTATGTATTGTGAATATCAGTCTATCAAAAAAATTAAAAATTACTCGAAAAAAGTTGCAAGGGGTACCCCTAAAAATCATGAAAAATACTAAGTCGTCACATCGACTTGAAATTTGCACAGTATACGTAAAATTTCATGCTCATTCCGAAAATGTATGATTTTTATGTGTTCAGATATAAGATTTAGTCGGAAAAGGGTGTTTAAGGTAGAAAACCCATCTCTCTGAGGTTTTTCATTTTAAATTTTTCGAATTTGAAATTTTTGTCCTCGAACGTATTTTGACGTGCTGATTCCGAATCATTGAACGAAAATGTCGAAAACACATCGGAAATATTTTTGGCGCCAAAAAAACCATTTTTGAAAACTGATTCAGAGCTGACCAACTCAAGAACGGTTAGAGATAGACAAATTCTGCGAACGCCAATCGATTCAGAATGGTCGAATTAGTATGTATTGTGAATTTCGAGTCAATCGAAAAAATTAAAAATTACTCGAAAAAAGTTGCAAGGGGTTCACCCCTAAAAATCATGAAACATACTAAGTCTTCTGGTCGACTTGCAATTTGCACTGTATAAATTTTTGTCCTCAGACGTATGTTGACGTGCTGATTCTGAATCTTTGAACGAAAATGTCGAAAACTCATCGGAAATATTTTTGGCGCCAGAAAAACCATTTGAAAACTGATTCAGAGCTGACCAACTCGAGAACGAATAGAGATAAACGAATTCTGCGAACGCCAATCGATTCAGAATGGTCGAATTGGTATGTATTGTGAATTTCGAGTCAATCGATAAAATTAAAAATTACTCGAAAAAAGTTGCAAGGGGTTCACCCCTAAAAATCATGAAACATACTAAATCTTCTGGTAGACTTGCAATTTGCACTGTATAAATTTTTGTCCTCAGACGTATTTTGACGTGCTGATTCCGAATCTTTGAACGAAAATGTCGAAAACTCATCGGAAATATTTTTGGCGCCAAAAAAACCATTTTTGAAAACTGATTCAGAGCTGACCAACTCGAGAACGGTTAGAGATAGACAAATTCTGCGAACGCCAATCGATTCAGAATGGTCGAATTAGTATGTATTGTGAATTTCGAGTCAATCGAAAAATTAAAAATTACTCGAAAAAAGTTGCAAGGGGTTCACCCCTAAAAATCATGAAAAATACTAAGTCTTCTGGTAGACTTGCAATTTGCACTGTATAAATTTTTGTCCTCAGACGTATTTTGACGTGCTGATTCCGAATCTTTGAACGAAAATGTCGAAAACACATCGGAAATATTTTTGGCGCCAAAAAAACCATTTGAAAACTGATTCAGAGCTGACCAACTCGAGAACGATTAGAGATAAACCAATTCTGCGAACGCCAATCGATTCAGAATGGTCGAATTAGTATGTATTGTGAATTTCAGTCAATCAAAAAAATTAAAAATTACTCGAAAAAAGTTGCAAGGGGTTCACCCCTAAAAATCATGAAAAATACTAAGTCTTCTGATAGACTTGCAATTTGCACTGTATAAATTTTTGTCCTCAGACGTATTTTGACGTGCTGATTCCGAATCTTTGAACGAAAATGTCGAAAACTCATCAGAAATATTTTTGGCGCCAAAAAAACCATTTTTGAAAACTGATTCAGAGCTGACCAACTCAAGAACGGTTAGAGATAGACAAATTCTGCGAACGCCAATCGATTCAGAATGGTCGAATTGGTATGTATTGTGAATTTCGAGTCAATCGAAAAAATTAAAAATTACTCGAAAAAAGTTGCAAGGGGTTCACCCCTAAAAATCATGAAACATACTAAGTCTTCTGGTCGACTTGCAATTTGCACTGTATAAATTTTTGTCCTCAGACGTATGTTGACGTGCTGATTCTGAATCTTTGAACGAAAATGTCGAAAACTCATCGGAAATATTTTTGGCGCCAGAAAAACCATTTGAAAACTGATTCAGAGCTGACCAACTCGAGAACGAATAGAGATAAACGAATTCTGCGAACGCCAATCGATTCAGAATGGTCGAATTGGTATGTATTATGAATTTCGAGTCAATCGATAAAATTAAAAATTACTCGAAAAAAGTTGCAAGGGGTTCACCCCTAAAAATCATGAAACATACTAAATCTTCTGGTAGACTTGCAATTTGCACTGTATAAATTTTTGTCCTCAGACGTATTTTGACGTGCTGATTCCGAATCTTTGAACGAAAATGTCGAAAACTCATCGGAAATATTTTTGGCGCCAAAAAAACCATTTTTGAAAACTGATTCAGAGCTGACCAACTCGAGAACGGTTAGAGATAGACAAATTCTGCGAACGCCAATCGATTCAGAATGGTCGAATTAGTATGTATTGTGAATTTCGAGTCAATCGAAAAATTAAAAATTACTCGAAAAAAGTTGCAAGGGGTTCACCCCTAAAAATCATGAAAAATACTAAGTCTTCTGGTAGACTTGCAATTTGCACTGTATAAATTTTTGTCCTCAGACGTATTTTGACGTGCTGATTCCGAATCTTTGAACGAAAATGTCGAAAACACATCGGAAATATTTTTGGCGCCAAAAAAACCATTTGAAAACTGATTCAGAGCTGACCAACTCGAGAACGATTAGAGATAAACCAATTCTGCGAACGCCAATCGATTCAGAATGGTCGAATTAGTATGTATTGTGAATTTCAGTCAATCAAAAAAATTAAAAATTACTCGAAAAAAGTTGCAAGGGGTTCACCCCTAAAAATCATGAAAAATACTAAGTCGTCATATCAACTTGAAATTTGCATTGTATACGTAAAATTTCATGCTCATTCCGAAAATGTATGATTTTTATGTGTTCAGATATAAGATTTAGCCGGAAAAGGGTGTTTAAGGTAGAAAATCCAACTCTCTGAGGTTTCTCATTTTAAATTTTTCGAATTTAAAATTATTGTCCTCGGACGTATTTTGACATGCTGATTCCGAATCTTTTCACAATAATGTCGAAAACTCATCGGAAATATTTTTGGCGCCAAAAAAACCATTTTTGAAAACTGATTCAGAGCTGACCAACTCGAGAACGGTTAGAGATAGACAAATTCTGCGAACGCCAATCGATTCAGAATGGTCGAATTAGTATGTATTGTGAATTTCGAGTCAATCGAAAAAATTAAAAATTACTCGAAAAAAGTTGCAAGGGGTTCACCCCTAAAAATCATGAAAAATACTAAGTCTTCTGATAGACTTGCAATTTGCACTGTATAAATTTTTGTCCTCAGACGTATTTTGACGTGCTGATTCCGAATCTTTGAACGAAAATGTCGAAAACTCATCAGAAATATTTTTGGCGCCAAAAAAACCATTTTTGAAAACTGATTCAGAGCTGACCAACTCAAGAACGGTTAGAGATAGACAAATTCTGCGAACGCCAATCGATTCAGAATGGTCGAATTAGTATGTATTGTGAATTTCGAGTCAATCGAAAAAATTAAAAATTACTCGAAAAAAGTTGCAAGGGGTTCACCCCTAAAAATCATGAAAAATACTAAGTCTTCTGGTAGACTTGCAATTTGCACTGTATAAATTTTTGTCCTCAGACGTATGTTGACGTGCTGATTCTGAATCTTTGAACGAAAATGTCGAAAACTCATCGGAAATATTTTTGGCGCCAGAAAAACCATTTGAAAACTGATTCAGAGCTGACCAACTCGAGAACGAATAGAGATAAACGAATTCTGCGAACGCCAATCGATTCAGAATGGTCGAATTGGTATGTATTGTGAATTTCGAGTCAATCGATAAAATTAAAAATTACTCGAAAAAAGTTGCAAGGGGTTCACCCCTAAAAATCATGAAACATACTAAATCTTCTGGTAGACTTGCAATTTGCACTGTATAAATTTTTGTCATCAGACGTATTTTGACGTGCTGATTCCGAATCTTTGAACGAAAATGTCGAAAACTCATCGGAAATATTTTTGGCGCCAAAAAAACCATTTTTGAAAACTGATTCAGAGCTGACCAACTCGAGAACGGTTAGAGATAGACAAATTCTGCGAACGCCAATCGATTCAGAATGGTCGAATTAGTATGTATTGTGAATTTCGAGTCAATCGAAAAAATTAAAAATTACTCGAAAAAAGTTGCAAGGGGTTCACCCCTAAAAATCATGAAAAATACTAAGTCTTCTGGTAGACTTGCAATTTGCACTGTATAAATTTTTGTCCTCAGACGTATTTTGACGTGCTGATTCCGAATCTTTGAACGAAAATGTCGAAAACACATCGGAAATATTTTTGGCGCCAAAAAAACCATTTGAAAACTGATTCAGAGCTGACCAACTCGAGAACGAATAGAGATAAACCAATTCTGCGAACGCCAATCGATTCAGAATGGTCGAATTGGTATGTATTGTGAATTTCGAGTCAATCGAAAAAATTTAAAATTACTCGAAAAAAGTTGCAAGGGGTTCACCCCTAAAAATCATGAAACATACTAAGTCTTCTGGTAGACTTGCAATTTGCACTGTATAAATTTTTGTCCTCAGACGTATTTTGACGTGCTGATTCCGAATCTTTGAACGAAAATGTCGAAAACTCATCGGAAATATTTTTGGCGCCAAAAAAACCATTTTTGAAAACTGATTCAGAGCTGACCAACTCGAGAACGGTTAGAGATAGACAAATTCTGCGAACGCCAATCGATTCAGAATGGTCGAATTAGTATGTATTGTGAATTTCGAGTCAATCGAAAAAATTAAAAATTACTCGAAAAAAGTTGCAAGGGGTTCACCCCTAAAAATCATGAAAAATACTAAGTCTTCTGGTAGACTTGCAATTTGCACTGTATAAATTTTTGTCCTCAGACGTATTTTGACGTGCTGATTCCGAATCTTTGAACGAAAATGTCGAAAACACATCGGAAATATTTTTGGCGCCAAAAAAACCATTTGAAAACTGATTCAGAGCTGACCAACTCGAGAACGAATAGAGATAAACCAATTCTGCGAACGCCAATCGATTCAGAATGGTCGAATTGGTATGTATTGTGAATATCGAGTCAATCGAAAAAATTAAAAATTACTCGAAAAAAGTTGCAAGGGGTTCACCCCTAAAAATCATGAAAAATACTAAGTCTTCTGGTAGACTTGCAATTTGCACTGTATAAATTTTTGTCCTCAGACGTATGTTGACGTGCTGATTCTGAATCTTTGAACGAAAATGTCGAAAACTCATCGGAAATATTTTTGGCGCCAGAAAAACCATTTGAAAACTGATTCAGAGCTGACCAACTCGAGAACGAATAGAGATAAACGAATTCTGCGAACGCCAATCGATTCATAATGGTCGAATTGGTATGTATTGTGAATTTCGAGTCAATCGATAAAATTAAAAATTACTCGAAAAAAGTTGCAAGGGGTTCACCCCTAAAAATCATGAAACATACTAAATCTTCTGGTAGACTTGCAATTTGCACTGTATACATTTTTGTCATCAGACGTATTTTGACGTGCTGATTCCGAATCTTTGAACGAAAATGTCGAAAACTCATCGGAAATATTTTTGGCGCCAAAAAAACCATTTTTGAAAACTGATTCAGAGCTGACCAACTCGAGAACGGTTAGAGATAGACAAATTCTGCGAACGCCAATCGATTCAGAATGGTCGAATTAGTATGTATTGTGAATTTCGAGTCAATCGAAAAAATTAAAAATTACTCGAAAAAAGTTGCAAGGGGTTCACCCCTAAAAATCATGAAAAATACTAAGTCTTCTGATAGACTTGCAATTTGCACTGTATAAATTTTTGTCCTCAGACGTATTTTGACGTGCTGATTCCGAATCTTTGAACGAAAATGTCGAAAACTCATCGGAAATATTTCTGGCGCCAAAAAAACCATTTTTGAAAACTGATTCAGAGCTGACCAACTCAAGAACGGTTAGAGATCGACAAATTCTGCGAACGCCAATCGATTCAGAATGGTCGAATTAGTATGTATTGTGAATATCGGTCAATCAAAAAAATTAAAAATTACTCGAAAAAAGTTGCAAGGGGTTCACCCCTAAAAATCATGAAAAATACTAAGTCGTCACATCGACTTGAAATTTGCACTGTATACGTAAAATATCATGTTCATTCCGAAAATGTATGATTTTTATGTGTTCAGATATAAGATTTAGTCGGAAAAGGGTGTTTAAGGTAGAAAATCCATCTCTCTGAGGTTTTTCATTTTAAATTTTTCGAATTTGAAATTTTTGTCCTCGAGCGTATTTTGACGTGCTGATTTCGAATCTTTAAACGGAAATGTCGAAAAGTCATGGGAAATATTTTTGGCGCCAAAAAAAACATTTGAAAACTGATTCAGAGCTGACCAACTCGAGAACGGTTAGAGATAGACCAATTCTACGAACACCAACCGATTCAGAATGACAGAATCAGTATATACTGAACGAAAAAAGTCGACGGACAAAAAAGTCGAGTATATCATGATAGAGATAATTTTTTGAACTTTTTTATTTTTCATTTTTCGAATTTTGAAATTTTTGTCCTCGAACGTATTTTGACGTGCTGATTCCGAATCATTGAACGAAAATGTCGAAAACTCATTGGAAATATTTTTGGCGCCATAAAAACCATTTGAAAACTGATTTAGAGCTGGCCAACTCGAGAACGGTTAGAGATAGACAAATTCTGCGACCGCCAATCGATTCAGAATGGTCGAATTAGTATGTATTGTGAATTTCGGTCAATCGAAAAAATTAAATATTACTCGAAAAAAGTTGCAAGGGGTTCACCCCTAAAAATCATGAAAAATACTAAGTCGTCACATCGACTTGAAATTTGCACTGTATACGTAAAATTTCATGCTCATTCCGAAAATGTATGATTTTTATGTGTTCAGATATAAGATTTAGTCGGAAAAGGGTGTTTAAGGTAGAAAATCCATCTCTCTGAGGTTTTTCATTTTAAATTTTTCGAATTTGAAATTTTTGTCCTCGAGCGTATTTTGACGTGCTGATTTCGAATCTTTAAACGGAAATGTCGAAAACTCATTGGAAATATTTTTGGCGCCAAAAAAAACATTTGATAACTGATTCAGAGCTGACCAACTCGAGAACGGTTAGAGATAGACAAATTCTGCGAACGCCAATCGATTCAGAATGGTCGGATTAGTATGTATTGTGAATATCGGTCAATCAAAAAAA
The DNA here is from genome assembly GCA_958298965.1 of Chrysolina haemoptera. NCBI lineage: Eukaryota > Metazoa > Arthropoda > Insecta > Coleoptera > Chrysomelidae > Chrysolina > Chrysolina haemoptera. Next base: position 1,981,929 of record OY282594.1, on the reverse strand, counting down.
TTAAAAATTACTCGAAAAAAGTTGCAAGGGGTTCACCCCTAAAAATCATGAAAAATACTAAGTCGTCACATCGACTTGAAATTTGCACTGTATACGTAAAATTTCATGCTCATTCCGAAAATGTATGATTTTTATGTGTTCAGATATACGATTTAGTCGGAAAAGGGTGTTTAAGGTAGAAAATCCATCTCTCTGAGGTTTTTCATTTTAAATTTTTCGAATTTGAAATTTTTGTCCTCGAGCGTATTTTGACGTGCTGATTTCGAATCTTTAAACGGAAATGTCGAAAACACATCGGAAATATTTTTGGCGCCAAAAAAAACATTTGAAAACTGATTCAGAGCTGACCAACTCGAGAACGGTTAGAGATAGACCAATTCTGCGAACGCTAATCGATTCAGAATGGTCGAATTAGTATGTATTGTGACTTTCGGTCAATCAAAAAAATTAAAAATTACTCGAAAAAAGTTGCAAGGGGTTCACCCCTAAAAATCATGAAAAATACTAGGTCGTCACATCAACTTGAAATTTGCATTGTATACGTAAAATTTCATGCTCATTCCGAAAATGTATGATTTTTATGTGTTCAGATATAAGATTTAGCCGGAAAAGGGTGTTTAAGGTAGAAAATCCAACTCTCTGAGGTTTCTCATTTTAAATTTTTCGAATTTAAAATTATTGTCCTCGGACGTATTTTGACATGCTGATTCCGAATCTTTTCACAATAATGTCGAAAACTCATTGGAAATATTTTTGGCGCCAAAAATAACATTTTAAAACTGATTCAGAGCTGACCAACTCGAGAACGGTTAGAGATAAACAAATTCTGCGAACGCCAATCGATTCAGAATGGTCGAATTAGTATGTATTGTGAATTTCAGTCAATCAAAAAAATTAAAAATTACTCGAAAAAAGTTGCAAGGGGTTCACCCCTAAAAATCATGAAAAATACTAAGTCGTCACATCAACTTGAAATTTGCATTGTATACGTAAAATTTCATGCTCATTCCGAAAATGTATGATTTTTATGTGTTCAGATATAAGATTTAGCCGGAAAAGGGTGTTTAAGGTAGAAAATCCAACTCTCTGAGGTTTCTCATTTTAAATTTTTCGAATTTAAAATTATTGTCCTCGGACGTATTTTGACATGCTGATTCCGAATCTTTTCACAATAATGTCGAAAACTCATCGGAAATATTTTTGGCGCCAAAAAAACCATTTTTGAAAACTGATTCAGAGCTGACCAACTCGAGAACGGTTAGAGATAGACAAATTCTGCGAACGCCAATCGATTCAGAATGGTCGAATTAGTATGTATTGTGAATTTCGAGTCAATCGAAAAAATTAAAAATTACTCGAAAAAAGTTGCAAGGGGTTCACCCCTAAAAATCATGAAAAATACTAAGTCTTCTGATAGACTTGCAATTTGCACTGTATAAATTTTTGTCCTCAGACGTATTTTGACGTGCTGATTCCGAATCTTTGAACGAAAATGTCGAAAACTCATCGGAAATATTTTTGGCGCCAAAAAAACCATTTTTGAAAACTGATTCAGAGCTGACCAACTCGAGAACGGTTAGAGATAGACAAATTCTGCGAACGCCAATCGATTCAGAATGGTCGAATTAGTATGTATTGTGAATTTCGAGTCAATCGAAAAAATTAAAAATTACTCGAAAAAAGTTGCAAGGGGTTCACCCCTAAAAATCATGAAAAATACTAAGTCTTCTGGTAGACTTGCAATTTGCACTGTATAAATTTTTGTCCTCAGACGTATTTTGACGTGCTGATTCCGAATCTTTGAACGAAAATGTCGAAAACACATCGGAAATATTTTTGGCGCCAAAAAAACCATTTGAAAACTGATTCAGAGCTGACCAACTCGAGAACGAATAGAGATAAACCAATTCTGCGAACGCCAATCGATTCAGAATGGTCGAATTGGTATGTATTGTGAATATCGAGTCAATCGAAAAAATTAAAAATTACTCGAAAAAAGTTGCAAGGGGTTCACCCCTAAAAATCATGAAAAATACTAAGTCTTCTGGTAGACTTGCAATTTGCACTGTATAAATTTTTGTCCTCAGACGTATGTTGACGTGCTGATTCTGAATCTTTGAACGAAAATGTCGAAAACTCATCGGAAATATTTTTGGCGCCAGAAAAACCATTTGAAAACTGATTCAGAGCTGACCAACTCGAGAACGAATAGAGATAAACGAATTCTGCGAACGCCAATCGATTCATAATGGTCGAATTGGTATGTATTGTGAATTTCGAGTCAATCGATAAAATTAAAAATTACTCGAAAAAAGTTGCAAGGGGTTCACCCCTAAAAATCATGAAACATACTAAATCTTCTGGTAGACTTGCAATTTGCACTGTATACATTTTTGTCATCAGACGTATTTTGACGTGCTGATTCCGAATCTTTGAACGAAAATGTCGAAAACTCATCGGAAATATTTTTGGCGCCAAAAAAACCATTTTTGAAAACTGATTCAGAGCTGACCAACTCGAGAACGGTTAGAGATAGACAAATTCTGCGAACGCCAATCGATTCAGAATGGTCGAATTAGTATGTATTGTGAATTTCGAGTCAATCGAAAAAATTAAAAATTACTCGAAAAAAGTTGCAAGGGGTTCACCCCTAAAAATCATGAAAAATACTAAGTCTTCTGATAGACTTGCAATTTGCACTGTATAAATTTTTGTCCTCAGACGTATTTTGACGTGCTGATTCCGAATCTTTGAACGAAAATGTCGAAAACTCATCGGAAATATTTCTGGCGCCAAAAAAACCATTTTTGAAAACTGATTCAGAGCTGACCAACTCAAGAACGGTTAGAGATCGACAAATTCTGCGAACGCCAATCGATTCAGAATGGTCGAATTAGTATGTATTGTGAATATCGGTCAATCAAAAAAATTAAAAATTACTCGAAAAAAGTTGCAAGGGGTTCACCCCTAAAAATCATGAAAAATACTAAGTCGTCACATCGACTTGAAATTTGCACTGTATACGTAAAATATCATGTTCATTCCGAAAATGTATGATTTTTATGTGTTCAGATATAAGATTTAGTCGGAAAAGGGTGTTTAAGGTAGAAAATCCATCTCTCTGAGGTTTTTCATTTTAAATTTTTCGAATTTGAAATTTTTGTCCTCGAGCGTATTTTGACGTGCTGATTTCGAATCTTTAAACGGAAATGTCGAAAAGTCATGGGAAATATTTTTGGCGCCAAAAAAAACATTTGAAAACTGATTCAGAGCTGACCAACTCGAGAACGGTTAGAGATAGACCAATTCTACGAACACCAACCGATTCAGAATGACAGAATCAGTATATACTGAACGAAAAAAGTCGACGGACAAAAAAGTCGAGTATATTATGATAGAGATAATTTTTTGAACTTTTTTATTTTTCATTTTTCGAATTTTGAAATTTTTGTCCTCGAACGTATTTTGACGTGCTGATTCCGAATCATTGAACGAAAATGTCGAAAACTCATTGGAAATATTTTTGGCGCCATAAAAACCATTTGAAAACTGATTTAGAGCTGGCCAACTCGAGAACGGTTAGAGATAGACAAATTCTGCGACCGCCAATCGATTCAGAATGGTCGAATTAGTATGTATTGTGAATTTCGGTCAATCGAAAAAATTAAATATTACTCGAAAAAAGTTGCAAGGGGTTCACCCCTAAAAATCATGAAAAATACTAAGTCGTCACATCGACTTGAAATTTGCACTGTATACGTAAAATTTCATGCTCATTCCGAAAATGTATGATTTTTATGTGTTCAGATATAAGATTTAGTCGGAAAAGGGTGTTTAAGGTAGAAAATCCATCTCTCTGAGGTTTTTCATTTTAAATTTTTCGAATTTGAAATTTTTGTCCTCGAGCGTATTTTGACGTGCTGATTTCGAATCTTTAAACGGAAATGTCGAAAACTCATTGGAAATATTTTTGGCGCCAAAAAAAACATTTGATAACTGATTCAGAGCTGACCAACTCGAGAACGGTTAGAGATAGACAAATTCTGCGAACGCCAATCGATTCAGAATGGTCGGATTAGTATGTATTGTGAATATCGGTCAATCAAAAAAATTAAAAATTACTCGAAAAAAGTTGCAAGGGGTTCACCCCTAAAAATCATGAAAAATACTAAGTCGTCACATCGACTTGAAATTTGCACTGTATACGTAAAATTTCATGCTCATTCCGAAAATGTATGATTTTTATGTGTTCAGATATACGATTTAGTCGGAAAAGGGTGTTTAAGGTAGAAAATCCATCTCTCTGAGGTTTTTCATTTTAAATTTTTCGAATTTGAAATTTTTGTCCTCGAGCGTATTTTGACGTGCTGATTTCGAATCTTTAAACGGAAATGTCGAAAACACATCGGAAATATTTTTGGCGCCAAAAAAAACATTTGAAAACTGATTCAGAGCTGACCAACTCGAGAACGGTTAGAGATAGACCAATTCTGCGAACGCTAATCGATTCAGAATGGTCGAATTAGTATGTATTGTGACTTTCGGTCAATCAAAAAAATTAAAAATTACTCGAAAAAAGTTGCAAGGGGTTCACCCCTAAAAATCATGAAAAATACTAGGTCGTCACATCAACTTGAAATTTGCATTGTATACGTAAAATTTCATGCTCATTCCGAAAATGTATGATTTTTATGTGTTCAGATATAAGATTTAGCCGGAAAAGGGTGTTTAAGGTAGAAAATCCAACTCTCTGAGGTTTCTCATTTTAAATTTTTCGAATTTAAAATTATTGTCCTCGGACGTATTTTGACATGCTGATTCCGAATCTTTTCACAATAATGTCGAAAACTCATTGGAAATATTTTTGGCGCCAAAAATAACATTTTAAAACTGATTCAGAGCTGACCAACTCGAGAACGGTTAGAGATAAACAAATTCTGCGAACGCCAATCGATTCAGAATGGTCGAATTAGTATGTATTGTGAATTTCAGTCAATCAAAAAAATTAAAAATTACTCGAAAAAAGTTGCAAGGGGTTCACCCCTAAAAATCATGAAAAATACTAAGTCGTCACATCAACTTGAAATTTGCATTGTATACGTAAAATTTCATGCTCATTCCGAAAATGTATGATTTTTATGTGTTCAGATATAAGATTTAGCCGGAAAAGGGTGTTTAAGGTAGAAAATCCAACTCTCTGAGGTTTCTCATTTTAAATTTTTCGAATTTAAAATTATTGTCCTCGGACGTATTTTGACATGCTGATTCCGAATCTTTTCACAATAATGTCGAAAACTCATCGGAAATATTTTTGGCGCCAAAAAAACCATTTTTGAAAACTGATTCAGAGCTGACCAACTCGAGAACGGTTAGAGATAGACAAATTCTGCGAACGCCAATCGATTCAGAATGGTCGAATTAGTATGTATTGTGAATTTCGAGTCAATCGAAAAAATTAAAAATTACTCGAAAAAAGTTGCAAGGGGTTCACCCCTAAAAATCATGAAAAATACTAAGTCTTCTGATAGACTTGCAATTTGCACTGTATAAATTTTTGTCCTCAGACGTATTTTGACGTGCTGATTCCGAATCTTTGAACGAAAATGTCGAAAACTCATCAGAAATATTTTTGGCGCCAAAAAAACCATTTTTGAAAACTGATTCAGAGCTGACCAACTCAAGAACGGTTAGAGATAGACAAATTCTGCGAACGCCAATCGATTCAGAATGGTCGAATTGGTATGTATTGTGAATTTCGAGTCAATCGAAAAAATTAAAAATTACTCGAAAAAAGTTGCAAGGGGTTCACCCCTAAAAATCATGAAACATACTAAGTCTTCTGGTCGACTTGCAATTTGCACTGTATAAATTTTTGTCCTCAGACGTATGTTGACGTGCTGATTCTGAATCTTTGAACGAAAATGTCGAAAACTCATCGGAAATATTTTTGGCGCCAGAAAAACCATTTGAAAACTGATTCACAGCTGACCAACTCGAGAACGAATAGAGATAAACGAATTCTGCGAACGCCAATCGATTCAGAATGGTCGAATTGGTATGTATTGTGAATTTCGAGTCAATCGATAAAATTAAAAATTACTCGAAAAAAGTTGCAAGGGGTTCACCCCTAAAAATCATGAAACATACTAAATCTTCTGGTAGACTTGCAATTTGCACTGTATAAATTTTTGTCCTCAGACGTATTTTGACGTGCTGATTTCGAATCTTTAAACGGAAATGTCGAAAACTCATCGGAAATATTTTTGGCGCCAAAAAAACCATTTTTGAAAACTGATTCAGAGCTGACCAACTCGAGAACGGTTAGAGATAGACAAATTCTGCGAACGCCAATCGATTCAGAATGGTCGAATTAGTATGTATTGTGAATTTCCAGTCAATCGAAAAAATTAAAAATTACTCGAAAAAAGTTGCAAGGGGTTCACCCCTAAAAATCATGAAAAATACTAAGTCTTCTGGTAGACTTGCAATTTGCACTGTATAAATTTTTGTCCTCAGACGTATTTTGACGTGCTGATTCCGAATCTTTTAACGAAAATGTCGAAAACACATCGGAAATATTTTTGGCGCCAAAAAAACCATTTTTGAAAACTGATTCAGAGCTGACCAACTCAAGAACGGTTAGAGATAGACAAATTCTGCGAACGCCAATCGATTCAGAATGGTCGAATTAGTATGTATTGTGAATTTCGAGTCAATCGAAAAAATTAAAAATTACTCGAAAAAAGTTGCAAGGGGTTCACCCCTAAAAATCATGAAAAATACTAAGTCTTCTGATAGACTTGCAATTTGCACTGTATAAATTTTTGTCCTCAGACGTATTTTGACGTGCTGATTCCGAATCTTTGAACGAAAATGTCGAAAACTCATCAGAAATATTTTTGGCGCCAAAAAAACCATTTTTGAAAACTGATTCAGAGCTGACCAACTCAAGAACGGTTAGAGATAGACAAATTCTGCGAACGCCAATCGATTCAGAATGGTCGAATTGGTATGTATTGTGAATTTCGAGTCAATCGAAAAAATTAAAAATTACTCGAAAAAAGTTGCAAGGGGTTCACCCCTAAAAATCATGAAACATACTAAGTCTTCTGGTCGACTTGCAATTTGCACTGTATAAATTTTTGTCCTCAGACGTATGTTGACGTGCTGATTCTGAATCTTTGAACGAAAATGTCGAAAACTCATCGGAAATATTTTTGGCGCCAGAAAAACCATTTGAAAACTGATTCAGAGCTGACCAACTCGAGAACGAATAGAGATAAACGAATTCTGCGAACGCCAATCGATTCAGAATGGTCGAATTGGTATGTATTGTGAATTTCGAGTCAATCGATAAAATTAAAAATTACTCGAAAAAAGTTGCAAGGGGTTCACCCCTAAAAATCATGAAACATACTAAATCTTCTGGTAGACTTGCAATTTGCACTGTATAAATTTTTGTCCTCAGACGTATTTTGACGTGCTGATTCCGAATCTTTGAACGAAAATGTCGAAAACTCATCGGAAATATTTTTGGCGCCAAAAAAACCATTTTTGAAAACTGATTCAGAGCTGACCAACTCGAGAACGGTTAGAGATAGACAAATTCTGCGAACGCCAATCGATTCAGAATGGTCGAATTAGTATGTATTGTGAATTTCGAGTCAATCGAAAAATTAAAAATTACTCGAAAAAAGTTGCAAGGGGTTCACCCCTAAAAATCATGAAAAATACCAAGTCTTCTGGTAGACTTGCAATTTGCACTGTATAAATTTTTGTCCTCAGACGTATTTTGACGTGCTGATTCCGAATCTTTGAACGAAAATGTCGAAAACACATCGGAAATATTTTTGGCGCCAAAAAAACCATTTTTGAAAACTGATTCAGAGCTGACCAACTCAAGAACGGTTAGAGATAGACAAATTCTGCGAACGCCAATCGATTCAGAATGGTCGAATTAGTATGTATTGTGAATTTCGAGTCAATCGAAAAATTAAAAATTACTCGAAAAAAGTTGCAAGGGGTTCACCCCTAAAAATCATGAAAAATACCAAGTCTTCTGGTAGACTTGCAATTTGCACTGTATAAATTTTTGTCCTCAGACGTATTTTGACGTGCTGATTCCGAATCTTTTAACGAAAATGTCGAAAACACATCGGAAATATTTTTGGCGCCAAAAAAACCATTTTTGAAAACTGATTCAGAGCTGACCAACTCAAGAACGGTTAGAGATAGACAAATTCTGCGAACGCCAATCGATTCAGAATGGTCGAATTAGTATGTATTGTGAATTTCGAGTCAATCGAAAAAATTAAAAATTACTCGAAAAAAGTTGCAAGGGGTTCACCCCTAAAAATCATGAAAAATACTAAGTCTTCTGATAGACTTGCAATTTGCACTGTATAAATTTTTGTCCTCAGACGTATTTTGACGTGCTGATTCCGAATCTTTGAACGAAAATGTCGAAAACTCATCAGAAATATTTTTGGCGCCAAAAAAACCATTTTTGAAAACTGATTCAGAGCTGACCAACTCAAGAACGGTTAGAGATAGACAAATTCTGCGAACGCCAATCGATTCAGAATGGTCGAATTGGTATGTATTGTGAATTTCGAGTCAATCGAAAAAATTAAAAATTACTCGAAAAAAGTTGCAAGGGGTTCACCCCTAAAAATCATGAAACATACTAAGTCTTCTGGTCGACTTGCAATTTGCACTGTATAAATTTTTGTCCTCAGACGTATGTTGACGTGCTGATTCTGAATCTTTGAACGAAAATGTCGAAAACTCATCGGAAATATTTTTGGCGCCAGAAAAACCATTTGAAAACTGATTCAGAGCTGACCAACTCGAGAACGAATAGAGATAAACGAATTCTGCGAACGCCAATCGATTCAGAATGGTCGAATTGGTATGTATTGTGAATTTCGAGTCAATCGATAAAATTAAAAATTACTCGAAAAAAGTTGCAAGGGGTTCACCCCTAAAAATCATGAAACATACTAAATCTTCTGGTAGACTTGCAATTTGCACTGTATAAATTTTTGTCCTCAGACGTATTTTGACGTGCTGATTCCGAATCTTTGAACGAAAATGTCGAAAACTCATCGGAAATATTTTTGGCGCCAAAAAAAACCATTTTTGAAAACTGATTCAGAGCTGACCAACTCGAGAACGGTTAGAGATAGACAAATTCTGCGAACGCCAATCGATTCAGAATGGTCGAATTAGTATGTATTGTGAATTTCGAGTCAATCGAAAAATTAAAAATTACTCGAAAAAAGTTGCAAGGGGTTCACCCCTAAAAATCATGAAAAATACCAAGTCTTCTGGTAGACTTGCAATTTGCACTGTATAAATTTTTGTCCTCAGACGTATTTTGACGTGCTGATTCCGAATCTTTGAACGAAAATGTCGAAAACACATCGGAAATATTTTTGGCGCCAAAAAAACCATTTGAAAACTGATTCAGAGCTGACCAACTCGAGAACGATTAGAGATAAACCAATTCTGCGAACGCCAATCGATTCAGAATGGTCGAATTAGTATGTATTGTGAATTTCAGTCAATCAAAAAAATTAAAAATTACTCGAAAAAAGTTGCAAGGGGTTCACCCCTAAAAATCATGAAAAATACTAAGTCTTCTGATAGACTTGCAATTTGCACTGTATAAATTTTTGTCCTCAGACGTATTTTGACGTGCTGATTCCGAATCTTTGAACGAAAATGTCGAAAACTCATCAGAAATATTTTTGGCGCCAAAAAAACCATTTTTGAAAACTGATTCAGAGCTGACCAACTCAAGAACGGTTAGAGATAGACAAATTCTGCGAACGCCAATCGATTCAGAATGGTCGAATTGGTATGTATTGTGAATTTCGAGTCATTCGAAAAAATTAAAAATTACTCGAAAAAAGTTGCAAGGGGTTCACCCCTAAAAATCATGAAACATACTAAGTCTTCTGGTCGACTTGCAATTTGCACTGTATAAATTTTTGTCCTCAGACGTATGTTGACGTGCTGATTCTGAATCTTTGAACGAAAATGTCGAAAACTCATCGGAAATATTTTTGGCGCCAGAAAAACCATTTGAAAACTGATTCAGAGCTGACCAACTCGAGAACGAATAGAGATAAACGAATTCTGCGAACGCCAATCGATTCAGAATGGTCGAATTGGTATGTATTATGAATTTCGAGTCAATCGATAAAATTAAAAATTACTCGAAAAAAGTTGCAAGGGGTTCACCCCTAAAAATCATGAAACATACTAAATCTTCTGGTAGACTTGCAATTTGCACTGTATAAATTTTTGTCCTCAGACGTATTTTGACGTGCTGATTCCGAATCTTTGAACGAAAATGTCGAAAACTCATCGGAAATATTTTTGGCGCCAAAAAAACCATTTTTGAAAACTGATTCAGAGCTGACCAACTCGAGAACGGTTAGAGATAGACAAATTCTGCGAACGCCAATCGATTCAGAATGGTCGAATTAGTATGTATTGTGAATTTCGAGTCAATCGAAAAATTAAAAATTACTCGAAAAAAGTTGCAAGGGGTTCACCCCTAAAAATCATGAAAAATACTAAGTCTTCTGGTAGACTTGCAATTTGCACTGTATAAATTTTTGTCCTCAGACGTATTTTGACGTGCTGATTCCGAATCTTTGAACGAAAATGTCGAAAACACATCGGAAATATTTTTGGCGCCAAAAAAACCATTTGAAAACTGATTCAGAGCTGACCAACTCGAGAACGATTAGAGATAAACCAATTCTGCGAACGCCAATCGATTCAGAATGGTCGAATTAGTATGTATTGTGAATTTCAGTCAATCAAAAAAATTAAAAATTACTCGAAAAAAGTTGCAAGGGGTTCACCCCTAAAAATCATGAAAAATACTAAGTCTTCTGATAGACTTGCAATTTGCACTGTATAAATTTTTGTCCTCAGACGTATTTTGACGTGCTGATTCCGAATCTTTGAACGAAAATGTCGAAAACTCATCAGAAATATTTTTGGCGCCAAAAAAACCATTTTTGAAAACTGATTCAGAGCTGACCAACTCAAGAACGGTTAGAGATAGACAAATTCTGCGAACGCCAATCGATTCAGAATGGTCGAATTGGTATGTATTGTGAATTTCGAGTCAATCGAAAAAATTAAAAATTACTCGAAAAAAGTTGCAAGGGGTTCACCCCTAAAAATCATGAAACATACTAAGTCTTCTGGTCGACTTGCAATTTGCACTGTATAAATTTTTGTCCTCAGACGTATGTTGACGTGCTGATTCTGAATCTTTGAACGAAAATGTCGAAAACTCATCGGAAATATTTTTGGCGCCAGAAAAACCATTTGAAAACTGATTCAGAGCTGACCAACTCGAGAACGAATAGAGATAAACGAATTCTGCGAACGCCAATCGATTCAGAATGGTCGAATTGGTATGTATTATGAATTTCGAGTCAATCGATAAAATTAAAAATTACTCGAAAAAAGTTGCAAGGGGTTCACCCCTAAAAATCATGAAACATACTAAATCTTCTGGTAGACTTGCAATTTGCACTGTATAAATTTTTGTCCTCAGACGTATTTTGACGTGCTGATTCCGAATCTTTGAACGAAAATGTCGAAAACTCATCGGAAATATTTTTGGCGCCAAAAAAACCATTTTTGAAAACTGATTCAGAGCTGACCAACTCGAGAACGGTTAGAGATAGACAAATTCTGCGAACGCCAATCGATTCAGAATGGTCGAATTAGTATGTATTGTGAATTTCGAGTCAATCGAAAAATTAAAAATTACTCGAAAAAAGTTGCAAGGGGTTCACCCCTAAAAATCATGAAAAATACTAAGTCTTCTGGTAGACTTGCAATTTGCACTGTATAAATTTTTGTCCTCAGACGTATTTTGACGTGCTGATTCCGAATCTTTGAACGAAAATGTCGAAAACACATCGGAAATATTTTTGGCGCCAAAAAAACCATTTGAAAACTGATTCAGAGCTGACCAACTCGAGAACGATTAGAGATAAACCAATTCTGCGAACGCCAATCGATTCAGAATGGTCGAATTAGTATATATTGTGAATTTCAGTCAATCAAAAAAATTAAAAATTACTCGAAAAAAGTTGCAAGGAGTTCACCCCTAAAAATCATGAAAAATACTAAGTCGTCACATCAACTTGAAATTTGCATTGTATACGTAAAATTTCATGCTCATTCCGAAAATGTATGATTTTGATGTGTTCAGATATAAGATTTAGCCGGAAAAGGGTGTTTAAGGTAGAAAATCCAACTCTCTGAGGTTTCTCATTTTAAATTTTTCGAATTTAAAATTATTGTCCCCGGACGTATTTTGACATGCTGATTCCGAATCTTTTCACAATAATGTCGAAAACTCATCGGAAATATTTTTGGCGCCAAAAAAACCATTTTTGAAAACTGATTCAGAGCTGACCAACTCGAGAACGGTTAGAGATAGACAAATTCTGCGAACGCCAATCGATTCAGAATGGTCGAATTAGTATGTATTGTGAATTTCGAGTCAATCGAAAAAATTAAAAATTACTCGAAAAAAGTTGCAAGGGGTTCACCCCTAAAAATCATGAAAAATACTAAGTCTTCTGGTAGACTTGCAATTTGCACTGTATAAATTTTTGTCCTCAGACGTATTTTGACGTGCTGATTCCGAATCTTTGAACGAAAATGTCGAAAACTCATCAGAAATATTTTTGGCGCCAAAAAAACCATTTTTGAAAACTGATTCAGAGCTGACCAACTCAAGAACGGTTAGAGATAGACAAATTCTGCGAACGCCAATCGATTCAGAATGGTCGAATTGGTATGTATTGTGAATTTCGAGTCAATCGAAAAAATTAAAAATTACTCGAAAAAAGTTGCAAGGGGTTCACCCCTAAAAATCATGAAACATACTAAGTCTTCTGGTCGACTTGCAATTTGCACTGTATAAATTTTTGTCCTCAGACGTATGTTGACGTGCTGATTCTGAATCTTTGAACGAAAATGTCGAAAACTCATCGGAAATATTTTTGGCGCCAGAAAAACCATTTGAAAACTGATTCACAGCTGACCAACTCGAGAACGAATAGAGATAAACGAATTCTGCGAACGCCAATCGATTCAGAATGGTCGAATTGGTATGTATTGTGAATTTCGAGTCAATCGATAAAATTAAAAATTACTCGAAAAAAGTTGCAAGGGGTTCACCCCTAAAAATCATGAAACATACTAAATCTTCTGGTAGACTTGCAATTTGCACTGTATAAATTTTTGTCCTCAGACGTATTTTGACGTGCTGATTTCGAATCTTTAAACGGAAATGTCGAAAACTCATCGGAAATATTTTTGGCGCCAAAAAAACCATTTTTGAAAACTGATTCAGAGCTGACCAACTCGAGAACGGTTAGAGATAGACAAATTCTGCGAACGCCAATCGATTCAGAATGGTCGAATTAGTATGTATTGTGAATTTCCAGTCAATCGAAAAAATTAAAAATTACTCGAAAAAAGTTGCAAGGGGTTCACCCCTAAAAATCATGAAAAATACTAAGTCTTCTGGTAGACTTGCAATTTGCACTGTATAAATTTTTGTCCTCAGACGTATTTTGACGTGCTGATTCCGAATCTTTTAACGAAAATGTCGAAAACACATCGGAAATATTTTTGGCGCCAAAAAAACCATTTTTGAAAACTGATTCAGAGCTGACCAACTCAAGAACGGTTAGAGATAGACAAATTCTGCGAACGCCAATCGATTCAGAATGGTCGAATTAGTATGTATTGTGAATTTCGAGTCAATCGAAAAAATTAAAAATTACTCGAAAAAAGTTGCAAGGGGTTCACCCCTAAAAATCATGAAACATACTAAGTCTTCTGGTCGACTTGCAATTTGCACTGTATAAATTTTTGTCCTCAGACGTATGTTGACGTGCTGATTCTGAATCTTTGAACGAAAATGTCGAAAACTCATCGGAAATATTTTTGGCGCCAGAAAAACCATTTGAAAACTGATTCAGAGCTGACCAACTCGAGAACGAATAGAGATAAACGAATTCTGCGAACGCCAATCGATTCAGAATGGTCGAATTGGTATGTATTGTGAATTTCGAGTCAATCGATAAAATTAAAAATTACTCGAAAAAAGTTGCAAGGGGTTCACCCCTAAAAATCATGAAACATACTAAATCTTCTGGTAGACTTGCAATTTGCACTGTATAAATTTTTGTCCTCAGACGTATTTTGACGTGCTGATTCCGAATCTTTGAACGAAAATGTCGAAAACTCATCGGAAATATTTTTGGCGCCAAAAAAACCATTTTTGAAAACTGATTCAGAGCTGACCAACTCGAGAACGGTTAGAGATAGACAAATTCTGCGAACGCCAATCGATTCAGAATGGTCGAATTAGTATGTATTGTGAATTTCGAGTCAATCGAAAAATTAAAAATTACTCGAAAAAAGTTGCAAGGGGTTCACCCCTAAAAATCATGAAAAATACTAAGTCTTCTGGTAGACTTGCAATTTGCACTGTATAAATTTTTGTCCTCAGACGTATTTTGACGTGCTGATTCCGAATCTTTGAACGAAAATGTCGAAAACACATCGGAAATATTTTTGGCGCCAAAAAAACCATTTGAAAACTGATTCAGAGCTGACCAACTCGAGAACGATTAGAGATAAACCAATTCTGCGAACGCCAATCGATTCAGAATGGTCGAATTAGTATGTATTGTGAATTTCAGTCAATCAAAAAAATTAAAAATTACTCGAAAAAAGTTGCAAGGGGTTCACCCCTAAAAATCATGAAAAATACTAAGTCTTCTGATAGACTTGCAATTTGCACTGTATAAATTTTTGTCCTCAGACGTATTTTGACGTGCTGATTCCGAATCTTTGAACGAAAATGTCGAAAACTCATCAGAAATATTTTTGGCGCCAAAAAAACCATTTTTGAAAACTGATTCAGAGCTGACCAACTCAAGAACGGTTAGAGATAGACAAATTCTGCGAACGCCAATCGATTCAGAATGGTCGAATTGGTATGTATTGTGAATTTCGAGTCATTCGAAAAAATTAAAAATTACTCGAAAAAAGTTGCAAGGGGTTCACCCCTAAAAATCATGAAACATACTAAGTCTTCTGGTCGACTTGCAATTTGCACTGTATAAATTTTTGTCCTCAGACGTATGTTGACGTGCTGATTCTGAATCTTTGAACGAAAATGTCGAAAACTCATCGGAAATATTTTTGGCGCCAGAAAAACCATTTGAAAACTGATTCAGAGCTGACCAACTCGAGAACGAATAGAGATAAACGAATTCTGCGAACGCCAATCGATTCAGAATGGTCGAATTGGTATGTATTATGAATTTCGAGTCAATCGATAAAATTAAAAATTACTCGAAAAAAGTTGCAAGGGGTTCACCCCTAAAAATCATGAAACATACTAAATCTTCTGGTAGACTTGCAATTTGCACTGTATAAATTTTTGTCCTCAGACGTATTTTGACGTGCTGATTCCGAATCTTTGAACGAAAATGTCGAAAACTCATCGGAAATATTTTTGGCGCCAAAAAAACCATTTTTGAAAACTGATTCAGAGCTGACCAACTCGAGAACGGTTAGAGATAGACAAATTCTGCGAACGCCAATCGATTCAGAATGGTCGAATTAGTATGTATTGTGAATTTCGAGTCAATCGAAAAATTAAAAATTACTCGAAAAAAGTTGCAAGGGGTTCACCCCTAAAAATCATGAAAAATACTAAGTCTTCTGGTAGACTTGCAATTTGCACTGTATAAATTTTTGTCCTCAGACGTATTTTGACGTGCTGATTCCGAATCTTTGAACGAAAATGTCGAAAACACATCGGAAATATTTTTGGCGCCAAAAAAACCATTTGAAAACTGATTCAGAGCTGACCAACTCGAGAACGATTAGAGATAAACCAATTCTGCGAACGCCAATCGATTCAGAATGGTCGAATTAGTATGTATTGTGAATTTCAGTCAATCAAAAAAATTAAAAATTACTCGAAAAAAGTTGCAAGGGGTTCACCCCTAAAAATCATGAAAAATACTAAGTCTTCTGATAGACTTGCAATTTGCACTGTATAAATTTTTGTCCTCAGACGTATTTTGACGTGCTGATTCCGAATCTTTGAACGAAAATGTCGAAAACTCATCAGAAATATTTTTGGCGCCAAAAAAACCATTTTTGAAAACTGATTCAGAGCTGACCAACTCAAGAACGGTTAGAGATAGACAAATTCTGCGAACGCCAATCGATTCAGAATGGTCGAATTGGTATGTATTGTGAATTTCGAGTCAATCGAAAAAATTAAAAATTACTCGAAAAAAGTTGCAAGGGGTTCACCCCTAAAAATCATGAAACATACTAAGTCTTCTGGTCGACTTGCAATTTGCACTGTATAAATTTTTGTCCTCAGACGTATGTTGACGTGCTGATTCTGAATCTTTGAACGAAAATGTCGAAAACTCATCGGAAATATTTTTGGCGCCAGAAAAACCATTTGAAAACTGATTCAGAGCTGACCAACTCGAGAACGAATAGAGATAAACGAATTCTGCGAACGCCAATCGATTCAGAATGGTCGAATTGGTATGTATTATGAATTTCGAGTCAATCGATAAAATTAAAAATTACTCGAAAAAAGTTGCAAGGGGTTCACCCCTAAAAATCATGAAACATACTAAATCTTCTGGTAGACTTGCAATTTGCACTGTATAAATTTTTGTCCTCAGACGTATTTTGACGTGCTGATTCCGAATCTTTGAACGAAAATGTCGAAAACTCATCGGAAATATTTTTGGCGCCAAAAAAACCATTTTTGAAAACTGATTCAGAGCTGACCAACTCGAGAACGGTTAGAGATAGACAAATTCTGCGAACGCCAATCGATTCAGAATGGTCGAATTAGTATGTATTGTGAATTTCGAGTCAATCGAAAAATTAAAAATTACTCGAAAAAAGTTGCAAGGGGTTCACCCCTAAAAATCATGAAAAATACTAAGTCTTCTGGTAGACTTGCAATTTGCACTGTATAAATTTTTGTCCTCAGACGTATTTTGACGTGCTGATTCCGAATCTTTGAACGAAAATGTCGAAAACACATCGGAAATATTTTTGGCGCCAAAAAAACCATTTGAAAACTGATTCAGAGCTGACCAACTCGAGAACGATTAGAGATAAACCAATTCTGCGAACGCCAATCGATTCAGAATGGTCGAATTAGTATGTATTGTGAATTTCAGTCAATCAAAAAAATTAAAAATTACTCGAAAAAAGTTGCAAGGAGTTCACCCCTAAAAATCATGAAAAATACTAAGTCGTCACATCAACTTGAAATTTGCATTGTATACGTAAAATTTCATGCTCATTCCGAAAATGTATGATTTTTATGTGTTCAGATATAAGATTTAGCCGGAAAAGGGTGTTTAAGGTAGAAAATCCAACTCTCTGAGGTTTCTCATTTTAAATTTTTCGAATTTAAAATTATTGTCCTCGGACGTATTTTGACATGCTGATTCCGAATCTTTTCACAATAATGTCGAAAACTCATCGGAAATATTTTTGGCGCCAAAAAAACCATTTTTGAAAACTGATTCAGAGCTGACCAACTCGAGAACGGTTAGAGATAGACAAATTCTGCGAACGCCAATCGATTCAGAATGGTCGAATTAGTATGTATTGTGAATTTCGAGTCAATCGAAAAAATTAAAAATTACTCGAAAAAAGTTGCAAGGGGTTCACCCCTAAAAATCATGAAAAATACTAAGTCTTCTGATAGACTTGCAATTTGCACTGTATAAATTTTTGTCCTCAGACGTATTTTGACGTGCTGATTCCGAATCTTTGAACGAAAATGTCGAAAACTCATCAGAAATATTTTTGGCGCCAAAAAAACCATTTTTGAAAACTGATTCAGAGCTGACCAACTCAAGAACGGTTAGAGATAGACAAATTCTGCGAACGCCAATCGATTCAGAATGGTCGAATTAGTATGTATTGTGAATTTCGAGTCAATCGAAAAAATTAAAAATTACTCGAAAAAAGTTGCAAGGGGTTCACCCCTAAAAATCATGAAAAATACTAAGTCTTCTGGTAGACTTGCAATTTGCACTGTATAAATTTTTGTCCTCAGACGTATTTTGACGTGCTGATTCTGAATCTTTGAACGAAAATGTCGAAAACTCATCGGAAATATTTTTGGCGCCAGAAAAACCATTTGAAAACTGATTCAGAGCTGACCAACTCGAGAACGAATAGAGATAAACGAATTCTGCGAACGCCAATCGATTCAGAATGGTCGAATTGGTATGTATTGTGAATTTCGAGTCAATCGATAAAATTAAAAATTACTCGAAAAAAGTTGCAAGGGGTTCACCCCTAAAAATCATGAAACATACTAAATCTTCTGGTAGACTTGCAATTTGCACTGTATAAATTTTTGTCATCAGACGTATTTTGACGTGCTGATTCCGAATCTTTGAACGAAAATGTCGAAAACTCATCGGAAATATTTTTGGCGCCAAAAAAACCATTTTTGAAAACTGATTCAGAGCTGACCAACTCGAGAACGGTTAGAGATAGACAAATTCTGCGAACGCCAATCGATTCAGAATGGTCGAATTAGTATGTATTGTGAATTTCGAGTCAATCGAAAAAATTAAAAATTACTCGAAAAAAGTTGCAAGGGGTTCACCCCTAAAAATCATGAAAAATACTAAGTCTTCTGGTAGACTTGCAATTTGCACTGTATAAATTTTTGTCCTCAGACGTATTTTGACGTGCTGATTCCGAATCTTTGAACGAAAATGTCGAAAACACATCGGAAATATTTTTGGCGCCAAAAAAACCATTTGAAAACTGATTCAGAGCTGACCAACTCGAGAACGAATAGAGATAAACCAATTCTGCGAACGCCAATCGATTCAGAATGGTCGAATTGGTATGTATTGTGAATTTCGAGTCAATCGAAAAAATTTAAAATTACTCGAAAAAAGTTGCAAGGGGTTCACCCCTAAAAATCATGAAACATACTAAGTCTTCTGGTAGACTTGCAATTTGCACTGTATAAATTTTTGTCCTCAGACGTATTTTGACGTGCTGATTCCGAATCTTTGAACGAAAATGTCGAAAACTCATCGGAAATATTTTTGGCGCCAAAAAAACCATTTTTGAAAACTGATTCAGAGCTGACCAACTCGAGAACGGTTAGAGATAGACAAATTCTGCGAACGCCAATCGATTCAGAATGGTCGAATTAGTATGTATTGTGAATTTCGAGTCAATCGAAAAAATTAAAAATTACTCGAAAAAAGTTGCAAGGGGTTCACCCCTAAAAATCATGAAAAATACTAAGTCTTCTGGTAGACTTGCAATTTGCACTGTATAAAGTTTTGTCCTCAGACGTATTTTGACGTGCTGATTCCGAATCTTTGAACGAAAATGTCGAAAACACATCGGAAATATTTTTGGCGCCAAAAAAACCATTTGAAAACTGATTCAGAGCTGACCAACTCGAGAACGAATAGAGATAAACCAATTCTGCGAACGCCAATCGATTCAGAATGGTCGAATTGGTATGTATTGTGAATTTCGAGTCAATCGAAAAAATTAAAAATTACTCGAAAAAAGTTGCAAGGGGTTCACCCCTAAAAATCATGAAACATACTAAGTCTTCTGGTCGACTTGCAATTTGCACTGTATAAATTTTTGTCCTCAGACGTATGTTGACGTGCTGATTCTGAATCTTTGAACGAAAATGTCGAAAACTCATCGGAAATATTTTTGGCGCCAGAAAAACCATTTGAAAACTGATTCAGAGCTGACCAACTCGAGAACGAATAGAGATAAACGGATTCTGCGAACGCCAATCGATTCAGAATGGTCGAATTGGTATGTATTGTGAATTTCGAGTCAATCGATAAAATTAAAAATTACTCGAAAAAAGTTGCAAGGGGTTCACCCCTAAAAATCATGAAACATACTAAATCTTCTGGTAGACTTGCAATTTGCACTGTATAAATTTTTGTCATCAGACGTATTTTGACGTGCTGATTCCGAATCTTTGAACGAAAATGTCGAAAACTCATCGGAAATATTTTTGGCGCCAAAAAAACCATTTTTGAAAACTGATTCAGAGCTGACCAACTCGAGAACGGTTAGAGATAGACAAATTCTGCGAACGCCAATCGATTCAGAATGGTCGAATTAGTATGTATTGTGAATTTCGAGTCAATCGAAAAAATTAAAAATTACTCGAAAAAAGTTGCAAGGGGTTCACCCCTAAAAATCATGAAAAATACTAAGTCTTCTGGTAGACTTGCAATTTGCACTGTATAAATTTTTGTCCTCAGACGTATTTTGACGTGCTGATTCCGAATCTTTGAACGAAAATGTCGAAAACACATCGGAAATATTTTTGGCGCCAAAAAAACCATTTGAAAACTAATTCAGAGCTGACCAACTCGAGAACGAATAGAGATAAACCAATTCTGCGAACGCCAATCGATTCAGAATGGTCGAATTGGTATGTATTGTGAATTTCTAGTCAATCGAAAAAATTAAAAATTACTCGAAAAAAGTTGCAAGGGGTTCACCCCTAAAAATCATGAAACATACTAAGTCTTCTGGTCGACTTGCAATTTGCACTGTATAAATTTTTGTCCTCAGACGTATGTTGACGTGCTGATTCTGAATCTTTGAACGAAAATGTCGAAAACTCATCGGAAATATTTTTGGCGCCAGAAAAACCATTTGAAAACTGATTCAGAGCTGACCAACTCGAGAACGAATAGAGATAAACGAATTCTGCGAACGCCAATCGATTCAGAATGGTCGAATTGGTATGTATTGTGAATTTCGAGTCAATCGATAAAATTAAACATTACTCGAAAAAAGTTGCAAGGGGTTCACCCCTAAAAATCATGAAACATACTAAATCTTCTGGTAGACTTGCAATTTGCACTGTATAAATTTTTGTCATCAGACGTATTTTGACGTGCTGATTCCGAATCTTTGAACGAAAATGTCGAAAACTCATCGGAAATATTTTTGGCGCCAAAAAAACCATTTTTGAAAACTGATTCAGAGCTGACCAACTCGAGAACGAATAGAGATAAACGAATTCTGCGAACGCCAATCGATTCAGAATGGTCGAATTGGTATGTATTGTGAATTTCGAGTCAATCGAAAAAATTAAAAATTACTCGAAAAAAGTTGCAAGGGGTTCACCCCTAAAAATCATGAAAAATACTAAGTCTTCTGATAGACTTGCAATTTGCACTGTATAAATTTTTGTCCTCAGACGTATTTTGACGTGCTGATTCCGAATCTTTGAACGAAAATGTCGAAAACTCATCGGAAATATTTCTGGCGCCAAAAAAACCATTTTTGAAAACTGATTCAGAGCTGACCAACTCAAGAACGGTTAGAGATCGACAAATTCTGCGAACGCCAATCGATTCAGAATGGTCGAATTAGTATGTATTGTGAATATCGGTCAATCAAAAAAATTAAAAATTACTCGAAAAAAGTTGCAAGGGGTTCACCCCTAAAAATCATGAAAAATACTAAGTCGTCACATCGACTTGAAATTTGCACTGTATACGTAAAATTTCATGTTCATTCCGAAAATGTATGATTTTTATGTGTTCAGATATAAGATTTAGTCGGAAAAGGGTGTTTAAGGTAGAAAATCCATCTCTCTGAGGTTTTTCATTTTAAATTTTTCGAATTTGAAATTTTTGTCCTCGAGCGTATTTTGACGTGCTGATTTCGAATCTTTAAACGGAAATGTCGAAAAGTCATGGGAAATATTTTTGGCGCCAAAAAAAACATTTGAAAACTGATTCAGAGCTGACCAACTCGAGAACGGTTAGAGATAGACCAATTCTGCGAACACCAACCGATTCAGAATGACAGAATCAGTATATACTGAACGAAAAAAGTCGACGGACAAAAAAGTCGAGTATATCATGATAGAGATAATTTTTTGAACTTTTTTATTTTTCATTTTTCGAATTTTGAAATTTTTGTCCTCGAACGTATTTTGACGTGCTGATTCCGAATCATTGAACGAAAATGTCGAAAACTCATTGGAAATATTTTTGGCGCCATAAAAACCATTTGAAAACTGATTTAGAGCTGGCCAACTCGAGAACGGTTAGAGATAGACAAATTCTGCGACCGCCAATCGATTCAGAATGGTCGAATTAGTATGTATTGTGAATTTCGGTCAATCGAAAAAATTAAATATTACTCGAAAAAAGTTGCAAGGGGTTCACCCCTAAAAATCATGAAAAATACTAAGTCGTCACATCGACTTGAAATTTGCACTGTATACGTAAAATTTCATGCTCATTCCGAAAATGTATGATTTTTATGTGTTCAGATATAAGATTTAGTCGGAAAAGGGTGTTTAAGGTAGAAAATCCATCTCTCTGAGGTTTTTCATTTTAAATTTTTCGAATTTGAAATTTTTGTCCTCGAGCGTATTTTGACGTGCTGATTTCGAATCTTTAAACGGAAATGTCGAAAACTCATTGGAAATATTTTTGGCGCCAAAAAAAACATTTGATAACTGATTCAGAGCTGACCAACTCGAGAACGGTTAGAGATAAACAAATTCTGCGAACGCCAATCGATTCAGAATGGTCGGATTAGTATGTATTGTGAATATCGGTCAATCAAAAAAATTAAAAATTACTCGAAAAAAGTTGCAAGGGGTTCACCCCTAAAAATCATGAAAAATACTAAGTCGTCACATCGACTTGAAATTTGCACTGTATACGTAAAATTTCATGCTCATTCCGAAAATGTATGATTTTTATGTGTTCAGATATACGATTTAGTCGGAAAAGGGTGTTTAAGGTAGAAAATCCATCTCTCTGAGGTTTTTCATTTTAAATTTTTCGAATTTGAAATTTTTGTCCTCGAGCGTATTTTGACGTGCTGATTTCGAATCTTTAAACGGAAATGTCGAAAAGTCATGGGAAATATTTTTGGCGCCAAAAAAAACATTTGAAAACTGATTCAGAGCTGACCAACTCGAGAACGGTTAGAGATAGACCAATTCTGCGAACGCTAATCGATTCAGAATGGTCGAATTAGTATGTATTGTGACTTTCGGTCAATCAAAAAAATACTAAGTCTTCTGATAGACTTGCAATTTGCACTGTATAAATTTTTGTCCTCAGACGTATTTTGACGTGCTGATTCCGAATCTTTGAACGAAAATGTCGAAAACTCATCAGAAATATTTTTGGCGCCAAAAAAACCATTTTTGAAAACTGATTCAGAGCTGACCAACTCAAGAACGGTTAGAGATAGACAAATTCTGCGAACGCCAATCGATTCAGAATGGTCGAATTGGTATGTATTGTGAATTTCGAGTCAATCGAAAAAATTAAAAATTACTCGAAAAAAGTTGCAAGGGGTTCACCCCTAAAAATCATGAAAAATACTAAGTCTTCTGGTAGACTTGCAATTTGCACTGTATAAATTTTTGTCCTCAGACGTATTTTGACGTGCTGATTCCGAATCTTTGAACGAAAATGTCGAAAACTCATCGGAAATATTTTTGGCGCCAGAAAAACCATTTGAAAACTGATTCAGAGCTGACCAACTCGAGAACGAATAGAGATAAACGGATTCTGCGAACGCCAATCGATTTAGAATGGTCGAATTGGTATGTATTGTGAATTTCGAGTCAATCGATAAAATTAAAAATTACTCGAAAAAAGTTGCAAGGGGTTCACCCCTAAAAATCATGAAACATACTAAATCTTCTGGTAGACTTGCAATTTGCACTGTATAAATTTTTGTCATCAGACGTATTTTGACGTGCTGATTCCGAATCTTTGAACGAAAATGTCGAAAACTCATCGGAAATATTTTTGGCGCCAAAAAAACCATTTTTGAAAACTGATTCAGAGCTGACCAACTCGAGAACGGTTAGAGATAGACAAATTCTGCGAACGCCAATCGATTCAGAATGGTCGAATTAGTATGTATTGTGAATTTCCAGTCAATCGAAAAAATTAAAAATTACTCGAAAAAAGTTGCAAGGGGTTCACCCCTAAAAATCATGAAAAATACTAAGTCTTCTGGTAGACTTGCAATTTGCACTGTATAAATTTTTGTCCTCAGACGTATTTTGACGTGCTGATTCCGAATCTTTGAACGAAAATGTCGAAAACACATCGGAAATATTTTTGGCGCCAAAAAAACCATTTTTGAAAACTGATTCAGAGCTGACCAACTCAAGAACGGTTAGAGATAGACAAATTCTGCGAACGCCAATCGATTCAGAATGGTCGAATTAGTATGTATTGTGAATTTCGAGTCAATCGAAAAAATTAAAAATTACTCGAAAAAAGTTGCAAGGGGTTCACCCCTAAAAATCATGAAACATACTAAGTCTTCTGGTCGACTTGCAATTTGCACTGTATAAATTTTTGTCCTCAGACGTATTTTGACGTGCTGATTCCGAATCTTT
This sequence comes from Chrysolina haemoptera, assembly GCA_958298965.1. Lineage (NCBI taxonomy): Eukaryota > Metazoa > Arthropoda > Insecta > Coleoptera > Chrysomelidae > Chrysolina > Chrysolina haemoptera. The sequence goes on along the minus strand of OY282594.1, from coordinate 1,957,382 downwards.
GAACGAAAATGTCGAAAACTCATCGGAAATATTTTTGGCGCCGAAAAAACCATTTGAAAACTGATTCAGAGCTGACCAACTCGAGAACGATTAGAGATAAACCAATTCTGCGAACGCCAATCGATTCAGAATGGTCGAATTAGTATGTATTGTGAATTTCAGTCAATCAAAAAAATTAAAAATTACTCGAAAAAAGTTGCAAGGGGTTCACCCCTAAAAATCATGAAAAATACTAAGTCTTCTGATAGACTTGCAATTTGCACTGTATAAATTTTTGTCCTCAGACGTATTTTGACGTGCTGATTCCGAATCTTTGAACGAAAATATCGAAAACTCATCAGAAATATTTTTGGCGCCAAAAAAAACCATTTTTGAAAACTGATTCAGAGCTGACCAACTCAAGAACGGTTAGAGATAGACAAATTCTGCGAACGCCAATCGATTCAGAATGGTCGAATTGGTATGTATTGTGAATTTCGAGTCAATCGAAAAAATTAAAAATTACTCGAAAAAAGTTGCAAGGGGTTCACCCCTAAAAATCATGAAACATACTAAGTCTTCTGGTCGACTTGCAATTTGCACTGTATAAATTTTTGTCCTCAGACGTATGTTGACGTGCTGATTCTGAATCTTTGAACGAAAATGTCGAAAACTCATCGGAAATATTTTTGGCGCCAGAAAAACCATTTGAAAACTGATTCAGAGCTGACCAACTCGAGAACGAATAGAGATAAACGAATTCTGCGAACGCCAATCGATTCAGAATGGTCGAATTGGTATGTATTATGAATTTCGAGTCAATCGATAAAATTAAAAATTACTCGAAAAAAGTTGCAAGGGGTTCACCCCTAAAAATCATGAAACATACTAAATCTTCTGGTAGACTTGCAATTTGCACTGTATAAATTTTTGTCCTCAGACGTATTTTGACGTGCTGATTCCGAATCTTTGAACGAAAATGTCGAAAACTCATCGGAAATATTTTTGGCGCCAAAAAAACCATTTTTGAAAACTGATTCAGAGCTGACCAACTCGAGAACGGTTAGAGATAGACAAATTCTGCGAACGCCAATCGATTCAGAATGGTCGAATTAGTATGTATTGTGAATTTCGAGTCAATCGAAAAATTAAAAATTACTCGAAAAAAGTTGCAAGGGGTTCACCCCTAAAAATCATGAAAAATACTAAGTCTTCTGGTAGACTTGCAATTTGCACTGTATAAATTTTTGTCCTCAGACGTATTTTGACGTGCTGATTCCGAATCTTTGAACGAAAATGTCGAAAACACATCGGAAATATTTTTGGCGCCAAAAAAACCATTTGAAAACTGATTCAGAGCTGACCAACTCGAGAACGATTAGAGATAAACCAATTCTGCGAACGCCAATCGATTCAGAATGGTCGAATTAGTATGTATTGTGAATTTCAGTCAATCAAAAAAATTAAAAATTACTCGAAAAAAGTTGCAAGGGGTTCACCCCTAAAAATCATGAAAAATACTAAGTCGTCACATCAACTTGAAATTTGCATTGTATACGTAAAATTTCATGCTCATTCCGAAAATGTATGATTTTTATGTGTTCAGATATAAGATTTAGCCGGAAAAGGGTGTTTAAGGTAGAAAATCCAACTCTCTGAGGTTTCTCATTTTAAATTTTTCGAATTTAAAATTATTGTCCTCGGACGTATTTTGACATGCTGATTCCGAATCTTTTCACAATAATGTCGAAAACTCATCGGAAATATTTTTGGCGCCAAAAAAACCATTTTTGAAAACTGATTCAGAGCTGACCAACTCGAGAACGGTTAGAGATAGACAAATTCTGCGAACGCCAATCGATTCAGAATGGTCGAATTAGTATGTATTGTGAATTTCGAGTCAATCGAAAAAATTAAAAATTACTCGAAAAAAGTTGCAAGGGGTTCACCCCTAAAAATCATGAAAAATACTAAGTCTTCTGATAGACTTGCAATTTGCACTGTATAAATTTTTGTCCTCAGACGTATTTTGACGTGCTGATTCCGAATCTTTGAACGAAAATGTCGAAAACTCATCAGAAATATTTTTGGCGCCAAAAAAACCATTTTTGAAAACTGATTCAGAGCTGACCAACTCAAGAACGGTTAGAGATAGACAAATTCTGCGAACGCCAATCGATTCAGAATGGTCGAATTAGTATGTATTGTGAATTTCGAGTCAATCGAAAAAATTAAAAATTACTCGAAAAAAGTTGCAAGGGGTTCACCCCTAAAAATCATGAAAAATACTAAGTCTTCTGGTAGACTTGCAATTTGCACTGTATAAATTTTTGTCCTCAGACGTATGTTGACGTGCTGATTCTGAATCTTTGAACGAAAATGTCGAAAACTCATCGGAAATATTTTTGGCGCCAGAAAAACCATTTGAAAACTGATTCAGAGCTGACCAACTCGAGAACGAATAGAGATAAACGAATTCTGCGAACGCCAATCGATTCAGAATGGTCGAATTGGTATGTATTGTGAATTTCGAGTTAATCGATAAAATTAAAAATTACTCGAAAAAAGTTGCAAGGGGTTCACCCCTAAAAATCATGAAACATACTAAATCTTCTGGTAGACTTGCAATTTGCACTGTATAAATTTTTGTCATCAGACGTATTTTGACGTGCTGATTCCGAATCTTTGAACGAAAATGTCGAAAACTCATCGGAAATATTTTTGGCGCCAAAAAAACCATTTTTGAAAACTGATTCAGAACTGACCAACTCGAGAACGGTTAGAGATAGACAAATTCTGCGAACGCCAATCGATTCAGAATGGTCGAATTAGTATGTATTGTGAATTTCGAGTCAATCGAAAAATTAAAAATTACTCGAAAAAAGTTGCAAGGGGTTCACCCCTAAAAATCATGAAAAATACTAAGTCTTCTGGTAGACTTGCAATTTGCACTGTATAAATTTTTGTCCTCAGACGTATTTTGACGTGCTGATTCCGAATCTTTGAACGAAAATGTCGAAAACACATCGGAAATATTTTTGGCGCCAAAAAAACCATTTGAAAACTGATTCAGAGCTGACCAACTCGAGAACGATTAGAGATAAACCAATTCTGCGAACGCCAATCGATTCAGAATGGTCGAATTAGTATGTATTGTGAATTTCAGTCAATCAAAAAAATTAAAAATTACTCGAAAAAAGTTGCAAGGGGTTCACCCCTAAAAATCATGAAAAATACTAAGTCTTCTGATAGACTTGCAATTTGCACTGTATAAATTTTTGTCCTCAGACGTATTTTGACGTGCTGATTCCGAATCTTTGAACGAAAATGTCGAAAACTCATCAGAAATATTTTTGGCGCCAAAAAAACCATTTTTGAAAACTGATTCAGAGCTGACCAACTCAAGAACGGTTAGAGATAGACAAATTCTGCGAACGCCAATCGATTCAGAATGGTCGAATTGGTATGTATTGTGAATTTCGAGTCAATCGAAAAAATTAAAAATTACTCGAAAAAAGTTGCAAGGGGTTCACCCCTAAAAATCATGAAACATACTAAGTCTTCTGGTCGACTTGCAATTTGCACTGTATAAATTTTTGTCCTCAGACGTATGTTGACGTGCTGATTCTGAATCTTTGAACGAAAATGTCGAAAACTCATCGGAAATATTTTTGGCGCCAGAAAAACCATTTGAAAACTGATTCAGAGCTGACCAACTCGAGAACGAATAGAGATAAACGAATTCTGCGAACGCCAATCGATTCAGAATGGTCGAATTGGTATGTATTATGAATTTCGAGTCAATCGATAAAATTAAAAATTACTCGAAAAAAGTTGCAAGGGGTTCACCCCTAAAAATCATGAAACATACTAAATCTTCTGGTAGACTTGCAATTTGCACTGTATAAATTTTTGTCCTCAGACGTATTTTGACGTGCTGATTCCGAATCTTTGAACGAAAATGTCGAAAACTCATCGGAAATATTTTTGGCGCCAAAAAAACCATTTTTGAAAACTGATTCAGAGCTGACCAACTCGAGAACGGTTAGAGATAGACAAATTCTGCGAACGCCAATCGATTCAGAATGGTCGAATTAGTATGTATTGTGAATTTCGAGTCAATCGAAAAATTAAAAATTACTCGAAAAAAGTTGCAAGGGGTTCACCCCTAAAAATCATGAAAAATACTAAGTCTTCTGGTAGACTTGCAATTTGCACTGTATAAATTTTTGTCCTCAGACGTATTTTGACGTGCTGATTCCGAATCTTTGAACGAAAATGTCGAAAACACATCGGAAATATTTTTGGCGCCAAAAAAACCATTTGAAAACTGATTCAGAGCTGACCAACTCGAGAACGATTAGAGATAAACCAATTCTGCGAACGCCAATCGATTCAGAATGGTCGAATTAGTATGTATTGTGAATTTCAGTCAATCAAAAAAATTAAAAATTACTCGAAAAAAGTTGCAAGGGGTTCGTTCACCCCTAAAAATCATGAAAAATACTAAGTCGTCACATCAACTTGAAATTTGCATTGTATACGTAAAATTTCATGCTCATTCCGAAAATGTATGATTTTTATGTGTTCAGATATAAGATTTAGCCGGAAAAGGGTGTTTAAGGTAGAAAATCCAACTCTCTGAGGTTTCTCATTTTAAATTTTTCGAATTTAAAATTATTGTCCTCGGACGTATTTTGACATGCTGATTCCGAATCTTTTCACAATAATGTCGAAAACTCATCGGAAATATTTTTGGCGCCAAAAAAACCATTTTTGAAAACTGATTCAGAGCTGACCAACTCGAGAACGGTTAGAGATAGACAAATTCTGCGAACGCCAATCGATTCAGAATGGTCGAATTAGTATGTATTGTGAATTTCGAGTCAATCGAAAAAATTAAAAATTACTCGAAAAAAGTTGCAAGGGGTTCACCCCTAAAAATCATGAAAAATACTAAGTCTTCTGATAGACTTGCAATTTGCACTGTATAAATTTTTGTCCTCAGACGTATTTTGACGTGCTGATTCCGAATCTTTGAACGAAAATGTCGAAAACTCATCAGAAATATTTTTGGCGCCAAAAAAACCATTTTTGAAAACTGATTCAGAGCTGACCAACTCAAGAACGGTTAGAGATAGACAAATTCTGCGAACGCCAATCGATTCAGAATGGTCGAATTAGTATGTATTGTGAATTTCGAGTCAATCGAAAAAATTAAAAATTACTCGAAAAAAGTTGCAAGGGGTTCACCCCTAAAAATCATGAAAAATACTAAGTCTTCTGGTAGACTTGCAATTTGCACTGTATAAATTTTTGTCCTCAGACGTATGTTGACGTGCTGATTCTGAATCTTTGAACGAAAATGTCGAAAACTCATCGGAAATATTTTTGGCGCCAGAAAAACCATTTGAAAACTGATTCAGAGCTGACCAACTCGAGAACGAATAGAGATAAACGAATTCTGCGAACGCCAATCGATTCAGAATGGTCGAATTGGTATGTATTGTGAATTTCGAGTCAATCGATAAAATTAAAAATTACTCGAAAAAAGTTGCAAGGGGTTCACCCCTAAAAATCATGAAACATACTAAATCTTCTGGTAGACTTGCAATTTGCACTGTATAAATTTTTGTCATCAGACGTATTTTGACGTGCTGATTCCGAATCTTTGAACGAAAATGTCGAAAACTCATCGGAAATATTTTTGGCGCCAAAAAAACCATTTTTGAAAACTGATTCAGAGCTGACCAACTCGAGAACGGTTAGAGATAGACAAATTCTGCGAACGCCAATCGATTCAGAATGGTCGAATTAGTATGTATTGTGAATTTCGAGTCAATCGAAAAAATTAAAAATTACTCGAAAAAAGTTGCAAGGGGTTCACCCCTAAAAATCATGAAAAATACTAAGTCTTCTGGTAGACTTGCAATTTGCACTGTATAAATTTTTGTCCTCAGACGTATTTTGACGTGCTGATTCCGAATCTTTGAACGAAAATGTCGAAAACACATCGGAAATATTTTTGGCGCCAAAAAAACCATTTGAAAACTGATTCAGAGCTGACCAACTCGAGAACGAATAGAGATAAACCAATTCTGCGAACGCCAATCGATTCAGAATGGTCGAATTGGTATGTATTGTGAATTTCGAGTCAATCGAAAAAATTTAAAATTACTCGAAAAAAGTTGCAAGGGGTTCACCCCTAAAAATCATGAAACATACTAAGTCTTCTGGTAGACTTGCAATTTGCACTGTATAAATTTTTGTCCTCAGACGTATTTTGACGTGCTGATTCCGAATCTTTGAACGAAAATGTCGAAAACTCATCGGAAATATTTTTGGCGCCAAAAAAACCATTTTTGAAAACTGATTCAGAGCTGACCAACTCGAGAACGGTTAGAGATAGACAAATTCTGCGAACGCCAATCGATTCAGAATGGTCGAATTAGTATGTATTGTGAATTTCGAGTCAATCGAAAAAATTAAAAATTACTCGAAAAAAGTTGCAAGGGGTTCACCCCTAAAAATCATGAAAAATACTAAGTCTTCTGGTAGACTTGCAATTTGCACTGTATAAATTTTTGTCCTCAGACGTATTTTGACGTGCTGATTCCGAATCTTTGAACGAAAATGTCGAAAACACATCGGAAATATTTTTGGCGCCAAAAAAACCATTTGAAAACTGATTCAGAGCTGACCAACTCGAGAACGAATAGAGATAAACCAATTCTGCGAACGCCAATCGATTCAGAATGGTCGAATTGGTATGTATTGTAAATTTCGAGTCAATCGAAAAAATTAAAAATTACTCGAAAAAAGTTGCAAGGGGTTCACCCCTAAAAATCATGAAACATACTAAGTCTTCTGGTCGACTTGCAATTTGCACTGTATAAATTTTTGTCCTCAGACGTATGTTGACGTGCTGATTCTGAATCTTTGAACGAAAATGTCGAAAACTCATCGGAAATATTTTTGGCGCCAGAAAAACCATTTGAAAACTGATTCAGAGCTGACCAACTCGAGAACGAATAGAGATAAACGGATTCTGCGAACGCCAATCGATTCAGAATGGTCGAATTGGTATGTATTGTGAATTTCGAGTCAATCGATAAAATTAAAAATTACTCGAAAAAAGTTGCAAGGGGTTCACCCCTAAAAATCATGAAACATACTAAATCTTCTGGTAGACTTGCAATTTGCACTGTATAAATTTTTGTCATCAGACGTATTTTGACGTGCTGATTCCGAATCTTTGAACGAAAATGTCGAAAACTCATCGGAAATATTTTTGGCGCCAAAAAAACCATTTTTGAAAACTGATTCAGAGCTGACCAACTCGAGAACGGTTAGAGATAGACAAATTCTGCGAACGCCAATCGATTCAGAATGGTCGAATTAGTATGTATTGTGAATTTCGAGTCAATCGAAAAAATTAAAAATTACTCGAAAAAAGTTGCAAGGGGTTCACCCCTAAAAATCATGAAAAATACTAAGTCTTCTGGTAGACTTGCAATTTGCACTGTATAAATTTTTGTCCTCAGACGTATTTTGACGTGCTGATTCCGAATCTTTGAACGAAAATGTCGAAAACACATCGGAAATATTTTTGGCGCCAAAAAAACCATTTGAAAACTAATTCAGAGCTGACCAACTCGAGAACGAATAGAGATAAACCAATTCTGCGAACGCCAATCGATTCAGAATGGTCGAATTGGTATGTATTGTGAATTTCGAGTCAATCGAAAAAATTAAAAATTACTCGAAAAAAGTTGCAAGGGGTTCACCCCTAAAAATCATGAAACATACTAAGTCTTCTGGTCGACTTGCAATTTGCACTGTATAAATTTTTGTCCTCAGACGTATGTTGACGTGCTGATTCTGAATCTTTGAACGAAAATGTCGAAAACTCATCGGAAATATTTTTGGCGCCAGAAAAACCATTTGAAAACTGATTCAGAGCTGACCAACTCGAGAACGAATAGAGATAAACGAATTCTGCGAACGCCAATCGATTCAGAATGGTCGAATTGGTATGTATTGTGAATTTCGAGTCAATCGATAAAATTAAAAATTACTCGAAAAAAGTTGCAAGGGGTTCACCCCTAAAAATCATGAAACATACTAAATCTTCTGGTAGACTTGCAATTTGCACTGTATAAATTTTTGTCATCAGACGTATTTTGACGTGCTGATTCCGAATCTTTGAACGAAAATGTCGAAAACTCATCGGAAATATTTTTGGCGCCAAAAAAACCATTTTTGAAAACTGATTCAGAGCTGACCAACTCGAGAACGAATAGAGATAAACGAATTCTGCGAACGCCAATCGATTCAGAATGGTCGAATTGGTATGTATTGTGAATTTCGAGTCAATCGAAAAAATTAAAAATTACTCGAAAAAAGTTGCAAGGGGTTCACCCCTAAAAATCATGAAAAATACTAAGTCTTCTGATAGACTTGCAATTTGCACTGTATAAATTTTTGTCCTCAGACGTATTTTGACGTGCTGATTCCGAATCTTTGAACGAAAATGTCGAAAACTCATCGGAAATATTTCTGGCGCCAAAAAAACCATTTTTGAAAACTGATTCAGAGCTGACCAACTCAAGAACGGTTAGAGATCGACAAATTCTGCGAACGCCAATCGATTCAGAATGGTCGAATTAGTATGTATTGTGAATATCGGTCAATCAAAAAAATTAAAAATTACTCGAAAAAAGTTGCAAGGGGTTCACCCCTAAAAATCATGAAAAATACTAAGTCGTCACATCGACTTGAAATTTGCACTGTATACGTAAAATTTCATGTTCATTCCGAAAATGTATGATTTTTATGTGTTCAGATATAAGATTTAGTCGGAAAAGGGTGTTTAAGGTAGAAAATCCAACTCTCTGAGGTTTCTCATTTTAAATTTTTCGAATTTAAAATTATTGTCCTCGAGCGTATTTTGACGTGCTGATTCCGAATCTTTTCACAATAATGTCGAAAACTCATTGGAAATATTTTTGGCGCCAAAAATAACATTTTAAAACTGATTCAGAGCTGACCAACTCGAGAACGGTTAGAGATAAACAAATTCTGCGAACGCCAATCGATTCAGAATGGTCGAATTAGTATGTATTGTGAATTTCAGTCAATCAAAAAAATTAAAAATTACTCGAAAAAAGTTGCAAGGGGTTCACCCCTAAAAATCATGAAAAATACAAAGTCGTCACATCGACTTGAAATTTGCACTGTATACGTAAAATTTCATGCTCATTCCGAAAATGTATGATTTTTATGTGTTCAGATATAAGATTTAGCCGGAAAAGGGTGTTTAAGGTAGAAAATCCAACTCTCTGAGGTTTTTCATTTTAAATTTTTCGAATTTGAAATTTTTGTCCTCGAACGTATGTTGACGTGCTGATTCCGAATCTTTCAACGAAACTGTCGAAAACTCATCAGAAATATTTTTGGCGCCAAAAAAACCATTTGAAAACTGATTCAAAGCTGACCAACTCGAGAACGGTTAGAGATAGACAAATTCTGTGAACCCTAACCGATTCAAAATGGCTGAATTAGCATTATTGGGTATGTATTTCGGAATTATTTCATGACAAGGTACTAAAATGAACCTTTCTCCTGTTCTCGTTATGTAACCATCCAATCTCCTTCAATTTATTTGATACTCGTTGTCGCCTACTTACACCAAAAATCATACGTGGGCATGAGTTTCGAACTTTCTGGATCTTATTTTTATACATAAGAGTTAAATTATGTCCATACAACGTATCCGCGTAATTGAATGGTAATTATCTTTCATTGACCCCTAAAACTTTTTCATTAATTTTCATTAGAGATAATTACTTCACTGCTTTCATTAGGTGTACAAAAAATGACTAGTTGTTTCCCCCTCGACAATTTTGATCCAGTTAGGGTTAAATTAACCCTTTACTACCCTAAATATCACAGCCAAAATTCTACAAAATCGGTTGAAGGATTTTAAAGATATTTAAGAAAAAAACGATTTCTTTTAAAAATGTTGACACCCTGTATCTTGAAAACGCAGCATTATCGGACATACGTTTATATAAATTTTCGTCTCAGAATCACCCCTTCAAGTTACATAACACCCTGTATAACGCCCACAAATACGAATTTGGGTTGGCAAAACAGAGAAAATGTATATGGCGGATAAATTAAAAGAATGAATTTAAAATTATTGTACTTACAAGTTGTTCGCCAGTTAGAACTTCCAGAAGAGAAATCAAGTTGTGTCCATCGCGCAAATCTTCGAACAAATCTCTGATCTGACGTCTCGCCTGCAAAAAACAAGAAAAATTACATAATTTCAAATATGAGATGGTGCTAAAACATGCACACTCACGACAAAAGAAGCAATTGACTGTAATTTTCGTACCGAAAAGCGCACTTTTGAATCAACATTTTTACTTATATTCTTGAAAAATGCACTATTTTGCGTCAAATATAACTAGGAAGTCATCATTTCATGATACGATGACAATTCATAACGTAAATTCAAATTAAATGATACAATTGCTCCAATTTGGCAATATAATAACTGTCGAAGAAAAAACTTTGTATGGTACACTTTCGAAAAGAACTTTTTTGTACTTCACGGTCATACAAAAAAGTCCTACTTTACGAACTTATATCATAAATAGCTATAAGCGCATTATCAAACTCGCTCGTAGACAATAAACATGCATTAACATTCCATTCAAATACACAAAAAAGACGAAAAGGAAGTCCGCCAGGGTTGGCTTTAATGTTGAGGTACTTTTCTAGAGATTGTCATTACGATTGGTTGAAAGCAAATCAATGACAAGGAACCCGGCGAACTTTCTGAGTCTATACATCTACACTTACGGATGGTGGACAACAGGGGGAGTTGTTGACCATTACGCAGACGTGAAGACGTGTGTACGTCTGAAACGCCAAGAAAATACCTCACAAAAAGTATCAGACAATAATTTTTAGATTTTGCTGGAGGGTAACATTTTAACAAGGCCAAGCACTGTCGATCTACAAGATGAACTATGACCATTTACAGAAAATAAAATGGTGTACCTCCCAGTCCATCATGTGAAAAGACACTTGTGGAATTTGAGAGCAATCCGAGATCATTTATATATATTTTTTTGATTGCGTACTGAAATCAAACCTATATGTTTTTTGATCCCTGTTTACGACCTGCCGATATACAATTTTCATGGTTGATCGTGTTTTCAGTTGTTTCACACGGAAAACTTATTCTACACCAACATTATTTCTTCAATTTCCATATTGTGCTGTGTAGTGTTTCAACAAATAATTGAATGTTGCAATCTCCTATTGGGAAAGATGCTGAAACTTACATCAAGTCTCACGTTTGATAAAGAAGAACGAAGGAACAGTCTGGCAGTAGACATGTTGGCATCCAGGGGCGGCGCTTTCCTACATATAGAAAAGGTAACTTATTTGGTCCAAATTTCCAAATTTCACTACTTCTGGTGCAGAGAACACACTGTATACTTTTCTGTAATTGGTCGTAATTCACGCTGTATACATGGTTTGAGAAAACTTATTTTTGATATAAGATGCTTGGATAAATAACTCAGACTCGGTATTCAGTGGGAGTACACTCAATGTTCACAATAAGCTTGTCAAGAAAGAAACAAGACACTAGACACAAGACAATAAGCTTGTCTTGTTTCTCTCTTGACAAGCTTATTGTGAACGATGATTACGAAAAGTCTGAATTTATAAAACAACGAAATCTCTCGACTTCAAATCGCACATCTGAATGAAATATCTCTCTACACCAGGAATAGCCGTTTTTCACTTAGTTCAGAATCTAAGTCTCGAAGGAAAACATGAAACTCATTTGTCGCCAGAATAAATTCCGAAAAAAAAAACGACGGAATTTCAGAAAACAAGCGCGTCTGTCGGGTTGCAGTCTTCCTTTTCCTGCGACGAAATGAACCATTGGCGGAGAGCAGTATAATAACATGGGAATAAAACCATACAAGACACATTGAAAAGGTCTATTTGAGGAAGTACAAAGGGATTTATGAAAGATAAAGCCATGCTGGTGGAATAATGATATAGCAATTGAAAGACAAAAATACCTTCTGAAGAGGCGAAGGCCCACATAAATGGCTAGAGACGAGCCAGTCTCAGGAAGTACAAATATACTAAAAGGCAACTGCAGGGGTATAGAAGAGACGTTAAAAATTAAATAGTTATTCTTCTCATGATATCGCTATTTAGATAGCGATAGTAACGGAGCTGTTTCCATCGAGAAAAGACAAATGGCAGCAATAAACACGAACTGGACCAACCGCTACAGAAACTCAAAGTGGGAGAAGCTCAAGGCCTCTACGCAAGGTTGCTCCCGACTGGCTACAGAGCGTTCTGAACAGACTAGGCAAGAGAGCTTTCCAGAAAACTGAAAGAAAGATGAGCTCGTTCTAATGCACGATGTTGACAACACCAAAGTATAGACCAATATGCTTATTGAATTCAGTAAGCAAGCTCTACGAGAAGATAGTTAGGACAAAAATATTTATTTCCTCCTACCCCTATAGAAAGTACACACTTTCCTCCCTCAAACCAGGGAGGAAACTCATACTTTTCCTCCCCCTCATTTCAAATAAGTTGTAAACGATGAAACTTGTGAATCTATTATAATCAAATTGTTTCCGTAATTTCTAGAACATATTATATGCATATGTTACTTCTACTTTAGTTCTTTAATAGCTATTTGTGTATTTAGAGCGCAAAGTGAGTGATTGCCGCTCGACAAAAAGATTAATGTTTGGAGAACGACAATGACACTTTGTGCTAGAAATACACACATTATTTTTTTCTACCCAGCAACTCTGTCTGTATTTATCGCACTGTTGTTATCTGTTATCTCGTAGGTTATGGAAAAAGCCGTAAAAAAGACCCTACCCAGCAACTCTGTATTTATCGCACTATTCTCTGTTATCTCGTAGGTCATCGAAAAAGCCATCATCTAGATCTAGATCGCTCAGGATTCGTCAATGATTGACAATATGGTTTTCGGGATCAGAGATCAGCTGGCGACCTGCTCGTCAAGAATGGCAAGAGCACCCTGTGTATGGCTGGAGTACAAAATGTTCGAAATGTAAATAACAAACTACTATAAATGAAGACTCATTTATGGTGGAAAACATTCAAATTCCAGCCAAGATTAATGTTAGTTTGTTGATTCATTTATTTAGGTTCGAAGCCAGTGTGGCTATGGGCCTGGCCCTTTTGGGCCTTGCATCAATTAGTAGTAAGTGTATTGATGTTGTATGGTAAGAATTGTTGTATCTTAAAACTGAACTTGACAGCCTCATAAGAAAAAAATTTGAAGACACGCAGTTACTAATGGTCTTGGCGGCGGTGCCCTCGGAGTCACGATAGCGGACATTCTGGGTTGAACATCGATTTTTGTCCGTTTAAGATGCGCTACTGAAGCCGACGACACTGACCTTTGGAAAGGTTAAGTTATGGTTTGGGCTGCGGGCCGAAGCGTTATTTATAGCCGGGTCGTCGTCGGCAGTAGCTCGCGAGCCATTGCAAAAACAAACCTTGGTCCACATTTCACACTGGACATAATTCATTTCGTTGTTTTGAATTTCACTTGTTTCGTCTACCTGCGTCGAATCGTAATCGTTATTATTGCCGTTGCGAATCGTCGTCTCCTCCATTTCGTTCCAACCCGAATGTCATCGGATAAGTCAGCGGTGGCTGTTTCGATGACGTCACTGTGCGTGGTTTTCATAGAAACGATCCGATTCGAATTAAATCGCTTTTATCACGTACCTACTTGAGATTGTTTGATATTCACGATACGTGTTGCAAAGTTTGTTCATCGATAGTCTCAATAGGAAACTTTAAGTTGTTAGAGCCTCCTCAATTTCTTCAAAAAGTATGTTTATAGCATAATTCGGGCATGAGTTTGTTCTGCCTATGTTGTTGCTGAGATTGCTTTCATATGTCCATGTATCGATATTGTTGATAGTTTCCATGTCACCAGGAGGATGCGGGTTCAATCTCATTGCCTGTCACGGAGCTAATGTTTCGGAATCCACCTTTACGTTAGCTGTAGTCCTCGGAACCTGAGGGATTCGCTGAAATAATTTATATATTTTTTACGATAGTTTATTCGTTGTACTTCTGAATCTAGCTATATATAGAATATAATAAAAAACATATTGAACAGGCTCTTTCCACAGCATTCCCGCCGTGTGGCATTACAATAACATCACTAGTCAACTACAGAAATAAGTCATCGTTCAAACAAAACATGACGTTAACTTTTACGACCCGAACTTTTTCACTTTTCAGTCGCCATTCGACGTCATTTATAGGTTTACCCTCGACTTCCGCAGATGAAAGTGTTTGAGTACCACGCAGAGTTATTGAACTGCAGGGCACTTGGAAACTAATGAAACGTATTGAATTTTATGGGCACTAAAATAAACGTAGGCGCGTTTCTTTAGTTGTTTACAGAAATTAACTGTGACGATTGCTTATCCAGCGACATAAACTGCCCCAAGGGAGTTGCGTATACAGAGCGATTCACGAGCTTGATAGATCGATATCTCTTATTGATTTTTGGAATTTCGAGATGAGTTTTGGTGCTTGCATTGTTCATCACCGGGACATTCAAAGACTACTTGTTCAATAGGCCAAGCAATAGCGGAAATATACAGGCTATTTTTACACCTAAACAAAGTTTGATTGGTTGAAAGCTGACGAGCGAGATACCTACCGGGTTTATGCTAGGGGTTTCCTTCAACATTGAGATCAGCTGTGTATTGTACTGTTTTGTTGTCAGTGGTTTCTAGTTGAATAGGCCTGAGTTTTTTATCAGATTCAGTAAGTAGTATATTGACTGGATGTTTCGGATTCATGCATGTTTTTAGGTTGAACTGTCCGAATATTCCGTTGCGCGTGTTGGGCAGCGCATCGCAGATGATGTGAAGAGTCATCGAGTACGTAATGCCAGGCCTTAGTTTGCTAAATCTTATTCACAGAAATATTAATATCCGAGCCCCAAAAGGGCTAGCGGATTGGTCCGTCCGAGCTAGGCTCTGCGACAAGAGTGATAAAAATATAGCCAACTGGCTTATATTTATACGAGGAAGCCGACAAGAAACTAGGGTATCCTCAATTCCACGTCGTGCTTCACTTCAACTCCTGTTGGAAGTACATCCGGAAAAACTTCTGTTATTTTCCGCCATCAAAACATCCAAAAAAGCTTTTTATTTCTTCGGGGAACCTGTTCTCCACTGAGACTAGTTCAGAACTCCTTCTTCCAAAAGTCCCTGCTCGGGCGCCATGAAATCTTATGCGGGTCGCTGGATATTTGGAAATAAATCTTACTCACAGAAATACTGATAGTTTTATTAAGAGTTGAAGAGTGCAACTGTCACAAAGCAATATAAGAAAGAATCCCAATTATACATGAATAACTAAATGGTTGTGAAGAAAAAAAAAATTGCCGATTTCAACTAAAATGACAGATGGTCCAACATGTACACTAACTGTTCCTCACTGAATATTGATCATTATTTATTTCATATTTACAATCGTGCCTTTGCATACGATTCCCGTGAAACGCATGACACACAAATAAAACAATATATTATGTACAATATTGCTGAACAAATTAGTAGAATATGCTTCGACAGTGCTTGGCCAAGAGATAAAAATCTATAATAAACGGCAAGAATTTACATAAAACATGAGAAGACAATAAACATACCTTCATATACCTCCAGTGCTGTGAGGCATGAAAACGACGTCATTCATGAGATTACCACAAATTTAACAATACATAGAAGTAATACACTCGATATATATGTCTGTGTAACTAACGGAATTGCTGTAATGAAATTGTTTTTGGCATTATTATTGTAAACATTACATTATTGCAAACAAGTGACAACAGATATTTTACTTTCCTTCTGATGCTTGGAACGGGAGGAATATACAGGATGTTTTCGAAGATGAAGTAGAACCATTCATAATATTAAAGTTATTTCAACACAAATCCCATTTATGAAATTATCGGTTATAATTGCAAAAGTGCGTGAAAATTACCAATAATTTTTAAAGAAAGAATTGCACGAGTTTATTTTCATATTTTGGCGAAAGAGACCGACTCCGAAGTCTGATAAGTGAAATGAAATCGTGCCAGGGCTTCAAATACATAATATCGAATAGGCCAGGTACTTAATATTCTAAAATTTATCGACTTTTTTCAGTTTCTGAAAAAGTTTAGTGTTACCCTCGTATCCGCTGCCCATTCAAGATTCCATTATGAGTAAAAATACTGATTGATTCAGCTACATCTCCAAAAAAGAATGTATCCATCCATTTATGGACTAGCATGCTTCAATCATCAATCAATAACCGACTATTTGTCAATTTCTATACGGTAATTGATACATGCTTTTTGTTTGTTAATAAATTACACGATTATGGGTTGGCTGAATAACATTAAAAAATCTGAGGAGTGGCATTTTTACTTTGAAAGTGTGCTTCCAACTCTTGAACGCTAGTTTATAAATTCTATTGAATTTCACCCAAGACTGACACTGACGAAGTTACAATATCGATACTGTAACTTAACGTAAGATAATTTGTATTGTCGATAACAAGGGCAAGATCAATGGAGACAGAAACAACTATACTCACTCACAAGAGAAGTTGCACAGGTATCTGAGAAATATAATCCAATGTATGTCGCTGTACTAGCTAGGGAATCAGTTCGATTGCCCCCATATTAGATCGAGTTTATGCACAACCTTCAAACAAACTGGGTAAGTAGTTGTTTTTTGTCAGATATTGGCCGCATGTCCTATTTTGTAGCATATTTTCAATATTGTCGAATTTTTTTCTGACAGAGAGAATTATCGTCTGCGAACTAGGCACTAGGAAGAAGTTGCCACCAACAAATCACTTACGTGAAGTAAGAAAGGTCTCGATGAAAGAGACTCCTTAAAGAAGACGTTAAAAACGAAGAGGAAGATCTGAGAAAAGAAAAAGAGACAGAAAAACAGTAGAAGCGCAATATGGAGACAGAAGAAAACTTAACGGAATGAAGACAGCGATATCAAAAAAAGCAGCAAGTAGAGGTGGACAATTAACAACTCTTGTTATACGAAACGATTTTTTTCAAATATAGCGAAATTAATTTGAAAATGTTCTAATTTGACTGGACTATCAAACAACCGTTAATGAAAAAGCCTTAGACAATAACACTTCACTGCACTACTTGTCTTCAAGCGTGACTTCAGCGAGGATGGAGGGTTCGTTCGTGTTGAATTGGGGTTGCATACTTGCAGTGGAAATTTAGGTCAATAGCGTTTTGAATTACAGCGATGAAACATGCAAATTTCATCGACTTCTTAGGAATTCTACTTTCATTTATCTTACGACGAATTCAACTTTGATTACTGTTCACCTTCTCATAGTAGTACCCATTATTATTATTTTTTCCTCCTTCAGCAAACAATTTTAATATTATACATATACAGTGTGACCCATTTAAGATGGAAGCACCCTTATAAAACTCACATTTTTCAACCGATTGAAATGATTTTCGTTAGGTAGGCAATCAAAAAATTCTACTGGGACACAAAAATTCATGGATAAATATCCATTTCCAGGGCCAACTAATGTTTATTTTTCAAGGTCAAAAATAAAAAAAAAATAATTGGCACCTTTTTTTAGAAAAAATCTTACTACACCACTGGATTCGCGACATTTTCGAATGGTTCTTATGTAAAATATACGAAAGCGCAGGAGGAGGACGTTTTTTCGAAATTTCGACAATGAAGTCGAAATGATGTAATTTCGACATAAATTACCTATAACACCTACAAGCGAACTGTTAGGCCAGCAAATAATAACATCCTCTTATAGGAAATTTTCTTCGCTTTCTTTCTATATACATATGTATTTAACGAATGTTTCTCGTTATGGTCGCAAAATGCGAAAAATATAAAAGAGCGCTAGAATCCGGAATCCTAGCACACAAAACCAGTTATAACACATACAACCGAACTGTTAGGCCAGCAAACAATAACATCCTCTTGTAGGAAATTTTCTTCGCTTGCTTTCTATGTACATATGTATTTAACGAATGTGTCTCGTTATGGTCACAAAATGCGAAAAATGTAAAAGAGCGCTAGAATTCGAAATCCTAGCACACAAAACCACCTATAACACATACAAGCGAACTGTTAGGCCAGCAAACAATAACATCCTCTTATAGGAAATTTTTTTAGCTTTCTTCTTATATGCATATGTATTTAACGAATGTGTCTCGTTATGGTCACAAAATGTGAAAAATGTAAAAGAGCGCTCGAACGTGTCAAAAATCGCGTCAATTGCGCCATCTCTTGACGACATAAAAGAGATCCAAGTTATAATTATATGAGACGTCACGTTTTTGTATATTAGTAACACTTGAAATATATTGTGTTTGATCGAAATTAAATATATTGGCACGCAAAATAATATATATTGCTACAATTAATAAATATATTGACAGAATTTATTTATATTTGCAAAAACACTTTTTACCCAAACGGCGACTCATACATTCTCCTCCAAGATCGTATAATGGTTTTTTGATTCGGTCTAGTTCTGAAGTGCACAAAATGCAGGCAACCCGTGGGAATTTATGAGCTGTCAGGACATGTACGGCGTTAATTATGCCAGTAATGGATTTCGCTCCTTCTAAGGTACAAAACTAATGATATTTGTAAATGATAAATAAAATCGTTGGTGTACAAACATACGAATGTGTCACTTCTTATTAGTTGCCGAGTTTGCATTTTTTGAACTCGATGATTCATTCGACACGGGGGATATCCGGAAAATTCATGGGCCAAATAGGTGATAAAAAAATTATTTTTATATTTTTATTCTAATATT
This sequence comes from Chrysolina haemoptera, assembly GCA_958298965.1. Taxonomy (NCBI): domain Eukaryota; kingdom Metazoa; phylum Arthropoda; class Insecta; order Coleoptera; family Chrysomelidae; genus Chrysolina; species Chrysolina haemoptera. The sequence continues at coordinate 1,938,452 of OY282594.1, read as the reverse complement.
TTTGATATCCACAATTGTTTTTATTTTGTTTCAAGACAAAAGCATTATTCATTAATATTATAAGGGTTAGAATAGGTAGATGTGTTTTAATATTTACATATATTTTTATTTGAGTAATATGACTAATGAATATTTTTTATGATAACTTCTTTCGTTGGCGATACGAGTTTGTAAAGGGTAGGTGCAGCTATTTTAATTTTAATGTTATATTTAATATTATTTTATTAAGTATAAATTTTTCAACTTCATGATGAAATTTATTTTCAGTTTATTAAATATGATACCTTTATGTGGGCGTAGGCGTTTTCGACACCAACCGTTGTGGTTCTAGATAAGGGCGTAGGCGTTTTCGACACTATCAGGCAGGTACTTTACCTATAATAATGTTTTTATCCGAAAAGTTCCAAAATCGAAAAAAAGAAAACTATATCAATGCATTCGTAGTATTCGTACCAAGTGCCAAAAGAGATCAATGACATTGTGACTGATACAGATAAAGAGTCTGGAAATACAGGTATATCTATAATACGCAAACTTCAAAAATATTACCTCAACCAAAACTATACTCATATGAACTAACTCTCGTATTCCTGTTCATCGACGAATAATTTTAGATTATGACCTCAAAAAATAATTGCCATTCCGCATATCGCCTTCCACACGATTGTTTTGACTTCACGAAAAACAAGACGCGTATATGTATGAGTTTTAACGCTCAATCTGAATCAACATTTTTGATAATTTCTGCTGATGTCTGACAAAAGAAATGTTCTGGAATATTTATCTCGTCCGTGGTATGGATGTTGTTTCTTTGTTCGCCTGTGATTCATTCATCTGATCTGTATGCCTTTTGTGGAATTAATCATGATGACAGGCAATAACAAACAAGCGTGCTTGATGCACTGATATTCGGTATGAGAGCTATCAAGTGATTACAAGGAAATTAAAAAAAAACAGAAGTTGGGTTATTCGTTTGTTGGCAGGATGCATGGTATAAACAACGAATATCTATATTTATCAAATGAAAAAGAACATACTTTTGTCTTTTCACTCATGATGCGCTCTTCGGTATTTAGTGCACTTTAAACTAAACAGAATCACTCCTTCCATTCTTTTTCATATTTATAGAAATAAAATTTCCATATTTTTATATTATATTTAAATATCTTCGATATGCTCTTTGAATCGCCTTTCCATAGCCATCCAAATTTGACCAACATATTTATTTTCACAATAATCTTACAAATCACCGACTTTCCATACTCTTCCGTTTTATCTCTAGGATTACTCCGTATAATATTAATTCAATATCAATATTACTATTCCAGTCTGCATTAAACTTTGCCGCATTCTTGGTATCTAGACACGTTTGCATTTCTTTACAAAGAAACATCCTTCACCTAAGCTAGCTTTCCCATCATTGTTCTACGAAATCTATTAGATGTTAAAATACCTCGGCTAAGAACAACCAGCAGCGAAGAAAAGAAGGTTACAACAATTAAATCAGTAAATACGATCACCAATTAAAATAATCAGCCGACTATAAAAGCAGAAAACTAATAGGGAACTCTCTAGTGGCAGCCTTAATCGTTTCGAATTTAAATACAAAAGAATACACTTGGCGACATTATATCGAGTTGCAAAAAACACTGAATCGTTTCTAGAACAAAACACTATCGGGAAAGAATGCTGTTATGGCTTCACCGATCTTTTGTTATTGATAATAATAGTAACAATTCAGCACCTCAGAAAAAAGAGCTCGCAGCAGTTTGTGGCCATGTTCTTTTCTGATTAGTGTCATCCAATCGAAAATCATTCCCCAAAGTCTACTGGGCAAAACTTGGTTTTTCTGGCCTCGAAAGTCCAGTAGTTATATGTGGTATGCTCTTTAAAACACCCTTTATTAGTCCTTTCAGTTTGACTTACATACTCATTTTCGCGATCCTCATTACTGAGTTCACATATCCCTAACTGTTCCCACCCTTCAATTTGATTTTGGGATTACTCAGTAACAGTTTATACCAGGTTTTTCATATAACCTTCATCTTCGTATTAAGAGTTTCTTGTTATGACATGGAAAGGATAACGTTATACCATCGACTGGCCAGCACGAAGTCCGGATCTTACACTAGTCGATTATCTATGGGATCACGTTGAAATCATGGTCTTTGTCGACAGATTTGAAAGTTGAAGGATCTCATGATTCGTATGGGAACAAAATATCTTGATACACTCGGTACTTACTTATTATCATCGTCATCATAATTATCTGCTGATGTCATTACTTTTAGCTGACAATAAAAAATATATAAATAGCTCCGAATCGTTGAAACTAAGACACAAATCTCCGCGGAATTACTATAATAATATCGCATTAAAAATAATCATTATTTTCATAATAACGCTGTCACTTATAAGATATTATGGAGATTGAGATAGCTGGGAATTTGTTACGGGTCAATTATAATCGGCGATGAACCTACAAATGATCGTAAATTATTCAATTTGAGTTTCGATCAAGACATTGAAAACAAAGGTTTGTAACAAAAGCTATTTTCAGCAAAATAAATAAACTATTTCAGGAAAATGGTATGACGTTGAATCGCTTAGCTTTAGTATTAATAATAATTCTGACCGAAAAATTGGAATTGTCAATTCGAGGAGAAGATGACACTTCCCCCTCTCAAGAAATCCCTTGGCTTTTCGGTGAAAACTTTTGGAAATGTCCTGAAAAGGACCTATGCTATTACATGGGCTTTCGCCTTCATTATTTACATGTACCAGAAAAAAACTTATGATATATACAAATGCTAAAAAAAAATTAAAATTAATATGTACAGTATATCGGAATGTCTTCCGGTTTTCGACAAACATAAAGAACTTCGGGATCATCTTCACAAGCATAAAATTTCCATTCGGCATCCGGTTTCCAGGGAAGTACACAGTTGGCTTGCCCTTGCCCACTGGCGAAGGAACAACCAACCCTTGGTGAGGTAGCAGCAATAAGTCGAATTACCCCAAGCCACTGACTTGGGAACAAGCGGCCGGTTGTTGGGAACAAGCGGCCAGTTGTTGGAATCAAGCCCACAAGCAACGTGAGTATTTTCGATTCCACTTTCTGCTCCACTTCTGTCCATCTTGGAAGTACATCCGGAAAACTTCGTTGTTTTCCACCATCAAACATACGACAAGTCCAAATCAAATAATTTCTTCACCAGAGAACCCAGTCTCCGCTGAGACCGGTTCAGAACAGCTTCGAAAAGTCCCTGCTCGGGCGCCATGTCAACACCCAAGCATCAGCATTGCCGCAAAATTTCTATTTGATTTGGAACTTCACCAGTGGGCGGGGCCTATTAGAAATTTTAACTTGGATAAACTCCACTGAGTATTTCAGAATAATATTTTACAATATTACTTATTACAATGGGGTAATTTAACCGTGGGAGGAATTGAGGATGAAAATGCAGCATATTGCTGGTTTCAATATTTTGTACATGCATCATAATTTAAGGACGGAAACATTTATTTTTGTAATTTTCAGCTGGAACTCCCACAAATCAAAAGACGTTACCAAATCAGCCGGGGAGAACCGGCGTGTTTTGTACTCACGCAGTTGCCGGTAATAATAGTTAAAATTCATGACTTCGACACTCCGTGTGTGCCGACCGGACTCTAATTGGTACAAGAAGCTGTAACATCTGTCTCGTTACGCTGTAAATCAGTCGGCGGTTTTTCTGGAGAGCGCGAGGGACCGCATAATTAAGGTGAATTATTAACCATCGAAATAGATTGTCGAGACTCGCTCGTCAAGACTATTTACTTCAATGAGCTTTCGGAGAATACGCCTTTTCCACTGACTTTAATTAATTTCATGAGATATGGTTGAAGAAAGATCAATGGCTATTGTGAAAAATGGAATAAATAATCCAAAGACTTGTGTTGAAATTAAAAAAAAAACAGAAACTGCAGAAAACTGCAACACTTCTATTCCTTTAAATCTTCATTAACGTTCGAAGTTAAAATCATGCAAGGGTGAAATGCCAAACCAGAGTTCGGTAGCGAAGAATGAATATCACAGAAAGAGGATGGTTATAGATTATTCGCAGATCATCAATAAGTTTACCTTGCTAGACACATATCCCATTCCAAATAATGAGAATCTGGCGATGATAGCGGACGGTTACTGGCGATGATAGCGGACGGTCACTGGCGATGATAGCGAACGGTTCCTGGCGATGATATCGGACGGTTACTGGCGATGATAGCAGACTGTCACTGGCGATGATAGCGGACGGTTACTGGCGATGATAGCGGACGGTTACTGGTGATGATAGTGGACGGTTACTGGCGATGACAGCGGATGGTTACTGGCGATGATAGCGGATGGTTAATGGCGATGATAGGGGACGGTTACTGGCGATGATAGCGGACGGTTAATGGCGATGATAGCGGACGGTTACTGGCGATGATTGCGGACGGTCACTGGCGATGATAGCGGACGGTTACTGGCGATGATAGCGGACGGCTACTGGCGATCCTAGCGGACGGTTAATGGCGATGATAGCGGACGGTTACTGGCGATGATAGCGGACGGTTACTGACGATGATAGCGAACGGTTACTGGCGATGATAGCGGACGGTTACTGGCGATGATAGCGGACGGTTACTGGCGATGATAGCGGGCGGTTACTGGCGATGATTGCGGACGGTCACTGGCGATGATAGCGGACGGTCACTGGCGATGATAGCGGACGGTTACTGGCGATGATAGCGGACGGTTACAGACGATGATAGCGAACGGTTACTGGCGATGATAGCGGACGGTTAGTGGCGATGATAGCGGACGGTTACTGGCGATGATAGCGGACGGTTAATCGCGATGATAGCAGACGGTTACTGGCGATGATAGCGGATGGTTACTGGCGATGATTGCGGATGGTTACTGGCGATGATTGCGGACGGTCACTGGCGATGATAGCGGACGGTCACTGGCGATGATAGCGGACGGTTACTGGCGATGATAGCGGACGGTTACAGACGATGATAGCGAACGGTTACTGGCGATGATAGCGGACGGTTAATGGCGATGATAGCGGACGGTTACTGGCGATGATAGCGGACGGTTAATCGCGATGATAGGGGACGGTTATTGGCGATGATAGCGGACAGTTACTGGCGATGATAGCGGACGGTTACTGGCGATGATAGCAGACGGTTACTGGCGATGATAGCGGATGGTTACTGGCGATGATTGCGGATGGTTACTGGCGATGATTGCGGACGGCTACTGGCGATGATAGCGGGCGGTTACTGGCGATGATAGCGGACGGTAACTGGCGATGATAGCGGACGGTTACTGGCGATGATAGCGGACGGTTAATGGCGATGGTAGCGGACGGTTACTGGCGATGATCAGAAAAGAAACATTCCTCTATAGAGAAAGTTGCTTATTATAAGGTTTTGGCGGAATTTTTATCATTATTGTTAATAGTAGGTTTCGATTGAAAATGGAAAAACAACTATGAATCCCGTATTAACTTCGGAGTTCCTTAATCAAGCGGCTATATAATTTTTCCGTGAATAAACGTACTTCAAACAAACATAAATCTCGCATCTCTGTGTCCAAAATTACGAAGAAAAAACAGCTGCGACTAAAGCAATTAAAACTCGGCGCAAGATACGCTACGAGTCTTGCAACAGTCTGTTGTTACACATACATATATGGAGTGTTCGAGTGATGACCGGTCACAATGAGTTATTAATATCGAATGACAATGGTGATCTTACCTTTTTCAGATGTTTGTTGACCCATTTCGTGAAAGTTTTCTTCTGCACTGCGTCTCGCTCGTCTGAAAACAAAGAAAATATTGCGTTGATTATTGCGATCGAAATGTTTTTGTTAATATGGAGTCACTGATGGATGTGTTTCCATAAATAGAAGTCGGGTTGAGTGATAATAATAATAATCCTCTTTATTACTCAAATACAGAATGCCCACAGGTGAAGTTTTGGTTGAAGCTTCACAATTTTTACATTATTTTTTGAAAGAATACATGGTTTTGGCTCAACAAATTTTGGCAGTCAATTTTTTGTGTTGCACAAGTTTCAGTGCGATATTGATCGACTTTCCTTCCTGTGGTACCAGTGGTGGAACCAAGTCAGCCTTCAGATTTAATTATTGCAAGTGTGGGGTTGAAAAATATGACTCTGGATCCCAAGAAAAAACGATAGTTTCCATACGAAATTAACCTTTTGAAATACCAAATCGACTGCCACAATATCTATATGCTAGAACAATGGCTTATTTCAGAAATTATTATAACAAAAGTAAATGTTGAACAGTCAACACCTAGATCCTGAGGACAAATCGATAATTTTCACACGAAATGGACCTTTTGAAATACAAAATTGACTGCCAAATCGGCTCAAGCTACAATAAAGTCTTCATTTAGAAATTATTATTAATTGTAAGGGTTGAGATCCCAAGAAAAATCGATAATATTCACAAAAATTTTAAAGTTTTGCAACACCAAATAAATTACTACCATCTATTCATGCTAGAATTGAGTACTCCTAGAAATTATCATTACAATTACTTACAAGGGTTGAAAACCCACCCCTAGATCCCAAAGAAAGTCTATAATTTTTGTATGGAATAGAATACTAGAAATCTACATCATTTCTCTCCTCAAAAATTTCATAATTAGAACATTAACTCCTAGTTCACAAGGAAAAAAGGTAGATACTTACACAAGGGAAATAAATTTATTGCAATTTGTACCATAATTTATCAATTTGAAAAAATTTATGCCAAGATTGATGTTTTTAGTTTTCCTGATAGATATTCTGAAACTGCCTTTTTTGGGACACCCCGTATTCATAGAGGATTCTTATCAAGTATCGGCTATGTCAATACAAAATTCTGATACATTAAAAATACAAACATGTTTGAGAATTTCATATTATTTACAGATATATACCCGTTTGTTTAGAAGGTTGTAAAAAAACTTCCCAATGTTTGTTCCGCTATTTTTATTGCTATAAAATTGAATATCGCAAATAATTTTTCAGGAACATACAAGCTTTCAATTTTTATTTACCACTTCCTAGTTTTCGTCTGTCAGCATAATCCTATCTCAAAGAACGTTTTATTTATCTCAGTTTTTTCTCATCTACATGGTTATACAAAGTCATCAATGTGAAGAAGAAACAGTGTTGGTGCTAGAATGGATCCCTGCGGAACACCAGCATTAAGTGGATGATACTCCATCGACCACCAGGTGCATGGAGTGATGGGTCTGAGAGGAAGCTAGATAACAAGAAACACTGGGGAATATGCCGAACGCGATCGAACGCCTTAGGGTTTCTTTACATGTATTCATACTGAAGCGATTTTATAACGCGGCTCGTTTGAACACAACATGCTGTAAGCGTTTTAAAACGCAAGTCCTATTTCTAACGCAACGGTAATTTCTAACGCAATGCCTATTTCTAACGCAACGCCTATTTCTAACGCAACGCCTATTTCTGACGCAACGCCTATTTCTGACGCAACGCCTATTTCTAACGCAAAGCCTATTTCTGACGCAACGCCTATTTCTAACGCAACGCCTATTTCTAACGCAACGCCTATTTCTGACGCAACGCCTATTTATAACGCAACGCCTATTTCTAACGCAACGTTTTTTTAACGCCCGTACGAATGCGGCCTTAGATATATCTAATCCAACTTGTCGATAGATTGTTGCCAAATATGTGAGACGCAAGCAAGCTGGTAACCTCTGAAGTCGGAAAAAATATTGTATTTCATTCGATCCTACTCTGATTATAATAAAAATCGCGTGAAAAGCACTCGAATAGTCGTGGCTCGAGACATGCATTATGACGCAATTTTGGAGAAAAGGTCTTAAAAAGCGATCAATAACTTTGGGATTTCCAATGCCACGGTCGGGGGGATTTTTTTATGGCGTCCCTATATTACGGATACCAACTTTCATTTCAGCAACACACTACACGTATTAAAAATCTCCAACGACTTTTCCTACTTCAAAACCATCAGTCCACTTCTCGGTAATTTGACGCACACGAGAAAAATCGCTTGGAAAAATACAATGCGGGTACTGTTATGCTTTCAACACATTACTTGATACGGCTGATGTCGACAAGGAAGGTATTCATTTTTATCTTTTATCTAGAGACTTTCCGTCTACTCAGCACATATTTAAAATTGTGTGTCTGCTGCCATACAGAGGATTAACGTTTATTGCCTCAACGTCAAGTTCGCTGTTAAGTAACGCCATAGCATACTTGAAGATATTGGAGAGGTGTGGCCTGTCGACGATATTAAAATCTTCAAATATGTTCAGATAAGTACGCAATTAAAAAGGAACTCATTTTATATACCCGTGTGACTCGCGATATGGAGGGTGAGCGAGAAAAAACGACTGCTACTGATTCCAAATTGAAATGTTTCCTTCCCAGTCTGGTAAGACATTGAGCCCCGTCATCTTTCCTTCTTTTATCAAAGATATTTCTGTCTATACCCCAGATGAAAAGTTTCCGATACTGTATATTGAAATCATGCTTAAATTATAACTCACAGGTATATCTTGAATATTATCTATCTTCTCATAATAGTTATTATGAATTATAATGAACGCAGATCATTCGGTTTTTCCATTATTAGATAAAATCACGCGAAGAATGCTGAGTATAATCAATTACTCTTTCACTGAGATGAGATTATCAAATCAATTCGTCAAAATGATGGTGTCACCGATCGAAAATAAGTATTACCGGATAATTGAAAATTCATAGTGGATAATAGACATATCTTTATTGAAAGGTAAACAAAATACAACTTGGCGCTAAAAAAGTGTATAAATATGCAGTCGGTGGCTTGACTGTGTTTATTTGTTTTGTCCGCTGGTTGAAATATTTCACCTTTATAGGCCAACTAGTTATGTCGACATACCTTGGCATTTCAATATTGAAGAATTATTATTATTCAAATCTAAAGTTTTTGAAATAACATCGATATCTACTGGAAGTGAACACAAGGCAATTCCAATTATTCAGGTACATGCGTGCCCACGCAAGGTTTATGAAACACGTGCAATTTACAAGCATATTTATTTTTGAACCGTGTGTGTTTTGAAACTTGCCTAACATTTCGCTTGTAGGTGTTATAGGTGGTTTTGTGTGTTAGGATGCCGGAGTTTAGCGCATGTTTTACACTTTTCGCATTTTTCGACCATAACGCGACACATTCGTGGTTTTGTGTGCTAGGGTGCCGGATTTGTGAACCCAAAAACAGAAATTTCCAGAAAACCTCCTACAGCTTGATCAAAAATGACATGTAGAATTCGAAAACACAATAATATACAGGGGATTCCACCTGGAAAACTGAATGATTAGTTCCTCCTGAATGCGCGGCGCAACTCGTTCCGAAATAATTTTGAAACATGTGCATCAAGTTCTCTCATGGCCTCCTTAAAGAAAGTTTATGAAATAAGTTTGCCACGCTTATTGGCCACAATGTATTTTGTTAATAATTTTCATGAAATTTCAGGTGGTACTTGTCTCTGGGATTTTTTAAGTATGTCGTCCACAAATGAAAAAAAAAATATCAACAATATTATGTACACTGAGTAGAATTCTTCTGAACTTTCATGGTCTAGAAACAAGAAAATTGTTTCTCTGCGTCTGTTTGAGTCATTACGTTTCAACAGTTACCATCTACTGTCGTTATCCAGTATGTGAATGCGACAAGATATCTCGGAAAAGTCTTTGTAAATCCGGGTAATCAAAAAAACGCTCGCTAGAAAACCCAATTAAGTTTGGGGTACCTGAAAAGACCGAAATGTATTTTGTTATTTCAAAGCAGGTATGCTATCACATTCATTAACATTGATGACCTGGGATACCCAACGCAGAGCATAATTACCCTCTAGCAGGTACATCAGTTGCATACTCATGACACAGATTGTTTTATAAGTATCCGAGATATCTCACAATTTGTTCACATTATAAAAAATTGTGATTGATTATGAGTAATTGCTCTGGCAGAGCTCAAGCTGTAGGTATGTCAATTCGCAGAGAATTTAACCACATCGGCAGTGCGTATAATTGAACAAACAATCGATTCTTCGGTTAGGAATACAAACAAGAAGCCATTCAATAGTGAAATATCTACTCATTGAAATTCAACATAAGCTGGTAGTTTATTGACAGATAACATAACTCTGTTGACTCAACTGTGAAATGCTTATTCGGTTTTAATAGGCTTTAATTCTGTGTTATTGATTAATATACGGTATGTTCAATGAAAATGCTTGATGATGCTACTACAAATCATATTTTTTTTCACCATTGATTTAAACGATTTTAATCGAATGAAACCGTGATCCAAATGACTTAATTATTCTAAATAAAATAAATCATTAGAAAAAAATCGCCATTGAATTAGTATCAGTTAGCTCATTATTCTGATACTGATACATGTAGATAAATGTCACCTCGAGTATTATTGACATGATTTTAGTGATTTGGTAAATACCTATCTTTTTGATTGAGGAAAAAAAAGCAATGAAAGTTACAGAAATATTTATGTGTGAAATATCCAAAAAATACTTTTTTCGAGTGGGAGACCCTAGATATTCAATCACAATCGAATTACCCTGAAAATTATACTCATGGTACCATACGACATCCATTGCGGCGTTGCCAAACTGATGAAAGACTCTCAACACGAAAACTTTCAAAAATCTCTGTTAGTAACAGTTTTTATTACCCACTACTAATACTTGTATTTCTGAATATTTTAGGAAGACGCACACGTAGTACCTACTTCTGTAACTTTTATTTGGAATTTTTTTTGTATAAAATCATAAAATTGAAATAGTTTATAAATAATCCAGCCTTTCGCAAACGTTTTGTTTTTCCTACTTTTTGGTGCTCTATGAATCTTATGGCAAAGTTTTCAAAAAGAGAGTAGCAAAATAAAAACCACAGGGAATACAAATAATCAACTAAAATTAAGGAATAATTTGAATTTTTGAACTCACATAAGTACTGGTAATAACCAAAAAAAGTATCAAACCACCCACTTTAAAAAAGTAATGAATATCATTACATAAAAATTCACAGAAAGTGTCTTGCTGTCATAATATACCATTCATCGAAGACTATTCTGAGAACCTCGTATAATATGAATGAACATTCCGACTACGAGAAATTGAATCAGGCCAAAGGTATCAATCTCAGTGTCAGGCTATTTTTAACGGTTACATCAAAGCAAACCACAAAAATTATCAATGAATATTGATGAGGTTTATAGTATATTTCAATGTTATTTTGCATGTGTCATAATCTTAAGAAAGCAACAAGGATTTTTCAACACAATGTCATGTGGAATTTTTTAAATATCAAGATCAACAGTGAATTTATACTACGTAGTAGATTTTTCGTTTGTTTTTTGAATGGATCATTTGTTTGTGTATGAAGCGGGACCCAAAAATATTCATCTTCAGATAGATTATAGATCAGATCTGTTAGGGCAGGATATCTTGTTTATTTTATTCATTTTCAGTTAAATAACGAATTTTAAGGAATTTTTCAAAACTTTTTACTTATTTTGTGACGTACTCAAGACGATTGGGAGAAAAATTAACATATCCTAACCTAAAACTCATTAGTCGATTGATGAATCAATCAAATTAGCGAATTAGTAGGACAAACATATCAAAACGTTATGCAAAAGTTACGAAATGGTATCCTTGGTTATTTCTAAAATAGTGCTCCAATAGTTTTGATACAAATTAAATACTAAAAAACCCCACCCACCCAGTATATTGCCAGTTCAAGAAATCAACCAAGGATTTCCAATACAAACCAAACAGCAAAAACACCGACAACTCCATGCCTCTAAAAAATGAAAACCACCACCGTACCTTCTAGAGACTCAATAAAGAAATCCCAAATAGTACCTTTGAACTTGGTCAGATTTTCCTCGTATCCATGCGGTTTTTCGTCGGTCCTCCGAATTTTCCCCGGAGGAGCGTCAGCATAATAGGTTTCTTTTGGGTCGAAACCTAATTTTTCCTTATAGTAGTTTTGCGATGACATTTTTTCTTAGCACTTTCAACACATTTGACGCGCACTTCACTAGTTTATCGCGAAACAAAAATAAAGTCTTTTCAATAGTCAGTCACTACAAAACAATCTAAATACACTGAGATTTTCGCCAGATAATCACAGTAGTAAATTTCGTTGTCTTAAAGTTGAACTTTTTTCGGAATGTATACGTTTCGATTCGTTTTTGTTTCGTTATGTGTTCGTTTGTTTTTCGCTATACTACGCTGGGCACGATTATCTAAAGAAAATCAAAATTCATGAACTCAACTGATGAACCAGTTTTTGGCCCAAGTAGCACAATGGATTTATATGTTTTTTAATAGAGATAACGTAGCACTCTAACGGTTACGTAACATGGCAGTGTAACGGTTACATAACGTGACAGTGTAACGGAAAAGTAATGCTTTTATTGACAAAAAAGAAAGGAAATACTAGACTGTTAAGCATCACTGAGAGAAAACTATATTTTATTATCAATAATAACAACCTTAAGGTAAAGAAAGTATATAATATGATAACTTATCGTTATCTACTCGACTGATTAAATTGTCGTTATCTGCTACGACGACGTAACTGTCACTGCGGAATTTTATGCTCAAAAAATGCATTCGATTATGAAAAACTAATTTGTTAAATAAAAATTGATACTGTAATCATCTCAAAGGACGTTGTTCAGCAATCAAGTGTGAAATATCTCGATCCCAAGTTATCTTAACTTAAAAGTTATTAGGTAACCGTTACTTACTATAGTAACCGTTACGTTGTAACTTTACGATAAAAATAAACCTTAAATATTACGTAGCGGTTTAAGTACCTTCGACGTTACTACATACTATCAGAGGTTTTTTTCTTCTGGGGATTGGGACAATTCTAAGGCTGGCGACACACAAAGAAATCGAAAATTATTATTATTATTGTTATTATTACCTGCAGGCTCTTTAAAACTGCTCGAAACGAACTGTTTTTGAATGAATCTGTTTTGAGTGATTCGTATATTTTAAAATGTTTTGTCTTGCCACAAAATGTTTTGAATGGAAGCGTTTGGTTTGCTTTCAGGCGTTTTTGATTTATCGGTGTGTTGTCAGTCAAAGAGTGAACGATTTTGGTAGAAACATAAAATCATATATAATAGGATATTTATACAGTGACTCAAATAAAACTAAGTAATTGTCATTTAAGCACTTTGAATACCTCATTATGGCTTCAAGATGTTAATAATTGTGCTACTTGGATGAGTACTGATTTTTAGAACTGAGTAAGTTCTACTAGTCTGATTCAGAGTATTGATTTTGAGGTTGAGTTTCAGATATTGAATATTTTATAATGTGCAATGGAAGTCGTTCTATTCAATGACTTTTTTCACTGTTTTTCTTTTTTGTTAAATTTCAACATGCTGTATCTCAGAAATAATGTGTTATTGAGTTCAAAAACACGCTGTTCACCTTTTTACAGATTTTCTTCCTTTTCTGTAGGTTTTGTGACCTTTTCAAAAAAAAAACCTGATGAGAGTTTCACCTTTGTTTCTAAAACATGAAACAAAAATGAGTAGAGGCCTCCAGAAGTTTTCTATCAATCACATACTGGAAATGAATATATAATTTTTGCTTCCAATTAGGTATATAAAAAACTTTTTAAGGTTACAAACAATAACAAAACTCGTTTTCCAGAAGACTTATCTGCAAACTGCTTATAAAAATACAACATGAAATAGAATTTTCTTTCATGTTTTTATGTTTGAATATATTGAAATATAGCCAAGATAACCTGAAAAGGAGCTCTGACGATTTGTTTATTCTAAAAACACTTCCATTGCACGCTTTTATTTAATCAAAAATCTCTTAACTCACCATATTCCGAACCAAACTAGTTCACAGTAACAAAAAAAATACACAGTGCACCGTGAGAGAGATATTTTTCGTTGGGTACATTTTTTCGATTTCCCTCATTACTAAGTTCACAACAACAACAAAGTTCTGCTTGTCAACAACTTACGATACCTAGCTTTCTAACCACCGACTAACAACTAAATCTCAAACAAGTACAGGTAAATCGATTTCGGTCTAAGCATAATGGGTATACGAGGTGTGGTCAATAATTATGTAAAAAGGATGCCAACGAATATAATCGCAATAAACAATATACGGATGTTATCGAGACTACAAAAATATCGATGGATATAAATATGGAATCATGAGTTTTCATATTTTGATACGATTTATATATTTTTTTTTTAGAAGACACTGATCTCACACAAATCTCAAAATTTGTTGACATGGATACTTATATGGTAAGTATCTGTTCAAAATATCATTTTCACAGTTGAAAATTGGTACTAAACAAGAAGATGAAAAATAATACAAAACAGTGACCCTATCGGTCGATAAGAAATACTTGATATTAAAATGGGTTAATATATAAATTATTATTAACCCTACTTTCATGGTTAGCTGTGACGTCGTGGTATTTTTTAAATGCAATAGTTGCTATTTCTTGTTTGAAATGAAAAGTTGATATTTAATAATCATTAGTTTTACACATACCGGGTGTCAACGAAAGGTAGTTCGCCCCTATTATTATCTCAGTCCCAAATGACTTATTTTCTCTCAAAAGACTCTTACACGGCAAGCTGGGTCTATTAGCTATTGAACAAACCCTATATATTGCGGAGTTGTTTTGGTTTGCAATGGGCAAGCAAGCCTTCTAATAAATCATAATTATGCAGGACTAGAGCAGCTTAGCGAAAGACCAGTAAACATTACCATATTAGATCTGCCTTAATGTATTATAAATCGATTTTTCATTTGACCAGTATTCAATATAATTCCTAATTACACTTTCGCATTATTATGAGCAAATGGGTAATACAATCTTGATTCTTTAAGAAAATTTAGGAGTGACCATTACTTATTCAAGTCTGGTAGGTCGAACATTAACCAGTAAAAGAATGAATACAAAAATTATGAGAGAACTAGAACCTTAAATCATATTCACCACTAAGAATATAAACAAAGTAAAAAATAATTTTTAATGTAATTACTCAAATGTAAAACAAGCGTTCTTGACCTATATTCTTAGGTTTATTATTAATTTATTTTATTGTATTTAGTCTTACGATTGTATTATTTTTAGATCATCGGACGTGAATGAAAAAGGACTGAACCCGACTCGTTCTTGAATGTTATTTGATGATCCTTCTCGGTTCTTGCAAATTTGCAAAATAAAGTTAAAAAAAATCATGATTTCCGACGAGAATGATATGTGGCCATAATCACAAAACTTGTCCGCAAACTTGGAACAGTCACGATTTATGGATCTTGAATAAAAAGTAAAAATATCTGTCTCCGAAAACCCCCACATACCGATTTTGAATCGAATCTGACCATAATCCCAAAACTCTTCCACCATCTTGAGCCGCCATCTGGAATTTATGAATATTGGCAAAAAAATCATATTCTCAGACACCGAAAACCCTCAAATACCAATTTGGAAACGAATTCCTACCTACTTTCCCTCGGCTCTCACGATGTTCTTTGAACAATACAGGTTTTCCTTTTCGTGGGAACCAGAACTTAAAAAAAAGGATTTTGCTGAGGTTCAACAATCCATATCACGATTTTTCCTGAACATTAAGAAATTCTTCTTCTCATTTCAACTCAAAGACTAAACAAAGGAAAAAACTGTAATTGAGAAATCCACCTTTCCGAAGTTCACAGTGAAACTCTGTATTTATCAACTTAATCTCTCGATTATCGAACCTAATTTAATTTAACAATCAATAAAGATAAGCCCACTCCAAACGATATCAATCAATTTAATCATCGACGAAAAAAAAAACAATCAGACGGTCCCGATCCCAACCTACTCTTCCTCGAAAAGTTATCCTCCAATATCCACAGGCTTTTCCGAAAACCGTTCACAGATTATGCCTCCGACGTAGAAGAGGTTATGTTTACTATAATCACGCGCGCACTTCGATCTTCGACTGTTCCACTGGCGAGTTTCGCTGGACAACTGATATAAGACAATCCGAAACAAATACGAATCGCGAGGGCGACGTTGACCAACTATGGAAAACACACACGTTTATCAGGTAGGCCGCGATCTACATAACCTATGTTACGTAGGAGCCGCTCGTAGGTTTGGCTATGGGTGTCGGGATAGGGGGAAGGCAGAGGGAAAACGGCAATAGAAGTGTAGATTCGGACAGATCAAGGGTAAAGCATAACAATAGATAGGTATTATGTACCTACCGGTAGATAATTCGAGTGAGAGCATCTCGCTACAGGTGGACAACAGGGAAGCTGTCAATGTCATTGCGAAACATTAACGGTAGCGAATCAGGGATTTAAGAAGCTCTGGAAGGGACACCTACAGTACAAAAAAAAATCTCTCCTAGTTATGACTCAGAATTTTAAATTTCCGGAATAAAAGGTAAAATTACGAATTGTAACTCAGAATTTTGATATTTTGATATAACAAGGAATTTTGATATTCTGAATTGTATTGACTTAAAACTCGGAATTTTAAAATTTCAAGATATAAAGTAAAATTCCGAGTTGTAACTCAGAATTTTGGAATTCCAATTTATAACAAAAAATTTCGAAATTCTGAATTGTATTGACTTAAAACTCGTAATTTTAAAATGTCAAAATATAAAGTGAAATCCCGAGTTGTACCTCAGAATTTTAAAATTCAGTCTTATAACTCAGAATTTTGAAATTTCGATTTATAACAAGGAATTTCGAAATTCCGAATTGTATTGACTTACAACTCGTAATTTTAAAATATCAAAATATAAAGTGAAATTCCGAGTTGTTCCTCAGAATTTTAAAATTCAATCTTATAACTCAGAATTTTGAAATTCCGATTTATAACAAGGAATTTCGAAATTCCGAATTGTATTGACTTACAACTCGTAATTTTAAAATATCAAAATATAAAGTGAAATTCCGAGTTGTTCCTCAGAATTTTAAAATTCAGTCTTATAACTCAGAATTTTGAAATTCCGATTTATAACAAGGAATTTCGAAATTCCGAATTGTATTGACTTACAACTCGTAATTTTAAAATGTCAAAAAATAAAGTGAAATTCCGAGTTGTACCACAGAATTTTAAAATTCAGTCTTAGAACTCAGAATTTTGAAATTCTGATTTATAACAAGGAATTCCGAAATTCCGCATTGTATTGACTTAAAACTCGGAATTTTAAAATTCCGAGTGGTAACTCAGCATTTTGAAATTCAAATTTATAAAAGAAAATTCTGAATTGTGCGAAAGTGCGTCTCTCTTATTTACGTGGTATTATCATATCATTGCTTTCCTTGTTGCTTGCATAGATTTCTGTCTATACCCCAGATGAAAAGTTTCCGATAGTGTATTTCCAACAAGGAAAAATTATTGAAAAATGAAATATGGGATTTGAAAGATGCCTTTTCACATGACGATGAAAATCATCATCATAATTTTGTGAGTTAGATGACACGGTTTCGTCTATATTTATGTTCGGGACAACATCAGATAGCCAAAGCACCTTCTCTAAATAGAAAATATTTCAAACGAGATCTTATCTCCGGAAATGCCATTACATACGAAAAAGGCAAGGCACTCCTCGATTACTTGTAGGTCAACTAACCCAGATACGAATTGATACATACAAAACCTGTACACGATGTGATGAGTAGATACAAAACAGTCGCAATAATGCCTTCTCAACTAAGATATAGGGTGAGTCGGATGCATGGAATTCTGAATCGAATCGGAAAGTAATGAATGGTCATCACTGAGAAAATAATAGTCTGCCTCGGATTTTTATCATGTCTTTTTTATTTGATCAATCAATAAATTTCACTATTTTCGCATGGTTATTACAGTATCTTTATCAAAACATGAGGTAGATATTGCGGAAATTATCTCTCATGATATACTCGACTTTTTTGTCCATCGATTTTTTTTGGTCAAATCCTCAGTACTTATATACAGATTCTGCCATTCTGAATTGATTGGCGTTCGCAAAATTCGTCTATCTCTAACTGTTCTCGAGTTGGTCAGCTCTGAATCAATTTTCAAATGTTTTTTTTTTCGCGCCAAAAATATTTCCGACGAGTTTTCGACATTTTCGTTCAAAGATTCGGAATCAGCGCGTCGAAATACGTTAGAGGACGATAATTTGAAATTCGTAAATTGAAAAATAAAAAAGTTCAAAAAATTATCCATCATGAAATACTCGACTTTTTTGTCCGTCGATTTTTCTCGTTCAAATCCTCAGACAATACTAATTTGGCCATTCTGAATCGATTGACGATCGCAGAATTGGTCTATTTCTAACCGTTCTCGAGTTGGTCAGCTCTGAATAAGTTTTCAAATGGTTTTTTTGGCGCCAAAAATATTTCCGACGAGTTTTCGACATTTTCGTTCAAAGATTCGGAATCAGCGCGTCGAAATACATTAAAGGACGATAATTTGAAATTCGAAAATTGAAAAATAAAAAAGTTCAAAAAATTATCCATCATGATATACTCGACTTTTTTGTCCTTCGATTTTTCTCGTTCAAATCCTCAGACTATACTAATTCGGCTATTCTGAATCGATTGACGATCGCAGAATTGGTCTATCTCTAACCGTTCTCGAGTTGGTCAGCTCTGAATCAGTTTTCAAATGGTTTTTTTGGCGCCAAAAATATTTCCGATGAGTTTTCGACATTTTCGTTCAAAGATTCGGAATCAGCGCGTCGAAATACGTTAGAGGACGATAATTTGAAATTCAAAAATTGAAAAATAAAAAAAGTTCAAAAAATTATCCATCATGAAATACTCGACTTTTTTGTCCGTCGATTTTTCTCGTTCAAATCCTCAGACTATACTAATTCGGCTATTCTGAATCGATTGACGATCGCAGAATTCGTCTATCTCTAACTGTTCTCGAGTTGGTCAGCTCTGAATCAATTTTCAAATGTTTTTTTTTTCGCGCCAAAAATATTTCCGACGAGTTTTCGACATTTCCGTTCAAAGATTCGGAATCAGCGCGTCGAAATACGTTAGAGGACGATAATTTGAAATTCGTAAATTGAAAAATAAAAAAGTTCAAAAAATTATCCATCATGAAATACTCGACTTTTTTGTCCGTCGATTTTTCTCGTTCAAATCCTCAAACTATACTAATTCGGCCATTCTGAATCGATTGACGATCGCAGAATTGGTCTATCTCTAACCGTTCTCGAGTTGGTCAGCTCTGAATCAGTTTTCAAATGTTTTTTTTGGCGCCAAAAATATTTCCGATGAGTTTTCGACATATTCGTTCAAAGATTCGGAATCAGCGCGTCGAAATACGTTAGAGGACGATATTTGAAATTCGAAAATTGAAAAATAAAAAAAGTTCAAAAAATTATCCATCATGAAATACTCGACTTTTTTGTCCGTCGATTTTTCTCGTTCAAATCCTCAGACTATACTAATTCGGCTATTCTGAATCGATTGACGATCGCAGAATTCGTCTATCTCTAACTGTTCTCGAGTTGGTCAGCTCTGAATCAATTTTCAAATGTTTTTTTTTTTCGCGCCAAAAATATTTCCGACGAGTTTTCGACATTTCCGTTCAAAGATTCGGAATCAGCGCGTCGAAATACATTAGAGGACGATAATGTGAAATTCGAAAATTGAAAAATAAAAAAGTTCAAAAAATTATCCATCATGATATACTCGACTTTTTTGTCCTTCGATTTTTCTCGTTCAAATCCTCAGACTATACTAATTCGGCCATTCTGAATCGATTGAAGATCGCAGAATTCGTTCTCGAGTTCGTCAGCTCTGAATCAGGTTTCAAATGATTTTACTGGCGCCAAAAAAGTTCAAAAAATTATCCATCATGATATACTCGACTTTTTTGTCCGTCGATTTTTCTCGTTCAAATCCTCAGACTATACTAATTCGGCCATTCTGAATCGATTGAAGATCGCAGAATTGGTCAATCTCTAACCGTTTTCGAGTTCGTCAGCTCTGAATCAGTTTTCAAATGATTTTTTTGGCACCAAAAATATTTCCGATGAGTTTTCGACATTTTCGTTCAAAGATTCGGAATCAGCGCGTCGAAATACGTTAGAGGACGATAATTTGAAATTCTAAAATTGAAAAATAAAAAAAGTTCAAAAAATTATCCATCATGAAATACTCGACTTTTTTGTCCGTCGATTTTTCTCGTTCAAATCCTCAGACTATACTAATTCGGCTATTCTGAATCGATTGACGATCGCAGAATTGGTCTATCTCTAACCGTTCTCGAGTTGGTCAGCTCTGAATCAGTTTTCAAATGGTTTTTTTGGCGCCAAAAATATTTCCGATGAGTTTTCGAAATTTTCGTTCAAAGATTCGGAATCAGCGCGTCGAAATACGTTAGAGGACGACAATTTGAAATTCTAAAATTGAAAAATAAAAAATTCAAAAAATTATCCATCATGAAATACTCGACTTTTTTGTCCGTCGATTTTTCTCGTTCAAATCCTCAGACTATACTAATTCGGCTATTCTGAATCGATTGACGATCGCAGAATTGGTCTATCTCTAACCGTTCTAGAGTTGGTCAGCTCTGAATCAGTTTTCAAATGGTTTTTTTGGCGCCAAAAATATTTCCGATGAGTTATCGACATTTTCGTTCAAAGATTCGGAATCAGCGCGTCGAAATACGTTAGAGGACGATAATTTGAAATTCGAAAATTGAAAAATAAAAAAGTTCAAAAAATTATCCATCATGAAATCCTCGACTTTTTTGTCCGTCGATTTTTCTCGTTCAAATCCTCAGACTATACTAATTCGGCTATTCTGAATCGATTGACGATCGCAGAATTGGTCTATCTCTAACCGTTCTCGAGTTGGTCATCTCTGAATCAGTTTTCAAATGTTTTTTTTGGCGCCAAAAATATTTCCGACGAGTTTTCGACATTTTCGTTCAAAGATTCGGAATCAGCGCGTCGAAATACTTTAGAGGACGATAATTTGAAATTCGAAAATTGAAAAATAAAAAAGTTCAAAAAATTATCCATCATGATATACTCGACTTTTTTGTCCTTCGATTTTTCTCGTTCAAATCCTCAGACTATACTAATTCGGCCATTCTGAATCGATTGACGATCGCAGAATTGGTCTATCTCTAACCGTTCTCGAGTTGGTCAGCTCTGAATCAGTTTTCAAATGGTTTTTTTGGCGCCAAAAATATTTCCGATGAGTTTTCGACATTTTCGTTCAAAGATTCGGAATCAGCGCGTCGAAATACGTTAGAGGACGACAATTTGAAATTCTAAAATTGAAAAACAAAAAAGTTCAAAAAATTATCCATCATGAAATACTCGACTTTTTTGTCCGTCGATTTTTCTCGTTCAAATCCTCAGACTATACTAATTCGGCTATTCTGAATCGATTGACGATCGCAGAATTCGTCTATCTCTAACTGTTCTCGAGTTGGTCAGCTCTGAATTAATTTTCAAATGTTTTTTTTTTCGCGCCAAAAATATTTCCGACGAGTTTTCGACATTTCCGTTCAAAGATTCGGAATCAGCGCGTCGAAATACATTAGAGGACGATAATGTGAAA
This sequence comes from Chrysolina haemoptera, assembly GCA_958298965.1. Classification (NCBI taxonomy): domain Eukaryota; kingdom Metazoa; phylum Arthropoda; class Insecta; order Coleoptera; family Chrysomelidae; genus Chrysolina; species Chrysolina haemoptera. The sequence continues at coordinate 1,916,739 of OY282594.1, read as the reverse complement.
TTCGAAAATTGAAAAATAAAAAAGTTCAAAAAATTATCCATCATGATATACTCGACTTTTTTGTCCTTCGATTTTTCTCGTTCAAATCCTCAGACTATACTAATTCGGCCATTCTGAATCGATTGACGATCGCAGAATTGGTCTATCTCTAACCGTTCTCGATTTCGTCAGCTCTGAATCAGTATTCAAATGATTTTACTGGCGCCAAAAAAGTTCAAAAAATTATCAATCATGAAATACTCGACTTTTTTGTCCGTCGATTTTTCTCGTTCAAATCCTCAGACTATACTAATTCGGCTATTCTGAATCGATTGACGATCGCAGAATTCGTCTATCTCTAACTGTTCTCGAGTTGGTCAGCTCTGAATCAATTTTCAAATGTTTTTTTTTTCGCCCCAAAAATATTTCCGACGAGTTTTCGACATTTCCGTTCAAAGATTCGGAATCAGCGCGTCGAAATACGTTAGAGGACGATAATTTGAAATTCGTAAATTGAAAAATAAAAAAGTTCAAAAAATTATCCATCATGAAATACTCGACTTTTTTGTCCGTCGATTTTTCTCGTTCAAATCCTCCAACTATACTAATTCGGCTATTCTGAATCGATTGACGATCGCAGAATTCGTCTATCTCTAACTGTTCTCGAGTTGGTCAGCTCTGAATCAATTTTCAAATGTTTTTTTTTCGCGCCAAAAATATTTCCGGCGAGTTTTCGACATTTCCGTTCAAAGATTCGGAATCAGCGCGTCGAAATACATTAGAGGACGATAATGTGAAATTCGAAAATTGAAAAATAAAAAAGTTCAAAAAATTATCCATCATGATATACTCGACTTTTTTGTCCTTCGATTTTTCTCGTTCAAATCCTCAGACTATACTAATTCGGCCATTCTGAATCGATTGACGATCGCAGAATTGGTCTATCTCTAACCGTTCTCGAGTTCGTCAGCTCTGAATCAGGTTTCAAATGATTTTACTGGCGCCAAAAAAGTTCAAAAAATTATCCATCATGATATACTCGACTTTTTTGTCCGTCGATTTTTCTCGTTCAAATCCTCAGACTATACTAATTCGGCTATTCTGAATCGATTGACGATCGCAGAATTGGTCTATCTCTAACCGTTCTCGAGTTGGTCAGCTCTGAATCAGTTTTCAAATGGTTTTTTTGGCGCCAAAAATATTTCCGATGAGTTTTCGACATTTTCGTTCAAAGATTCGGAATCAGCGCGTCGAAATACATTAGAGGACGATAATTTGAAATTCGAAAATTGAAAAATAAAAAAGTTCAAAAAATTATCAATCATGAAATACTCGACTTTTTTGTCCGTCGATTTTTCTCGTTCAAATCCTCAGACTATACTAATTCGGCTATTCTGAATCGATTGACGATCGCAGAATTCGTCTATCTCTAACTGTTCTCGAGTTGGTCAGCTCTGAATCAATTTTCAAATGTTTTTTTTTTCGCCCCAAAAATATTTCCGACGAGTTTTCGACATTTCCGTTCAAAGATTCGGAATCAGCGCGTCGAAATACGTTAGAGGACGATAATTTGAAATTCGTAAATTGAAAAATAAAAAAGTTCAAAAAATTATCCATCATGAAATACTCGACTTTTTTGTCCGTCGATTTTTCTCGTTCAAATCCTCCAACTATACTAATTCGGCTATTCTGAATCGATTGACGATCGCAGAATTCGTCTATCTCTAACTGTTCTCGAGTTGGTCAGCTCTGAATCAATTTTCAAATGTTTTTTTTTCGCGCCAAAAATATTTCCGACGAGTTTTCGACATTTCCGTTCAAAGATTCGGAATCAGCGCGTCGAAATACATTAGAGGACGATAATGTGAAATTCGAAAATTGAAAAATAAAAAAGTTCAAAAAATTATCCATCATGATATACTCGACTTTTTTGTCCTTCGATTTTTCTCGTTCAAATCCTCAGACTATACTAATTCGGCCATTCTGAATCGATTGACGATCGCAGAATTGGTCTATCTCTAACCGTTCTCGAGTTCGTCAGCTCTGAATCAGGTTTCAAATGATTTTACTGGCGCCAAAAAAGTTCAAAAAATTATCCATCATGATATACTCGACTTTTTTGTCCGTCGATTTTTCTCGTTCAAATCCTCAGACTATACTAATTCGGCTATTCTGAATCGATTGACGATCGCAGAATTGGTCTATCTCTAACCGTTCTCGAGTTGGTCATCTCTGAATCAGTTTTCAAATGTTTTTTTTGGCGCCAAAAATATTTCCGACAAGTTTTCGACATTTTCGTTCAAAGATTCGGAATCAGCGCGTCGAAATACTTTAGAGGACGATAATTTGAAATTCGAAAATTGAAAAATAAAAAAGTTCAAAAAATTATCCATCATGATATACTCGACTTTTTTGTCCGTCGATTTTTCTCGTTCAAATCCTCAGACTATACTAATTCGGCTATTCTGAATCGATTGACGATCGCAGAATTCGTCTATCTCTAACTGTTCTCGAGTTGGTCAGCTCTGAATTAATTTTCAAATGTTTTTTTTTTCGCGCCAAAAATATTTCCGACGAGTTTTCGACATTTCCGTTCAAAGATTCGGAATCAGCGCGTCGAAATACATTAGAGGACGATAATGTGAAATTCGAAAATTGAAAAATAAAAAAGTTCAAAAAATTATCCATCATGATATACTCGACTTTTTTGTCCTTCGATTTTTCTCGTTCAAATCCTCAGACTATACTAATTTGGCCATTCTGAATCGATTGACGATCGCAGAATTGGTCTATCTCTAACCGTTCTCGATTTCGTCAGCTCTGAATCAGTTTTCAAATGATTTTACTGGCGCCAAAAAAGTTCAAAAAATTATCCATCATGAAATACTCGACTTTTTTGTCCGTCGATTTTTCTCGTTTAAATCCTCAGACTATACTAATTCGGCTATTCTGAATCGATTGACGATCGCAGAATTCGTCTATCTCTAACTGTTCTCGAGTTGGTCAGCTCTGAATCAATTTTCAAATGTTTTTTTTTTCGCGCCAAAAATATTTCCGACGAGTTTTCGACATTTCCGTTCAAAGATTCGGAATCAGCGCGTCGAAATACGTTAGAGGACGATAATTTGAAATTCGTAAATTGAAAAATAAAAAAGTTCAAAAAATTATCCATCATGAAATACTCGACTTTTTTGTCCGTCGATTTTTCTCGTTCAAATCCTCCAACTATACTAATTCGGCCATTCTGAATCGATTGACGATCGCAGAATTGGTCTATCTCTAACCGTTCTCGAGTTGGTCAGCTCTGAATCAGTTTTCAAATGGTTTTTTTGGCGCCAAAAATATTTCCGACGAGTTTTCGACATTTTCGTTCAAAGATTCGGAATCAGCGCGTCGAAATACATTAGAGGACGATAATTTGAAATTCGAAAATTGAAAAATAAAAAAAGTTCAAAAAATTATCCATCATGAAATACTCGACTTTTTTGTCCGTCGATTTTTCTCGTTCAAATCCTCAAACTATACTAATTCGGCCATTCTGAATCGATTGACGATCGCAGAATTGGTCTATCTCTAACCGTTCTCGAGTTGGTCAGCTCTGAATCAGTTTTCAAATGTTTTTTTTGGCGCCAAAAATATTTCCGATGAGTTTTCGACATATTCGTTCAAAGATTCGGAATCAGCGCGTCGAAATACGTTAGAGGACGATAATTTGAAATTCGAAAATTGAAAAATAAAAAAAGTTCAAAAAATTATCCATCATGAAATACTCGACTTTTTTGTCCGTCGATTTTTCTCGTTCAAATCCTCAGACTATACTAATTCGGCTATTCTGAATCGATTGACGATCGCAGAATTCGTCTATCTCTAACTGTTCTCGAGTTGGTCAGCTCTGAATCAATTTTCAAATGTTCTTTTTTTCGCGCCAAAAATATTTCCGACGAGTTTTCGACATTTCCGTTCAAAGATTCGGAATCAGCGCGTCGAAATACATTAGAGGACGATAATGTGAAATTCGAAAATTGAAAAATAAAAAAGTTCAAAAAATTATCCATCATGATATACTCGACTTTTTTGTCCGTCGATTTTTCTCGTTCAAATCCTCAGACTATACTAATTCGGCCATTCTGAATCGATTGAAGATCGCAGAATTGGTCTATCTCTAACCGTTTTCGAGTTCGTCAGCTCTGAATCAGTTTTCAAATGATTTTTTTGGCGCCAAAAATATTTCCGATGAGTTTTCGACATTTTCGTTCAAAGATTCGGAATCAGCGCGTCGAAATACGTTAGAGGACGATAATTTGAAATTCTAAAATTGAAAAATAAAAAAAGTTCAAAAAATTATCCATCATGAAATACTCGACTTTTTTGTCCGTCGATTTTTCTCGTTCAAATCCTCAGACTATACTAATTCGGCTATTCTGAATCGATTGACGATCGCAGAATTGGTCTATCTCTAACCGTTCTCGAGTTGGTCAGCTCTGAATCAGTTTTCAAATGGTTTTTTTGGCGCCAAAAATATTTCCGATGAGTTTTCGAAATTTTCGTTCAAAGATTCGGAATCAGCGCGTCGAAATACGTTAGAGGACGATAATTTGAAATTCGAAAATTGAAAAATAAAAAAGTTCAAAAAATTATCCATCATGAAATACTCGACTTTTTTGTCCGTCGATTTTTCTCGTTCAAATCCTCAGACTATACTAATTCGGCTATTCTGAATCGATTGACGATCGCAGAATTGGTCTATCTCTAACCGTTCTCGAGTTGGTCATCTCTGAATCAGTTTTCAAATGTTTTTTTTGGCGCCAAAAATATTTCCGACGAGTTTTCCACATTTTCGTTCAAAGATTCGGAATCAGCGCGTCGAAATACTTTAGAGGACGATAATTTGAAATTCGAAAATTGAAAAATAAAAAAGTTCAAAAAATTATCCATCATGATATACTCGACTTTTTTGTCCTTCGATTTTTCTCGTTCAAATCCTCAGACTATACTAATTCGGCCATTCTGAATCGATTGACGATCGCAGAATTGGTCTATCTCTAACCGTTCTCGAGTTGGTCAGCTCTGAATCAGTTTTCAAATGGTTTTTTTGGCGCCAAAAATATTTCCGATGAGTTTTCGACATTTTCGTTCAAAGATTCGGAATCAGCGCGTCGAAATACGTTAGAGGACGATAATTTGAAATTCGAAAATTGAAAAATAAAAAAGTTCAAAAAATTATCCATCATGAAATACTCGACTTTTTTGTCCGTCGATTTTTCTCGTTCAAATCCTCAGACTATACTAATTCGGCTATTCTGAATCGATTGACGATCGCAGAATTGGTCTATCTCTAACCGTTCTCGAGTTGGTCATCTCTGAATCAGTTTTCAAATGTTTTTTTTGGCGCCAAAAATATTTCCGACGAGTTTTCCACATTTTCGTTCAAAGATTCGGAATCAGCGCGTCGAAATACTTTAGAGGACGATAATTTGAAATTCGAAAATTGAAAAATAAAAAAGTTCAAAAAATTATCCATCATGATATACTCGACTTTTTTGTCCTTCGATTTTTCTCGTTCAAATCCTCAGACTATACTAATTCGGCCATTCTGAATCGATTGACGATCGCAGAATTGGTCTATCTCTAACCGTTCTCGAGTTGGTCAGCTCTGAATCAGTTTTCAAATGGTTTTTTTGGCGCCAAAAATATTTCCGATGAGTTTTCGACATTTTCGTTCAAAGATTCGGAATCAGCGCGTCGAAATACGTTAGAGGACGACAATTTGAAATTCTAAAATTGAAAAACAAAAAAGTTCAAAAAATTATCCATCATGAAATACTCGACTTTTTTGTCCGTCGATTTTTCTCGTTCAAATCCTCAGACTATACTAATTCGGCTATTCTGAATCGATTGACGATCGCAGAATTCGTCTATCTCTAACTGTTCTCGAGTTGGTCAGCTCTGAATTAATTTTCAAATGTTTTTTTTTCACGCCAAAAATATTTCCGACGAGTTTTCGACATTTCCGTTCAAAGATTCGGAATCAGCGCGTCGAAATACATTAGAGGACGATAATGTGAAATTCGAAAATTGAAAAATAAAAAAGTTCAAAAAATTATCCATCATGATATACTCGACTTTTTTGTCCTTCGATTTTTCTCGTTCAAATCCTCAGACTATACTAATTCGGCCATTCTGAATCGATTGACGATCGCAGAATTGGTCTATCTCTAACCGTTCTCGATTTCGTCAGCTCTGAATCAGTTTTCAAATGATTTTACTGGCGCCAAAAAAGTTCAAAAAATTATCCATCATGATATACTCGACTTTTTTGTCCGTCGATTTTTCTTGTTCAAATCCTCAGACTATACTAATTCGGCTATTCTGAATCGATTGACGATCGCAGAATTGGTCTATCTCTAACCGTTCTCGAGTTGGTCAGCTCTGAATCAGTTTTCAAATGGTTTTTTTGGCGCCAAAAATATTTCCGATGAGTTTTCGACATTTTCGTTCAAAGATTCGGAATCAGCGCGTCGAAATACGTTAGAAGACGATCATTTGAAATTCGAAAATTGAAAAATAAAAAAGTTCAAAAAATTATCCATCATGAAATACTCGACTTTTTTGTCCGTCGATTTTTCTCGTTCAAATCCTCAGACTATACTAATTCGGCTATTCTGAATCGATTGACGATCGCAGAATTGGTCTATCTCTAACCGTTCTCGAGTTGGTCAGCTCTGAATCAGTTTTCAAATGGTTTTTTTGGCGCCAAAAATATTTCCGATGAGTTTTCGACATTTTCGTTCAAAGATTCGGAATCAGTACGTCAAAATACGTATCTTACTTCATATGTGGTTATCGAGAAAAGATAGATATTGTGGAAGTTGTGTAGCAAATTACTTTCAACTTATTAGCGACAAAAAAGCGGCAAATTATAGATACTTCAAAACTGATAGAAAGTGAAAATTGCGAGAGTTTTTTCGTTCAATTCATATGTTAGCAAAACATCGTATATTTAAAAAAAATAGGGAGAATTTGCTTCGTCATTTATGAATTGACGTATCTGCTCCATCCAAATCATTTCCAATCAGCCTGGCATGCTAACCCTTAACCACCACACATTTTTTTTTCTTCAACCCCTAGGAGTTTCCGCAACATTTGCATGATTTGCATGGCTTTGTACTTTGCACTACCATTGTAAAAATGCTCTCGCATTGACCATATGTCGGTTTTAATGAATGGCACGACTGGACGGTGACGTAACGAATTCCAGGTATACACACCACGAATTCTTCCTATTTGGCAAAGCTTTCAACCCACATCGCAATGACGTCACGACATTTCCAATGCCCAATAGATGTATAAATAATATTAACACAGATACACTTGCGCCAAGTAGGCGTCGATTATGTCTTGTTTATTCGCCTGCTGGGTTTGGTCATGGTTGGGAAAGCGATTTCTGACAAAACAAAAAAAGGACGAGTTACGCAATATATGTTTAAGGCAGGTTTTTCGTCTTCAGTTTCCGAATCAAAATAAGTTCTCCCATATCCATTGTAAACTTTTTTATTAAGGGAAGCACATCGATGAACGGTTGCTCAATCTTGGGTCGAATGAATATACAGTATCGGAAACTTTTCATCTGGGGTATAGACAGAAATCTAGGCGAGCAACAAGGAACGCAATGATTTTGGTATTGGTATTGGTAGGTATGGATGGTGACTGATGCACTGCGACCTGATTAGATCTATTGTGCCCCATCTTCTTCTGCTATCACAAGGTGTTCTTGTTTACAGCAGCCCTGCAAGCCTCAATTCCTTCAGGAATTTAAGGATTTTGAAGGGTCTACTTGTGGTATTTCTCCCACAGTCAGCTGATGTGATCCCAGCATATTCAATCTTTTACGATGTACAGCGTAACACTCCATCAATATATGGTTTCTGGATGTTCCCCACATAATCTGCAGGTGCTGTCCTCCTCTAAGCCTAGCTTCCTTAGGTGTTCTTTGAGTCTGCAATGCCCCGTTAGAAATCCCGTGATTGTCTTCAGACTAGTTTTGCTGAGGTTCATCAGTGTCTTCGATCTTGCTCGGTTGAAATTGCCGAGGAGATCTTTGGCCAGCCTCAGCCCTGGAAGTCTTAGCCAGTATGTTGCTCTCATTGCCTCTTCAGCTTTTTTCCAAGTCCCCAGAATGGTTCTGGCCCGATCAATGGCGTTGATGCGCCTTTTCGTGCCTTGCTTGAACATTGCCCTCCGTGCCCCGACACCCAAAGGAGGGTCACCTTGTTGTTGAACTAGCCCATGGGTTCGGAGTATTTGGTGCGAGACCAAAAGACTCCTGCTTCAGTTCCCTCGGGAGTTTTAGACCCGTCCGTGTACCATGTATTCTATGGTTCCATTCTCGCTTGGTATTTAGTTCCGAAAAAAATTCTCGAAACTAAATTTACTGGTAATTTCGTCAGCTGGGAGATCGGCAAGGTGTGCACAGTCGGTGGAGGTTGAGCTCCTCACACCGTGTGCTGTCCCTTTGAGGGCAATGATATGATAATACCACATAAACAAGAGAGACGCACTACTGTGCGCCTCTCCTGTTACCCCACCCGACGCAATAACGGACCAAGTGGCAATGCGACACACCGCACACAGCACACGTCGATATTTCTTCCTCGACGTAATTTACAAAAGAACTATTTGAAAATGTCGCGAATCCAGTGGTGGAGTCAGATTTAAAAAAATTGCTAGTAATTTTTTTTAGATTTTTGACCTTGGAAAATAAGAATAATTGGCCCTGGAAATGGAGAGACATCCAAGTCCTAGTGGACTTTCTGAATGTCTACAAAACGAAAAACAAAATCATTCCAATCGGTTGAAAAATGTAAGTTTTATAAGTGTGCTGGTGCTTCCCTCTCAAATGGGTCACACTGAATACTTATTTACTTAGTTATGCGACTAGAAAAAAAAAAGTATTCGACCAGTCAACGAATCCTTCCATCTTCAATGCTTACAGTTCTATTAAAATTCCGTCCGTCACCTCAATCAAAATTCCTCGAGAATAATCCTACTGACGTCGTATTTCCGAAACGGTGCTATTATCATAATTCATTCAAATCCGATTCCAATTCATCGGATACCAAAAGAGGACCGATCAGGCGTCCAAATTCAGTCTATTATGGTTCTGTGTGTATCATACATAATATAATTTCTAATCGTGGCACATAATCGGAGTTTATGTTCACTCTCACTTTCAATACCGAAAACTAGTTTTCGTCCCACGGATTGTTTTGAAGGCGACGAAATTTTTGTCACTGATCGCCTTATATGCATTCCTTTGTGAAGTTATGCTAGTATTGTAGGGTTGGTACAGTTGCGGCCAATAAAAAATGGGACAGTTCGCGGACAATAAAAAATTGGACAGTTGCGGCCAATAAAAAATGGGACAGTTCGCGGACAATAAAAAATGGGACAGTTGCGGCCAATAAAAAATGGGACAGTTCGCGGACAATAAAAAATGGGACAGTTGCGGCCAATAAAAAATGGGACAGTTGCGGCCAATAAAAAATGGGACAGTTCGCGGACAATAAAAAATGGGACAGTTGCGGCCAATAAAAAATGGGACAGTTGCGGCCAATAAAAAATGGGATAGTTCGCGGACAATAAAAAATGGGACAGTTGCGGCCAATAAAAAATGGGACAATTCGCGGACAATAAAAAATGGGACAGTTGCGGCCAATAAAAAATGGGACAGTTCGCGGACAATAAAAAATGGGACAGTTGCGGCCAATAAAAAATGGGACAGTTCGCGGACAATAAAAAATGGGACAGTTGCGGCCAATAAAAAATGGGACAGTTCGCGGACAATAAAAAATGGGACAGTTGCGGCCAATAAAAAATGGGACAGTTCGCGGACAATAAAAAATGGGACAGTTACGGCCAATAAAAAATGGGACAGTTCGCGGACAATAAAAAATGGGACAGTTGCGGCCAATAAAAAATGGGACAGTTCGCGGACAATTATATCTGTCAGATATAATGCAATACTCGTCGTGGTATTAGCCAGGAAAGTAGTTGTTTTCTGACAGGTATTTGCCATAATAAGCCTACGTTGTAGGAGTAAAACTAAAGGTCGGAAACGACTATCAGTCGGAAACGACTATCGTTTAATCAGATTGTTAATACTCAGTAAAAAAAATAGCTTTCGTCACACTGAAGACGATTAACAATGTGTGACTTGTATGAAGCAAAAAAAGAATTGAAATATTGAATTAGAACTCCAAAATTCCGAGTTTCAAATAGGAATTTTCGACTTTGAAGTCGGAAAAATAAAATTCGGACTTCAAAGTCAAACATGAATGTTACTTCTACTTTAGTTCTTTAATAGCTATTTGTGTATTTAGAGCGCAAAGTGATTGATTGCCGCTCGACAAAAAGATAAATCTTTGAAGAACGACAATGGCACTTTGTGCTCGAAATGCACACATTATTTTTTCTTCAAGCGCAGCTCTTAGAAAAAAAATGATCGACACTTTATTCAAATAGGCACATAACATTACTGATGAGAAAATCACTCAATAGCAATCCGAAATGTATAAGCTATCTAAATGTCCAATAATTCAAATCACTAACAAGAAAAAAGTAAAATAACGTTCTTAAAAATAAAAAAATTGCAATTGCCAGGAGCTGAACCCGGGACCTTCGGATTACAAGCCCAAGACGCTAGCCATTGCACCACCGCAGATTTTCAAATGGACATGACTGTATTGTCTATACTTTCCATCATGCAAGTATAGGTCCGTTTTAGACAAAAGCAGTTGAAATGCGTTTTAAATTTACAAAAAAAGGTTCATTAAGTGGGTAGGAGGAAAAATCATATGTATTACATGGGACTAAAGTGCCATTTCCTCCCTACATCCTGCGAGAGGAAAAGTGGCACTTTCCTCCCTTGTAATACAAATAGCTATTAATTTGCAATACAAAAATAGTGAGGCCATTAATCGAGATAAAAATTATCCCATATCTCAAGTTGGAGCAAATCACACACAGCGTTCTCAATTTCATTAAGATCGGTTCAGTAGTTACGAAATTGTGCTAGAACGAACATCGTGAGACGGGATTTTTATATATTTAAGAAAGATATTGATGAATTTTATATTCCAATATATCGTAATCGTAAAAAAAGTTTCCAATAAAAAAAAATCACCGTGGAACTCGACAATTATAAAAATGTCGGCGTTCTTTGGAAACAAGCTTTTGTCATTCATTCAGCTCTATTATGGGAATCTGTACAAAGTTGATATGAATCGGAAATAAGAGATTTATCGCTATCGAGAACTCACATGGCAATTCCTTGGCCCCATTCAGCGACTTTCCTCTCCAGAACAAAGAATGCCCGACGATATTTCTCATCCTCGACATTTTTGGCTAGAACTCAAAACAACGACTGGCACACTTATTTGACACGAATTCTTTTGTTCGCCGATAATCCTCATTGGATAATTGCAACATTGTGGGCGATCGAAATGTCCCAGTAATTATGTCATTACCTTAACGATAGTTCTGGAAATTTAATTATCGGAGGTCACCAGAAATTTAGACAATTGATTACTGGATTGGTGGGATCGGGAATGAAGGACTGAAAATATAACCTTTGACTTTTCCTGTCTAGCAAGTTGTTGCTATAACGAATCTGCTCTTTGAAAATTATTTTAGTGAACCACTAATGATGGACAGGCGTTTCTTTGATGAGACATGGGGATCTAAAGAATATCTTCAGCTACGCACAGAGCACAGAGAGGCTAGCTAGCTAACGAAGACCGGCACTATGGAGTCAGTATGTCCAGCACGTCGAAGGTCAGCCTGGAGATAATTCCTAATAACCTAACCTACATCCCCTACATTTGTATACTATAACGCCTATAGCAGAGGCAAAGATCGAAACCTCCAGACTGTGACCATAACGAGACACATTCGTTAAATACATATGTATATAGAAAGAAAGCGAAGAAAATTTCCTAAAAGGGGATGTTATTGTTTGCTGGCCGAACAGTTCGCTTGTATGTGTTATAGGTGGTTTTGTGTGCTAGGATTCCGGATTCTAGCGCTCTTTTTCATTTTTCGCATTTTGTGACCATAACGAGACACATTCGTTAAATACATATATATATAGAAAGAAAGCGAAGAAAATTTCATATAAGAGGATGTCATTGTTTGCTGGACTAACAGTTTGCTTGTATGTACACACTCTGTAAAACCCAAGGAATTCACGACTGCTTCGTCTAGGAGTTTCAACGTCTATGCAAATCGCGCCTTGCAAAACTATCTAGTCAACCTTGAAAGAGGTAGGTTTTTCACGTATTATATACCTCGCCTAGGATGGGTTCATTATTATCAACTTCGGTTAATATTTCAGATAAACACTTTGTTTTGAACAAAGGGGAGACATGCTGATTTATATCCCTGGAATAAGTAACACTGAATTTAAACACCGTTGGTTCTTTTTTCAGTTCCGATGTTTGTAGTGCAGATGAACATTCGATATCATTATTAATTTTTTTTTTTTGTTAGAAATATTTTAGTCGGGCCCTGTCTCCAGAGTCAGATACTTCCGGATAAACACTTCCCACGTCCGTAAGGCAAGTGATTACTGGCACCGAGAATCATGTGCACTGAGCAGACGAAGTGAGCTAAGAAATAATAACGGCCTTGTTCATTCACGCAGCTAAGATTTCTAGGGCATCAAGAATTATTATAATTATATGATGAATTCGATAGATTCGATGTATACAAGACAGTAGGATAGAGAAACTAACAACTTCCAAAACAAATTATGAAGTGTTTTGGTTGATACATCAAGAAAAGTACTTCGATTACGCCACTGAAGATGACTGCCGCAGGTGCAGTTGAAACGTTTGGAGATTATAACTAGAAAAAACCACAGCAAAACCTGGAAAACAACCAAAATAATGACGCCGGCCGTGAAAGCCTACATTCCTAAATTATGAAGTTTTTCGTAGAGATGGACAAGAACGGATCCTTTCAAATATCTACAATATAGTGCTTGTTTGAGTTGATTTATATCCGCCTGAAAACATGTCATTTAAATTGTGGGCGTTTCAAGATCAATTGCTTTTTTGCTTCAATTATACCAATGACTCAACTAACGCAACAAATGAGAAAGGTTTATATGAAGGTACTTTATATTAAAGAAACGCTAATATGCATAATAGACATAACATTTAAATTTACAATATAATGTGGACACTACTGAGCCCCCCTCTTCGGCAACCGATGGCACAAGATCGCCCATTCGTTTTACGACCTCAAACTGTATATCTCCGGAGAAAATGATCTACATCGGTCCTTCAGGGTGGTGCAAGAGTACACGCATCAGAATGGAGTTCGGTATCGACAAATGTGCTATGGTTCATTTCAGAAGAGGACGATGCGAAGAATACGAAGACGATATCGCGTTCGTAGACACAAGTATCCTACTTCATCTTGATGCCGGAAAAACTCATGCTTACCTAGGGGTGGAACAACGTCAAACCAAAGAGGTAAACACAGTCAAAGATTCCATCTGCGGCAAGCATAAACTCCTACATATCTGATCGTCAGAACTGTCGGGGAAGAATAAAGTTGCTGCAACTAATATGCTTGCCGTTCCGATTTCCTCTACCCCCTCGGAGTGGACAACTCGACGTAAAAACTGGTAAAATAAAGCATCTTCACAGGAGCTTACATCCTAAATCGGCCTTTCTACAGTTGTACTTCGCAAGGAAACAGGAAGGCAGTGAACTTTTGAGCTTGGAGTGTCTACATAACAGAATGGTACTGGATGGAGCCTGTAAAGTCATCAGGAGTTAAGATCATCTCCTCTGCATGCTCCGTGAACATGAAAAAGCAGGGATCAGAGCATTCCTTTTCAAGGTAGCAGCCTCGGTAGCAGCCCATGCAATTGAAGAACTTGGTCTCTCTTTCGCACTGAACAGGGTGACCCAAACTCTGTTACCGAGTTGGAACCCGTTCAGCAAAAAGCTCTCATTGAAGCTGCGGAGACTGAGGTTCTTCTACATCTACATGAGGACAAGCCAATATAGATGGGGCAAGGATGGTCTAACGTAGTCGCGCGATTTGTACTTATAGAGATGCCCTTGGCTTATCCAAAAATTTGCCTTTGCTTTCCACGGTTCAAGTGCACTGAAGTCGAATAGCGAGGGATCATAATTCAACATCCTGGTACACCTAGTCCAGTTAGTCGTGTGATAGGACCATAATGCTTTTGCTGTCTGCTTGTCAAGCTTATGCAGTCTCAGCCTATATCCACAGGCATGCTGCGGCGCTACGAGTGTTGTACTATACCATCTACGACAATAATTGTATGGTATAGACGACACTCAGGGGGATATTGAGTCCGTTGTGGAGAATGAGACCTGCAAACACAAACAAATAAGCCTGATGTAATCCTCCTCGACAATCAAAGTAGGACAATTTTCGTCATTTCGGCTCCTAACGAAAGAAACTTGCCCAAAAAGAGAAGAAGAGAACAACAGACTAATATCGAGAGTTACTCTTTGAACTCCACAGGCTCTACCCAAACTATTCTGTTAAATTGGTGGTTCTTGTTATAGGGGTCCTTCGTGGTATGATGGACACACTGCTCTCGAACTTAAAAATCATACCGGCTTGCCGTAATATGGCAGAAATCTTAGCCGGACGAATGCAGAAGGTCCACTTGGTTCACTACTCCTGCTCAGGGCACATGATTCTCGTAGAGAGTGACTATTTGAGTAAATCCTCCAGGTGTATCGGGGCTTCGGAGATAGGGCCCGGCTGGGATATTTCTAACGAAAATAATAATAATACACCACAGACAAACTATGACTTTGTGATTTCTTTCTGTTTATTGATACGGCAAATAAATTATAGCCGTCACTCACTTGTGAAAGTCATGTCTCTGCGTACGCCGAAAAAAGTTGTGATTTCTTGCCTAGGCAGATTACTCTCAAGCTCACCATCGTAAAATGCATATGAGGTTATATTTACTTTAGTGCCTCGACCGCTCCCGTCTCTCGAAGGGATGTTTACAGACCAAAGTAAAATAACTTCCTGTGATATTTCACCGAGACTTCACTGTCCATAAAGATATTAAACGAGTCAACTGATATTTCCATTAGTATATACATCCTGCTATCGCAGGAGCATCGCTTTATGGGTAGTTTGTGGGTGAAATATACAGGGTATCTTAGCAGTCAACAAGAACCTGAGATTTAGAATTTTGGTGATTCTGAGAATAATAATCTTTCTATGAGCATATTGATCAGTCCAATCCTTACTTAGTTTGTATATACTGATAATGTAAAAAAATAATTAGCAAATAAACATTAAATACTCATCATTACAGGAATAACCACTCCCCAAACTATGGGGTAAGCAGCAATTGGGTTCGGCAATTGGGTTCGGCAATCGTGTGCTCTGAGCAGACGCAATGAATCGAGGATGACAGCATTCTGCATTCGTCCGGCTATGATTTCTGCCGTCTAGCGACATGCAGGTATGGATTTTGAGTAGCGAATGCCTCACACGGCCAAGTTACCATCAGAATAACCATTTTTACAGAATGATCTGGGAAGAGCCTGCCGAATTCGAAGAAGAAGAATTCGATATTTGGTCCGTTTTCCTCCTCTTTTCGGATCAAGTTTTTTTTCGCCAGGAGACGAACACTTTTTGACATTTCAACAAGATAACAGAGTTCGGGTCACGCCCTTTGTTGTCGAAAGTGAGACAAAGTTCATCAGCCGCTTGAGCTGCTGCCTTGAAGAGAAACGCTCCAATCTATGCTTTTTCATGGTCACGGACCATGCAGAACTTCTGATGACTTTACAGGCTCCATCTAGTACCATTCTGCTGTGAAGCCGTTCCAAACACAATAGCCTGGCCTCCTTATTAAGTAACGGACGATTTAGGATGCAGACACCTGTGTAGGCATCATCTTGCGCGTCTTTACGTCGAGTTCTCGCAGCTCTTCTTAAATCCAGTAAGCATATAATGTAGCAACAACTTCGTCCCCGATAGTTCCCATGATCAGAACTCTAGGAGTTTAGGCTGATACTTGCCGCGGAGAGAGTTTTCGACAGAAATAACTTCTTGAGAGCGAATTATTATTGTATTATGTTCTCAACACATTTTCCATTTGAAACCTCCCCTACTCCATCTCGGATAAACAAACCTAGTACAGTGCAGGGCATTCTGTGAGGAGATGTGGCGGCGTCTAGGAACCAGGATCCCCATGACGATAAGGTGATTGTATTCCATATGACGCCCTGTCATTAGCTTGAGATCCCGAAAGAGGATTTCCCTTTCGAGTTTGGTGTGCCCAGGCTGTTGGGGATTCCTAAAGGGGATGATACCTCTTTCAGTAGATGTACATCTCGGAAATTTCATTCTTTGAGTACATCCATCATTATCTTCAGTACTCTATTAAGTATCTGCTTCAGTCTTTCATTATACGTCTCAATAAACCAGTACCACATTCAACCTTTTCGTACTTTACTCATTACCTGATATTCCATCATGGTTTACGAAACTATAGACCTAGTTGTTACTCCCCCCCAGGATTCCTAAGATGAGATGGGTTCTGGCCAATTGGTGATTTTTCCTGAGCTTTCCTCAGTTGGTACTTCTGCCTGCCGAGAACACATGAGTGTCCTGGGACCCATATGACTTCTCAGTTTTGTCAGGTTTTCCAAAGCAATTCTACACCTTTGATCCCATTGCCAGTATTGCTGCTTTAAGCTTGTCTAATGACTTACAGTATATTTGGTAACAGTATTTCAGGACAGGCCGGATCTGTGCATTTGAGATATTTAACGCAACGGCCAAAGTTCCACCATACTTTTCGATAGATTGTTGCCATATAACTATGTGAGACAGGCAAGTAGGTCACCTGTTGGTCTCTCATGACGGAAATCACATTGTAAACCATTCATAATTCCCGAGCGTCTTAAATATTTCATAGCTTGATGTTGACGGCTTTTTCCAAGACCTTCGAGGTAACAGATAGTAAGTTGATAGGTAAGTTCTTTTCCATTTCTAGGGGACTGGTTGTGAGTATTCCACCAATTTTCCATTCGGATGGAAATACCGCCAAATCATAAGAGGTTGAATTGCTTGCAGAGACCTGGTGTTAGTTCGGTAGCACATTTCTTGAGAACGATCAGCTTTGTTGTTGTTGAGACTCGGCAAAATACGTTTGATAGTTTTTTGGAGAAAGGTTATCTCAGGCATAGTACTGTCAATGGAAGTGATGTTCTGGGGTTGTTTATCCAAAGAATTTGCTGCAAGAATTTTCTGGGCGTTCGTTGCTAATATACCATCTCTCTGAGAGACAGCCGCGTTGATATAAAGAGTTTTAGAGGAACTATGGATTATAACATGGAGCGATTATGTCCGAGAAAAGGTTATACAGAAAAAATCAAGTGAGGAGGCAAGCCATGAGTTGGAAGCTTACTAAAGTGATCGAATGCTTTTGAAATATAAGTCATGACCAGAATTTCTGTAGTATAACTTACTAGAGACAAAAACAAGCAGGTCTCGAGTTGACCTCTGATGACGAAAATCATATTTTCGATCGTTTATAGCTCTTGGATTCGAAAAAGGAAACATTTTGTTAAATACGCAAATTTTTTCTTCTAAAAATTATAGAAAGCTCCTAAATTTTTATCTGCTCTGAGCAGATGAGATTATTTCTTTAATTCGCAATTTCTTTATTGGAGCAATATTTTAAGCTTTTAGTTGTTTTCACCTGTCCCGGTGTCTGTTAGTCTGTAATCAAATCGTGCGAGTTAATTTTGATCCACTTCTAGTTGTCTGATTAGCTTAAAATTTGGCAGGTGTTCATAATTCCCGTGACAACTCATTATGAAATTTTTGTTAGAGAAAAAACATAATGGTAGGTCCAAGATGGCAGGCGAGATTTGTAACTGAGGTCCGATTCCATTCAATATTGGTAGATGGGGATTTTTCAGGTCAGAGATTGATTTTTTTGTTTAATATTAATAAAATCAAAATGTCGGCTCCAATATGGAGTACAAGTTTTGTGATTGGACTTAATATTGGTATTTGGAGTTTATTGGAATCGGTGATACCTAACGAATTTGTTGTCAAAATTAATATATGTGTACATTGAAAATGGCGGCCAAGTTTTGTGATTATGATCCGATTCAAAATTGGCATGTGGGGTATTTGGGGTCGAAGACAATGAATGTTTCATTAATTCAAGATGAACCAGGAAACGGTTTTTGCAATAACATAACTGAAAAGCACAAAATGAAATAATGGCAAGCTTTTATCCGAATGCCGAGTCGAATACCTTCAAAATGAAAAAAAAATTCTTGATATGTGTAATGTAGGTTATTTCTCTGAGTAGAGAAAATTGAGTGATGCTTCTACCACGAGCACTCACACTCAATAGTCGATATCAGAAAAAAATTATCAAAATCAATATCGGATTTTATCTGCCGATTTCCATTAACTTGTGCTTCGATACGTGCACATAGGAAAGCCAGGAATGCAAATATTATAATTTTGCACTAGTTAAGTGCATGTCCGCGCTTTTGTTTTGTTCGCCAAATCAGCATATAAAAAAAAAACGAAACGCAACTGCGCTGACCCAATATCTCACCTCACGGGGTACCGTTAGAAAACACACATACAAAGCCTAACAACTGTTAAAGAAAAGCCGGACTCTTGTCAAACAGCCCAGCTTTTCCACTTCACCAAGAAGTACACAAAACAAACCTAACCTTCTTTATCTACCGCTACGGCAGCGATAACACGATGCGTTTGATTGATTCGCTATTGTTTTTCACTGTCCGCACACTTGGATCGTACGTCAACACGACAGTCTTTTGTCCGATTATCATGGCACCCTATTTTATGTCACCATATGCACATTCCACTCGGTTTATCGTTTTTGCCCACGTAGGAAGGTGAAACATGTTGTTCTCGCGACGATGTTAGCAATGAACTGCTCACCTGTCCGGCTGAGCGCGCACGCGCGACTCTTATGTAATCCGACTTGGCGTATTTCAGATACGGAATATTAGTCGACGTGAATTAGGGTTTTCAAGAGAATTTCATTTATAAAGTTTAAAAGACAGGATCGTCACTTTTGGACCTGTAGTTTGGAACTGAATGAGCGGAAAATGACAGCAACGCAGGCATCGGTTAATTTCACCTTGAGCAAGGTGAACGCTTGCCAAATTAGGAAACCTGTCTTTAAATTCGGAAATAGATACACTGGGCCATATAATCCGCTGGGCTATATTCGGCTCTACTACCTTATTCGTTATGCGAGTGCAAGAATTACACCTTGTATATTCACTGTGGGAGTTCCCAAAATTTCAAATCTCAATAAATTATTTCTCTTGAAAAACCGAATTCAAGTCGACTATCCGTTCATTCCGTGGGACTGACTTTGCGGAGACGATTCTAGAACTATTATTAGTTTGGGTTTACTACAAACAGGATATTTGAGGCATTTTTAGTGTTTCGTTGGTGTTGTTACGAAGGGGGCTTTTTTTATTTGGGTTTTAATGTCACTATATCGATTGGTGTTTAATGAGATAAGATATCAGTTTATTTCTATTTCAGTGCATCGGTTACTGAGGGGAAGAACCGGTGGTACATCAAAGACGACTTGCTGACACCGATGTATAAATAGATAGATAAATCGATAGATAGATAGATAGATAGATAGACTTTATTAATTCTTCATTTAAAATATTGACAAAGAAAATATAAAAGAACAAACACGTCAAAAACCACAAAACTGATGTGTTGCCACCAGTGAAGGTCAACTATTCCCACCCCTCCATGCTTTCTCAAAACAACCCCTCAAGTACCCATTGAGCATTTTGAAGGGATGGGCTCAGATATAAGATTTAGCCGGAAAATGGTGTTTAAGGTAGAAAATCCAACTCTCTGAGATTTTTCATTTTCAATTTTTCGAATTTTCGAGCGCATTTTGACGTGCTGATTCTGAATCTTTCAACGAAACTGTCGAAAACTCATCAGAAATATTTTTGGCGGCAAAAAAAACATCCAAAAACTGATTTAGAGCTGACCAACTCGATAACGGTGAAAGATAAACAAATTCTGCGAACGCCAATCGATTCAGAATGGTCGAATTAGTATATATTGTGAATTTCGGTTAATCAAAAAAATTAAAAATTACTCGAAAAAAGTTGCAAGGGGTTCACCCCTAAATATCATGAAAAATACTAAGTCGTCACAACGACTTGAAATTTGCACTGTATACGTAAAATTTCATGCTCATTCCGAAAATGTATGATTTTTATGTGTTCAGATATAAGATTTAGCCGGAAAAGGGTGTTTAAGGTAGAAAATCCAACTCTCTGAGATTTTTCATTTTCAATTTTTCGAATTTTCGAGCGTATTTTGACGTGCTGATTTCGAATCTTTAAACGGAAATGTCGAAAACTCATTGGAAATATTTTTGGCGCCAAAAAAAAACATTTGAAAGCTGATTCAGAGCTGACCAACTCGAGAACGGTTAGAGATAGACAAATTCTGCGAACGCCAATCGATTCAGAATGGTCGAATTAGTATGTATTGTGAATTTCGGTCAATCAAAAAAATTAAAAATTACTCGAAAAAAGTTGCAAGGGGTTCACCCCTAAAAATCATGAAAAATACTAAGTCGTCACAACGACTTGAAATTTGCACTGTATACGTAAAATTTCATGCTCATTCCGAAAATGTATGATTTTTATGTGTTCAGATATAAGATTTAGCCGGAAAAGGGTGTTTAAGGTAGAAAATCCAACTCTCTGAGATTTTTCATTTTCAATTTTTCGAATTTTCGAGCGTATTTTGACGTGCTGATTTCGAATCTTTAAACGGAAATGTCGAAAACTCATTGGAAATATTTTTGGCGCCAAAAAAAAACATTTGAAAGCTGATTCAGAGCTGACCAACTCGAGAACGGTTAGAGATAGACAAATTCTGCGAACGCCAATCGATTCAGAATGGTCGAATTAGTATGTATTGTGAATTTCGGTCAATCAAAAAAATTAAAAATTACTCGAAAAAAGTTGCAAGGGGTTCACCCCTAAAAATCATGAAAAATACTAAGTCGTCACATCGACTTGAAATTTGCACTGTATACGTAAATTTTCATGCTCATTCCGAAAATGTATGATTTTTACGTGCTCAGATAAAAGATTTAGCCGGAAAATGGTGTTTAAGGTAGAAAATCCAACTCTCTGAGATTTTTCATTTTCAATTTTTCGAATTTGAAATTTTTGTCCTCGAGCGTATTTTGACGTGCTGATTCCGAATCTTTCAACGAAACTGTCGAAAACTCATCAGAAATATTTTTGGCGGCAAAAAAAACATCCAAAAACTGATTTAGAGCTGACCAACTCGATAACGGTTAAAAATAAACAAATTCTGCGAACGCCAATCGATTCAGAATGGTCGAATTAGTATATATTGTGAATTTCGGTTAATCAAAAAAATTAAAAATTACTCGAAAAAAGTTGCAAGGGGTTCACCCCTAAATATCATGAAAAATACTAAGTCGTCACAACGACTTGAAATTTGCACTGTATACGTAAAATTTCATGCTCATTCCGAAAATGTATGATTTTTATGTGTTCAGATATAAGATTTAGCCGGAAAAGGGTGTTTAAGGTAGAAAATCCAACTCTCTGAGATTTTTCATTTTCAATTTTTCGAATTTTCGAGCGTATTTTGACGTGCTGATTTCGAATCTTTAAACGGAAATGTCGAAAACTCATTGGAAATATTTTTGGCGCCAAAAAAAAACATTTGAAAGCTGATTCAGAGCTGACCAACTCGAGAACGGTTAGAGATAGACAAATTCTGCGAACGCCAATCGATTCAGAATGGTCGAATTAGTATGTATTGTGAATTTCGGTCAATCAAAAAAATTAAAAATTACTCGAAAAAAGTTGCAAGGGGTTCACCCCTAAAAATCATGAAAAATACTAAGTCGTCACAACGACTTGAAATTTGCACTGTATACGTAAAATTTCATGCTCATTCCGAAAATGTATGATTTTTATGTGTTCAGATATAAGATTTAGCCGGAAAAGGGTGTTTAAGGTAGAAAATCCAACTCTCTGAGATTTTTCATTTTCAATTTTTCGAATTTTCGAGCGTATTTTGACGTGCTGATTTCGAATCTTTAAACGGAAATGTCGAAAACTCATTGGAAATATTTTTGGCGCCAAAAAAAAACATTTGAAAGCTGATTCAGAGCTGACCAACTCGAGAACGGTTAGAGATAGACAAATTCTGCGAACGCCAATCGATTCAGAATGGTCGAATTAGTATGTATTGTGAATTTCGGTCAATCAAAAAAATTAAAAATTACTCGAAAAAAGTTGCAAGGGGTTCACCCCTAAAAATCATGAAAAATACTAAGTCGTCACATCGACTTGAAATTTGCACTGTATACGTAAATTTTCATGCTCATTCCGAAAATGTATGATTTTTACGTGCTCAGATAAAAGATTTAGCCGGAAAATGGTGTTTAAGGTAGAAAATCCAACTCTCTGAGATTTTTCATTTTCAATTTTTCGAATTTGAAATTTTTGTCCTCGAGCGTATTTTGACGTGCTGATTCCGAATCTTTCAACGAAACTGTCGAAAACTCATCAGAAATATTTTTGGCGGCAAAAAAAACATCCAAAAACTGATTTAGAGCTGACCAACTCGATAACGGTTAAAAATAAACAAATTCTGCGAACGCCAATCGATTCAGAATGGTCGAATTAGTATATATTGTGAATTTCGGTTAATCAAAAAAATTAAAAATTACTCGAAAAAAGTTGCAAGGGGTTCACCCCTAAATATCATGAAAAATACTAAGTCGTCACAACGACTTGAAATTTGCACTGTATACGTAAAATTTCATGCTCATTCCGAAAATGTATGATTTTTATGTGTTCAGATATAAGATTTAGCCGGAAAAGGGTGTTTAAGGTAGAAAATCCAACTCTCTGAGATTTTTCATTTTCAATTTTTCGAATTTTCGAGCGCATTTTGACGTGCTGATTCTGAATCTTTCAACGAAACTGTCGAAAACTCATCAGAAATATTTTTGGCGGCAAAAAAAACATCCAAAAACTGATTTAGAGCTGACCAACTCGATAACGGTGAAAGATAAACAAATTCTGCGAACGCCAATCGATTCAGAATGGTCGAATTAGTATATATTGTGAATTTCGGTTAATCAAAAAAATTAAAAATTACTCGAAAAAAGTTGCAAGGGGTTCACCCCTAAATATCATGAAAAATACTAAGTCGTCACAACGACTTGAAATTTGCACTGTATACGTAAAATTTCATGCTCATTCCGAAAATGTATGATTTTTATGTGTTCAGATATAAGATTTAGCCGGAAAAGGGTGTTTAAGGTAGAAAATCCAACTCTCTGAGATTTTTCATTTTCAATTTTTCGAATTTTCGAGCGCATTTTGACGTGCTGATTCTGAATCTTTCAACGAAACTGTCGAAAACTCATCAGAAATATTTTTGGCGGCAAAAAAAACATCCAAAAACTGATTTAGAGCTGACCAACTCGATAACGGTGAAAGATAAACAAATTCTGCGAACGCCAATCGATTCAGAATGGTCGAATTAGTATATATTGTGAATTTCGGTTAATCAAAAAAATTAAAAATTACTCGAAAAAAGTTGCAAGGGGTTCACCCCTAAATATCATGAAAAATACTAAGTCGTCACAACGACTTGAAATTTGCACTGTATACGTAAAATTTCATGCTCATTCCGAAAATGTATGATTTTTATGTGTTCAGATATAAGATTTAGCCGGAAAAGGGTGTTTAAGGTAGAAAATCCAACTCTCTGAGATTTTTCATTTTCAATTTTTCGAATTTTCGAGCGTATTTTGACGTGCTGATTTCGAATCTTTAAACGGAAATGTCGAAAACTCATTGGAAATATTTTTGGCGCCAAAAAAAAACATTTGAAAGCTGATTCAGAGCTGACCAACTCGAGAACGGTTAGAGATAGACAAATTCTGCGAACGCCAATCGATTCAGAATGGTCGAATTAGTATGTATTGTGAATTTCGGTCAATCAAAAAAATTAAAAATTACTCGAAAAAAGTTGCAAGGGGTTCACCCCTAAAAATCATGAAAAATACTAAGTCGTCACATCGACTTGAAATTTGCACTGTATACGTAAATTTTCATGCTCATTCCGAAAATGTATGATTTTTACGTGCTCAGATAAAAGATTTAGCCGGAAAATGGTGTTTAAGGTAGAAAATCCAACTCTCTGAGATTTTTCATTTTCAATTTTTCGAATTTGAAATTTTTGTCCTCGAGCGTATTTTGACGTGCTGATTCCGAATCTTTCAACGAAACTGTCGAAAACTCATCAGAAATATTTTTGGCGGCAAAAAAAACATCCAAAAACTGATTTAGAGCTGACCAACTCGATAACGGTTAAAAATAAACAAATTCTGCGAACGCCAATCGATTCAGAATGGTCGAATTAGTATATATTGTGAATTTCGGTTAATCAAAAAAATTAAAAATTACTCGAAAAAAGTTGCAAGGGGTTCACCCCTAAATATCATGAAAAATACTAAGTCGTCACAACGACTTGAAATTTGCACTGTATACGTAAAATTTCATGCTCATTCCGAAAATGTATGATTTTCACGTGCTCAAATAAAAGATTTAGCCGGAAAATGGTGTTTAAGGTAGAAAATTCAACTCTCTGAGATTTTTCATTTTCAATTTTTCGAATTTGAAATTTTTATCCTCGAGCGTATTTTGACGTGCTGATTCCGAATCTTTCAACGAAACTGTCGAAAACTCATCAGAAATATTTTTGGCGGCAAAAAAAAACATCCAAAAACTGATTTAGAGCTGACCAACTCGATAACGGTTAAAGATAAACAAATTCTGCGAACGCCAATCGATTCAGAATGGTCGAATTAGTATGTATTGTGAATTTCGGTCAATCAAAAAAATTAAAAATTACTCGAAAAAAGTTGCAAGGGGTTCACCCCTAAAAATCATGAAAAATACTAAGTCGTCACATCGACTTGAAATTTGCACTGTATACGTAAAATTTCATGCTCATTCCGAATATGTATGATTTTCACGTGCTCAGATAAAAGATTTAGCCGGAAAATGGTGTTTAAGGTAGAAAATCCAACTCTCTGAGATTTTTCATTTTCAATTTTTCGAATTTGAAATTTTTGTCCTCGAGCGTATTTTGACGTGCTGATTCCGAATCTTTCAACGAAACTGTCCAAAAAATCATCAGAAATATTTTTGGCGGCAAAAAAAACATCCAAAAACTGATTTAGAGCTGACCAACTCGATAACGGTTAAAGATAAACAAATTCTGCGAACGCCAATCGATTCAGAATGGTCGAATTAGTATATATTGTGAATTTCGGTTAATCAAAAAAATTAAAAATTACTCGAAAAAAGTTGCAAGGGGTTCACCCCTAAATATCATGAAAAATACTAAGTCGTCACAACGACTTGAAATTTGCACTGTATACGTAAAATTTCATGCTCATTCCGAAAATGTATGATTTTCACGTGCTCAAATAAAAGATTTAGCCGGAAAATGGTGTTTAAGGTAGAAAATTCAACTCTCTGAGATTTTTCATTTTCAATTTTTCGAATTTGAAATTTTTGTCCTCGAGCGCATTTTGACGTGCTGATTCCGAATCTTTCAACGAAACTGTCGAAAACTCATCAGAAATATTTTTGGCGGCAAAAAAAACATCCAAAAACTGATTTAGAGCTGACCAACTCGATAACGGTTAAAGTTAAACAAATTCTGCGAACGCCAATCGATTCAGAATGGTCGAATTAGTATATATTGTGAATTTCGGTCAATCAAAAAAATTAAAAATTACTCGAAAAAAGTTGCAAGGGGTAAATCATGAAAAATACTAAGTCGTCACATCGACTTGAAATTTGCACTGTATACGTAAAATTTCATGCTCATTCCGAAAATGTATGATTTTCACGTGCTCAGATAAAAGATTTAGCCGGAAAATGGTGTTTAAGGTAGAAAATCCAACTCTCTGAGATTTTTCATTTTCAATTTTTCGAATTTGAAATTTTTATCCTCGAGCGTATTTTGACGTGCTGATTCCGAATCTTTCAACGAAACTGTCGAAAACTCATCAGAAATATTTTTGGCGGCAAAAAAAAACATCCAAAAACTGATTTAGAGCTGACCAACTCGATAACGGTTAAAGATAAACAAATTCAATCGAATCAGAATGGTCGAATTAGTATATATTGTGAAATTCGGTCAATCAAAAAAATTAAAAATTACTCGAAAAAAGTTGCAAGGGGTTCACCCCTAAAAATCATGAAAAATACTAAGTCGTCACATCGACTTGAAATTTGCACTGTATACGTAAAATTTAATGCTCATTCCGAAAATGTATGATTTTTACGTGCTCAGATAAAAGATTTAGCCGGAAAATGGTGTTTAAGGTAGAAAATCCAACTCTCTGAGATTTTTCATTTTCAATTTTTCGAATTTGAAATTTTTGTCCTCGAGCGTATTTTGACGTGCTGATTCCGAATCTTTCAACGAAACTGTCGAAAACTCATCAGAAATATTTTTGGCGGCAAAAAAAACATCCAAAAACTGATTTAGAGCTGACCAACTCGATAACGGTTAAAGATAAACAAATTCTGCGAACGCCAATCGATTCAGAATGGTCGAATTAGTATATATTGTGAATTTCGGTTAATCAAAAAAATTAAAAATTACTCGAAAAAAGTTGCAAGGGGTTCTCACCCCTAAATATCATGAAAAATACTAAGTCGTCACAACGACTTGAAATTTGCACTGTATACGTAAAATTTCATGCTCATTCCGAAAATGTATGATTTTCACGTGCTCAAATAAAAGATTTAGCCGGAAAATGGTGTTTAAGGTAGAAAATTCAACTCTCTGAGATTTTTCATTTTCAATTTTTCGAATTTGAAATTTTTATCCTCGAGCGTATTTTGACGTGCTGATTCCGAATCTTTCAACGAAACTGTCGAAAACTCATCAGAAATATTTTTGGCGGAAAAAAAACATCCAAAAACTGATTTAGAGCTGACCAACTCGATAACGGTTAAAGATAAACAAATTCTGCGAACGCCAATCGATTCAGAATGGTCGAATTAGTATGTATTGTGAATTTCGGTCAATCAAAAAAATTAAAAATTACTCGAAAAAAGTTGCAAGGGGTTCACCCCTAAAAATCATGAAAAATACTAAGTCGTCACATCGACTTGAAATTTGCACTGTATACGTAAATTTTCATGCTCATTCCGAAAATGTATGATTTTTACGTGCTCCGATAAAAGATTTAGCCGGAAAATGGTGTTTAAGGTAGAAAATCCAACTCTCTGAGATTTTTCATTTTCAATTTTTCGAATTTGAAATTTTTGTCCTCGAGCGTATTTTGACGTGCTGATTCCGAATCTTTCAACGAAACTGTCGAAAACTCATCAGAAATATTTTTGGCGGCAAAAAAAACATCCAAAAACTGATTTAGAGCTGACCAACTCGATAACGGTTAAAGATGAACAAATTCTGCGAACGCCAATCGATTCAGAATGGTCGAATTAGTATATATTGTGAATTTCGGTTAATCAAAAAAATTAAAAATTACTCGAAAAAAGTTGCAAGGGGTTCACCCCTAAAAATCATGAAAAATACTAAGTCGTCACATCGACTTGAAATTTGCACTGTATACGTAAAATTTAATGCTCATTCCGAAAATGTATGATTTTTACGTGCTCAGATATAAGATTAGGCCGGAAAATGGTGTTAAGGTAGAAAATCCAACTCTCTGAGATTTTTCATTTTCAATTTTTCGAATTTGAAATTTTTGTCCTCGAGCGCATTTTGACGTGCTGATTCCGAATCTTTCAACGAAACTGTCGAAAACTCATCAGAAATATTTTTGGCGGCAAAAAAAACATCCAAAAACTGATTTAGAGCTGACCAACTCGATAACGGTTAAAGATAAACAAATTCTGCGAACGCCAATCGATTCAGAATGGTCGAATCAGTATATATTGTGAATTTCGGTCAATCAGAAAAATTAAAAATTACTCGAAAAAAGTTGCAAGGGGTTCACCCCTAAAAATCATGAAAAATACTAAGTCGTCACATCGACTTGAAATTTGCACTGTATACGTAAAATTTCATTCTCATTCCGAAAATGTATGATTTTCACGTGCTCAGATAAAAGATTTAGTCGGAAAATGGTGTTTAAGGTAGAAAATCCAACTCTCTGAGATTTTTCATTTTCAATTTTTCGAATTTGAAATTTTTGTCCTCGAGCGTATTTTGACGTGCTGATTCCGAATCTTTCAACGAAACTGTCGAAAACTCATCAGAAATATTTTTGGCGGCAAAAAAAACATCCAAAAACTGATTTAGAGCTGACCAACTCGATAACGGTTAAAGATAAACAAATTCTGCGAACGCCAATCGATTCAGAATGGTCGAATTAGTATATATTGTGAATTTCGGTCAATCAAAAAAATTAAAAATTACTCGAAAAAAGTTGCAAGGGGTTCACCCCTAAAAATCATGAAAAATACTAAGTCGTCACATCGACTTGAAATTTGCACTGTATACGTAAAATTTCATGCTCATTCCGAAAATGATTGATTTTCACGTGCTCAGATAAAAGATTTAGCCGGAAAATGGTGTTTAAGGTAGAAAATCCAATTCTCTGAGATTTTTCATTTTCAATTTTTCGAATTTGATATTTTTGTCCTCGAGCGTATTTTGACGTGCTGATTCCGAATCTTTCAACGAAACTGTCGAAAACTCATCAGAAATATTTTTGGCGGCAAAAAACCCATCTCAAAACTGACTTAGAGCTGACCAACTCAGAATGACAGAATTAGTATATACTGAAAATTTGAACGACAAAAATTAACGGACAAAAAATTAACATGTACGTGATCAATATGATACAAGTCCGTATAAGCCGATAGATTTTAGGAAACTCGACCGGCTCAAACGATATAAGTGAACTTATACCATGCGGACCTGTCTGAAATTGCAAGTTGGGACTTATACCAAATTATTTCTCATGTTACCGTGTAGATAAAGCTATATCAATGTGGCCATATGAGAATAAACAACCTTATTTGTCAACGGGCGTAGTAAACTCATTTTGACCAAATTTGGATTTATACCCTTTTGCACCCCCCCCCCCCCCAATTCTGGGTTTCACGTTTTCAATTTTGAATTCTGAACTCTGGATTTCACACTTCGGAATTTGCCTGGGTTCAAGTGTATATTTTAGTATTCTTAAAAAATGTGTTGTGTACTGAAAAATTTAGATCTCATCTCATCTTATCTTTGAGATTGATTAATCGCTATGACAAAAGTAATTTGTGTATTGATTTCTGATATCAGCATATCATAAGAGGAAACCCCTCGTATCCATAAGCAAGAAATGGAGAGCAAGATATTCTTTCATTCAAATCCTTAAAACACATTTAAAAAAGTCTAGCGACTCCTTGATAAGATCCATGAGATACACCTACCTACCTGCCTAAAAACACAGTTATTATGGTAATAAGTGTTAATATAAACAATTTCAGAATACTCGAGGTGTATGTATTCTCTCCTGCATAATAATGGTTTGAAATTAAGACGGAAGTTGATGATTCCTGTGTGATCCATTCCTCTGTAAGTCAGATGAATATTACGAGAGTACCGTTGGACGACGACGTCAAAAGAGGCATCACCACGGAATCTTCGTCGACGTGTGTGGAGGCCAACGACCTTGAACATTCTCGGCAATCACGAATCCTCAGGATTCTGGTAAGGACCATTTTTGGTATATACAGCGCGGACACTCGAAATTGTCGCTGGTGAACAGTAAAAATTGCTACGAACGTACAGAATGGTTCAGATTATACATTTTACGTCCTTCATAGTATATTTAATTCATTACTAGTTCAGTTTTTGTAATTTGTCAGTTGTCACTCGTCACCTGTCACTTATCATTCGTCACCTGTCACTTATCATTCGTCACCTGTCACTTGTGATTATCGTCACCGGTAAGTTGTCATCAATCACTTGTCACATTGACGTACGTAGTCTTGTCGCCGGTCATCCGCAACCAATCATTCACCTTGAACCATCTACCAACTATCACCAGACACCTATCAACTGTTTCTTGCCATTCGTTCCGTGTCCCTTGTCATTATCGACACCTGTCACTTGTCATCCACCTCTCTTCACTTGCTATATTCAAAATATTATGTCTCTCATAGGACATCCGGGGATTTTCTAGAAATAAACATGGCACTTATTTGAATTCATTACTAGTTTTGGTTTTTGGAATTGGAAGGATTAGTAGATTATTAGTGATTTGACGTGTAACGTGATGAGCCGTAGTACTGGAAAACGTACACTTCAGTTCGAAAAGCTCTCTATAGGAGTATCTAGGGTAAATTTTGCATATATTCTTAACAGCACGTTCTTGTATGACTAAAACTGAATTCAGCAAAGTATCATTACATTCCCCCCAAAATGTTATACGATATCTAAGGTGGGCATAGTAAACCATACTGGCTGGCATGAGGGCTCTATTATGCCATCAAAAGGACTCTATTGTGCCATCAAACGGCTCTATTGTGCCATCAAACGGCTCTATTGTGCCATCAAGGGCTCTCTATTGTGCCATCAAGGGCTCTATTGCGCCATCAAGGGTTATGTTGTGCCATTAAGGGCTCTATTGTGCCATCAAGGGCTCTATTATGTCATCAAGTGCTCTATTGCGCCATCAAGGGCTCTGTTGTGCCATAAAGGGCTCTGTTGTGCCATCAAGGGCTCTGTTGTGCCATCAAGTGCTCTATTGCGCCATCAAAGGCTCTGTTGTTCCATCAAGGGCTCTATTGCGCCATCAAGGGTTATGTTGTGCCATTAAGGGCTCTATTGTGCCATCAAGGTCTCTATTGTGTCATCAAGTGCTCTATTGCGCCATCAAGGGCTCTGTTGTGCCATCAAGGGCTCTGTTGTGCCATCAAGGGCTCTGTTGTGCCATCAAGGGCTCTGTTGTGCCATCAAGGGCTCTATTGTGCCATCAAGGGCTCTATTGTGCCATCAAGGGCTCTGTTGTGCAATCAAGGGCTTGATTGTGCCATCAAGGGCTCTGTTGCGCCATCAAGGGCTCTATTGTGTCATCAAGTGCTCTATTGCGCCATCAAAGGCTCTGTTGTGCCATCAAGGGATCTATTGTGCCATCAAGGGCTCTATTGTGCCATCAAGGTCTCTATTGTGTCATCAAGTGCTCTATTGCGCCATCAAAGGCTCTGTTGCGCCATCAAGGGCTCTATTGTGTCATCAAGTGCTCTATTGCGCCATCAAAGGCTCTGTTGTGCCAACAAGGGATCTATTGTGCCATCAAGGGCTCTATTGTGCCATCAAGGTCTCTATTGTGTCATCAAGTGCTCTATTGCGCCATCAAGGGCTCTATTGTGCCATCAAGGGCTCTGTTGTGCAATCAAGGGCTTGATTGTGCCATCAAGGGCTCTGTTGCGCCATCAAGGGCTCTATTGTGTCATCAAGTGCTCTATTGCGCCATCAAAGGCTCTGTTGTGCCATCAAGGGATCTATTGTGCCATCAAGGGCTCTATTGTGCCATCAAGGTCTCTATTGTGTCATCAAGTGCTCTATTGCGCCATCAAAGGCTCTGTTGCGCCATCAAGGGCTCTATTGTGCCATCAAGGGCTCTATTGTGCCATCAAGGGCTCTGTTGTGCAATCAAGGGCTTGATTGTGCCATCAAGGGCTCTGTTGCGCCATCAAGGGCTCTATTGTGTCATCAAGTGCTCTATTGCGCCATCAAAGGCTCTGTTGTGCCATCAAGGGATCTATTGTGCCATCAAGGGCTCTATTGTGCCATCAAGGGCTCTATTGTGTCATCAAGTGCTCTATTGCGCCATCAAAGGCTCTGTTGTGCCATCAAGGGATCTATTGTGCCATCAAGGGCTCTATTGTGCCATCAAGGTCTCTATTGTGTCATCAAGTGCTCTATTGCGCCATCAAAGGCTCTGTTGCGCCATCAAGGGCTCTATTGTGTCATCAAGTGCTCTATTGCGCCATCAAAGGCTCTGTTGTGCCAACAAGGGATCTATTGCGCCATCAAGGGCTCTATTGTGCCATCAAGGGCTCTGTTGTGCAATCAAGGGCTTGATTGTGCCATCAAGGGCTCTGTTGCGCCATCAAGGGCTCTATTGTGTCATCAAGTGCTCTATTGCGCCATCAAAGGCTCTGTTGTGCCATCAAGGGATCTATTGTGCCATCAAGGGCTCTATTGTGCCATCAAGGTCTCTATTGTGTCATCAAGTGCTCTATTGCGCCATCAAAGGCTCTGTTGCGCCATCAAGGGCTCTATTGTGCCATCAAGGGCTCTATTGTGCCATCAAGGGCTCTGTTGTGCAATCAAGGGCTTGATTGTGCCATCAAGGGCTCTGTTGCGCCATCAAGGGCTCTATTGTGTCATCAAGTGCTCTATTGCGCCATCAAAGGC
Organism: Chrysolina haemoptera; assembly: GCA_958298965.1. Classification (NCBI taxonomy): domain Eukaryota; kingdom Metazoa; phylum Arthropoda; class Insecta; order Coleoptera; family Chrysomelidae; genus Chrysolina; species Chrysolina haemoptera. The sequence goes on along the minus strand of OY282594.1, from coordinate 1,884,153 downwards.
TCTGTTGTGCCATCAAGGGATCTATTGTGCCATCAAGGGCTCTATTGTGCCATCAAGGGCTCTATTGTGTCATCAAGTGCTCTATTGCGCCATCAAAGGCTCTGTTGCGCCATCAAGGGCTCTATTGTGCCATCAAGGGCTCTATTGTGCCATCAAGGGCTCTGTTGTGCAATCAAGGGCTTGATTGTGCCATCAAGGGCTCTGTTGCGCCATCAAGGGCTCTATTGTGTCATCAAGTGCTCTATTGCGCCATCAAAGGCTCTGTTGTGCCATCAAGGGATCTATTGTGCCATCAAGGGCTCTATTGTGCCATCAAGGTCTCTATTGTGTCATCAAGTGCTCTATTGCGCCATCAAGGGCTCTGTTGCGCCATCAAGGGCTCTATTGTGCCATCAAGGGCTCTATTGTGCCATCAAGGGCTCTGTTGTGCAATCAAGGGCTTGATTGTGCCATCAAGGGCTCTGTTGCGCCATCAAGGGCTCTATTGTGTCATCAAGTGCTCTATTGCGCCATCAAAGGCTCTGTTGTGCCATCAAGGGATCTATTGTGCCATCAAGGGCTCTATTGTGCCATCAAGGTCTCTATTGTGTCATCAAGTGCTCTATTGCGCCATCAAAGGCTCTGTTGCGCCATCAAGGGCTCTATTGTGTCATCAAGTGCTCTATTGCGCCATCAAAGGCTCTGTTGTGCCATCAAGGGATCTATTGTGCCATCAAGGGCTCTATTGTGCCATCAAGGTCTCTATTGTGTCATCAAGTGCTCTATTGCGCCATCAAGGGCTCTATTGTGCCACCAAGGGCTCTTTTGTGCCATCAAGGGCTCTATTGTACCATCAAGGGCTCTATTGTGTCATCAAGGGCTCTATTGTGCCATCAAGGGCTCTATTGTGTCATCAAGTGCTCTATTGCGCCATCAAGGGATCTATTGTGCCACCAAGAGTTCTATTGTGCCATCAAGGGCTCTGTTGTGCCATCAAGGGCTCTATTGTGCCATCAAGGGCTCTATTGTGTCAACAAGGGATCTATTGTGCCACCAAGAGTTCTATTGTGCCATCAAGGGCTCTGTTGTGCCATCAAGGGCTCTATTGTGCCATCAAGGGCTCTATTGTGCCACCAAGGGCTCTTTTGTGCCATCAAGGGCTCTATTGTACCATCAAGGGCTCTATTGTGTCATCAAGGGCTCTATTGTGCCATCAAGGGCTCTATTGTGTCATCAAGTGCTCTATTGCGCCATCAAGGGCTCTATTGTGCCACCAAGGGCTCTTTTGTGCCATCAAGGGCTCTATTGTACCATCAAGGGCTCTATTGTGTCATCAAGGGCTCTATTGTGCCATCAAGGGCTCTATTGTGTCATCAAGTGCTCTATTGCGCCATCAAGGGATCTATTGTGCCACCAAGAGTTCTATTGTGCCATCAAGGGCTCTGTTGTGCCATCAAGGGCTCTATTGTGCCATCAAGGGCTCTATTGTGTCAACAAGGGATCTATTGTGCCACCAAGAGTTCTATTGTGCCATCAAGGGCTCTGTTGTGCCATCAAGGGCTCTATTGTGCCATCAAGGGCTCTATTGTGCCACCAAGGGCTCTTTTGTGCCATCAAGGGCTCTATTGTACCATCAAGGGCTCTATTGTGTCATCAAGGGCTCTATTGTGCCATCAAGGGCTCTATTGTGTCATCAAGTGCTCTATTGCGCCATCAAGGGATCTATTGTGCCACCAAGAGTTCTATTGTGCCATCAAGGGCTCTGTTGTGCCATCAAGGGCTCTATTGTGTCAACAAGGGTTCTATTGTGCCATCAAGGGCTCTATTGTGTCATCAAGTGCTCTATTGCACCATCAAGGGCTCTGTTGTGCAATCAAGGGCTCTGTTGTGCAATCAAGGGCTCTATTGTGCCATGAAGGGCTGTATTGTGTCATCAAGTGCTCTATTGCACCATCAAGGGCTCTGTTGTGCAATCAAGGGCTCTATTGTGCCATCAAGGGCTCTATGGTGTCATCAAGGGCTCTATTGTGCCATCAAGGGCTCTATTGCGCCATCAAGGGCTCTGTTGTGCCACCAAGGGCTCTATTGTGCCATCAAGTGCAAGCGGTAACTAGCCCTCGTACACCAAATTTTCATCAGTAATGTTTGTACAGTGTCCCTCGGAATGCGTTTCTCTGGCTGCACTATTATTATAACAATGATAACGGTTTATGAGAATTTAAAATTTCTCTTTGTGTAATTCAATTCTATAAGTCACAAGTCTCATTGCACATGTAATCTAGCTCTAACACCTTTGTGTTGGTTCAAGTAACGGTCCTTCTTTATCGACTCAGTAAATTTTCCAAATCACGTCCCCAATCGACTTTGAAACTGGAATATAAGCGATATATACCGTAAGAAGCGACCGATATCGATCCTTACAAAATTCAGAGTGAAGTAGTTGCCAGTCGGTCTCAGTTGAGTAAGTTCTTCTTTTCGGGTAATCAGTGTGTTTATGAACTTTGGCTTTCAATTTCAAAACTACGGGATTTTCTGAAAGGTGAGTAAATTTAACTACTATTCCACAGGAGTTGCTAAATTTTTGTTCAAATTTGGATTTTCTCTGGCACACGTATGATCCAATGTATTCAAAAATAATAATTTCAAACTGTAACAACATGATATGTTATAATTTTGATACTACTATAATATACTTCTGGAATTGATTTTTTCCCAAAATAGATGAGGAAAAGTTTCAATTAACTCAAAATGATAACCGCTGTTTTTTGTATGAATTGATTACTTTTATTGCGGAATTCCATTGCCTGGATTGTTCTGTGTTCTGGCGGCCTGAGTAAATGAGATAAACTTTTTAAGTCGTAAGGTAATCACCAGGACTATTGTGAAACTTACCACCGGAGTTGTTTTGAAACTATGAGATCATCGTACCTAGAACAAAAATAATCACGTTAGTTTATGCATCTAATGAATTAACTGGAATCAAAAGTCAAAACTCGAAGGATTATCGAAAATCAACCAAATGTTCAAATTACACTGAGGGTCATGTAGATGAGGAAGGAGGAGGAATACTGTTTCTGGCCGTGCACATTTTCAAATCCAGGGGCGGCGCTTTCCTACTGATACAAAAGTTAATTATTTTGTTACAGATTTCCAAATTTCACTTTTCCAATTTCTTTGGTGGTCTAAGATCACCCTGCATACAAATGAACAGTAACACAGTGCCCTGGAGAACTCCATATTTGATCTTGATGAGTCTCTCAGTACGCCATCTAGTGTGATCATTTGCATATTTTCAATAAGATATTCTTCGATGAGATGATTTGGAAGACCACTAATATAAATTTTTTCGTTCGATTCGTTGAGTATTGTTTATTTTCCTGCCTACTTTAATTTTAGGCATGCGGTTTAAATTTCAACTAATCTTCAAAATATAACTCTAGTTTGAAAATTGGAACATTCTCCATGAAAATTGAAAAATAAAAAATGTGATTGTTTTTGTATTATCTAATGGAAAACAACTATTTCCCCGGCTAAGCCACGCTGTACATTGAACTACATCTCATATATTGTGAAAAGACTCTAACTGACGAAAAAAATCAGGGTTTTTATGTCAACTTTCAATAGGTAAACATTAACTTATTAACAAAAGCATATAGTTACTTGAAGATCCATAATAATTATTTGAGTAGGAGACGATATACACAAACTTTTTTTCAACACCACAGTACCTTTCTCAAGTTACTATAAAAGTTTGTGAATCGTCTCCTGTTTGAACAGTAATACAATATTTTTAACTGTGGATAAAATCGAGTTTCTTTTTTCTCAGTGTAATCTATGACTGCAGCTGAATTCACATCCGTCTTCTTTAAAAATTCTTCCACCAATGAAAAAGGGCGTGTTATCTGATAACATCTACATGAACATCATCTTGTTTTCATTTCCCATTCCATATGTCTAATAAACCTTCTTGTAGAAGATCACGCATAAACGATTTGACATGATATTAATTGAATCGATTATGATCGTTAATAACCCACTAGAAGGTGAATTGAGCTTGTAAATGGGTCAGAACTGACGCCGCGTCGGCGCCGTGCAGACGCCATCGTGGGAGGAAAATATTCACCGTAAAAGTACTGTCAGATGGAATTCAAAGCAATCAGTTAGTGAATCGGCGAAAATCAATTTTGATGTATAGTCCGAGAGGATAAGAAGTTGATTATCAAATGACCTACTGAAAATCTATCTAACAAATAAGCAGCATTTGAAAATGAGTTCCTCAAAATTACCTAAAAACCAAAAAGTACCCATAAAGAAATGCTCACAACTGCCATTTCTCAAATGGCAACATGAGGTTGATATTTTTAATTTCAAACATATTGATATTTCAGATTTTCGATTTCGAGTTTTAAATTTGAAATTCTGAATTTTTTATTTAGATTTAAGTACATATTTTGGCCATTCCTATACAGTTTTGTGTTGTCTACTGAAGAACAAAGACCCGAAATATAAAAATATCTACCACCGCTAATATGCTTTAGTATTTCCGATCACGATCCCAGTTTTTTTTTGTTTTCGCGTTTAAACTGAAATGACTAGGATATTCATTACCCATAAAAATTTGCAAAATGAAAAATTAATTAAATGTTAGGTTAAATGCCTATTTGTCTTTCAGAGTTTTCCTCAATAACGAATTTTGATATAATAACAAAAGTGGACCCGAAAACGTAAACAATTTTCACTAGTTCTTATTATTCCGAATAAAAATAGATGATACTGGTAGCGCCATCTTATAAGAAGTAGCTGAACTATATTGCTGAAGACATTCTTTCACCTGAATGAATTCAATGAAGAGCTCTTAATTAGGGACACGCTACAGTTATCTTCTCTGAAAGAAATAAAATGTTGAATTCTTCACTTCAAAAAGTGGCCAGGTGAGAGCGGTGTCCACTGTCCATATAGTATGCGTCCTAGACTGGTAGAGACATATACATCAAAAAAATTGAAATACAGATAAGGATACTATAATTAAATCGATTCATTATGTTCTTTATAGAATCGATATTCTGATATAATGCATTATGGAACAGCATCTATTAAAAAAACACAAAATGCATTAACCAGACATTGATTATCATTAAATTTCGCAATTTATATACAAACAATGGTGAAAGAAAGTTTTGAAAACTACCGTTTAAATCAGAGCAACCTATCGTTGTTTTGGTGTTGAAGTCTCCAAAGTAAATACAACGAGAAGACTGGGCTCGTCGGATCAATCTCGATGACACAACGGTGGAACGACTAAATGGAATTATTCAATGATTCATGATCATATTTTCGGAATCAGCATTAAATTTTGAGTATATCGTTGGTAATTTCGAGTGAATCTGATGACTTTGGATTTTTGACCATTTTTAAAACCCTTTGATGTTTTTTCGGCTGAAAATTCATTTTGTGCCGATCGACTCGAAAATCACAGCATACACTAATTTCGGCATGCTGAATCGATTGGCGTTCGCAGAATTGTTCTATCTCGATTCGGTCGTCGGATGAAAATGTTATCTAGAGGTTGCAGGTGCCATTTTCCCCCCAAAAAGTTTTCTAATTTTTTTCTATGTTATATTCGTTGAATTCAATATTTTTTCTATATGCTGACCGAATTTGAAATGGATTGCTAGTCAAACATAGATTTGGTGGGCGTTTTAACGAACGTGTGCACTTTGAGTTGGACCGATTTTTAAATTTATCATTTTTCATTTTTCGAATAATGTGTCATGTTGAATTGATGGCGAAGAATACGGGAAAAATATTGAAAAAATTCCAGAATTTTCGGAAGTATTTTTCGTTGGCGGTTTTATGTGCTAGGATAGGATCCTAACGCACCTTTTACATTTATCGCATTTTTCGACTATAACGAGACACATTCGTTAAATACATAGGTATATAGAAAGAATGCTAGGAAAATTTCCTACAAGAGGATGTTATGGTTTGCTGGCCTAACAGTTCGCTTGTAGATGTTATAGGTGGTTTTGTGTGCTAGGATGCCGGAGTTTAGCGCATGTTTTACATTTATCGCATTTTGCGACCATAACGAAACACATTCGTTAAATACATAGGTATATAGAAAGAAAGCTAAGAAAATTTCCTACAAGAGAATGTTATCGTTTGCTGGCCTAACAGTTCGCTTGTAGGTGTTATAGGTGGTTTTATGTGCTGAGATGCCGGAGTTTAGCGCATGTTTTACATTTATCGCATTTTGCGACCATAACGAGACACATTCGTTAAATACATAGGTATATAGCACGAAAGCTAAGAAAAGTTATGACAAATCTAATTTTCGGCTCTGCCTGAACTTACAGTGGTGGATTAGCGCGAGCATGAAATGTGACGTTGGCGTTAAACCACGTTTTCTGAGAAAACGAACGTATTTCATAAGGTATTACTAAACATCATTCTTGTGAAGAATTGAATTATCTCTCAACCTATCGAAATCGTTTTTTGATAAATCTTATATTTTCTGAAATAACAACAAAAAAAATTATATTTTTTTCAAATGAAAAATTTTTAGGTTCCAACCTGATTTTTTGGTAAACAATTTTTTTACCAACAATACATGATGTCGACATGTCATGTGCCGAGTTTCAGAGTGCTACAATTCATTCTTCAGTTTTTACTCGAGTTTGTCTGTCGCTGGATTATAAGTGTATCGGGTACCTCCGATATACACTTCCCTTCAATTGCTGAGCAGTGTATTCATACCATAAAAAAAATCTGTGAGACGGCGCTAGCCAAACGCCAGTCCAAAACTAGCGTATGGCTTCTGTTTTTTGCTCTCCGGTGAATAATCGCATTACACATTAATAAAGAGCCTTCGTTCGATAATAAACTGGTCGTTAACACGTCTGCGATTTGGATAGAAACGATCAACAAAGCCATTAGAACGATATTGATAAATAAATAGATTTGCGCGACTTTTAAAGTACCGAGAGCAATCGACTGAGAAGAAGGCGTTCAGCATCAAGTGAAAAGAGTACGTTTTTTATTTGAGATAACGTATATCTGTAGCGAAACGTTTAGGCAACTCTCAATTATTTAAAAATTGATCATAATATACAGGGTGAACTAGCACCACTTAACGAAAATTTAATAGGGTACTAGCCTATCAAACAAAAGCGCAGGAGGGCCACTTCGACTTTAAAGTCAAAATATCGAGAAAAAAGTCGAAATTTTGGAGAAAAAAGGTGAAATTTCGAGTTTTTTCGGGAAATATCGAGTTTAATATCGATATTTCGACTTTTCGAATTAAAGTCGAAGTAATTAAATTTCGACATGATAGTCGAAATTTCAACATCAAATTCTAAATGTAAGACAAAAGTCGAAATTTCGATAAAAGATTCGAAATTTCGATAAAAAAGTCTAAATTTCGACATTATAGTCTAAATTTCAAAATTAAATTCGAAATTTCAAGAAAAAAGTCGAAATTTCAAGAAAAAACGACAGTGATGTCGAAATTTCGACTTTTTTCTCGAAATTTCAAGAAAAAACGACAGTGATGTCGAAATTTCGACTTTTTCCTCGAAATTTCGACTTTTTTCTCGAAATTTGGGATTGCCATGCAGTAATACTAATTGATTATGCGGCTAAGGGTAGAAAAATAACTAGGAGATACTATTCGACGTTACCGATCAAGGAGAAAAGACGTGGAAAGTTGTGTAAAGGTATTTCGTTTTTGCAGGACATTGCCTCTGCACACAAATCATATGTTGCCATGCAAACAATTCGTGATTCATCTTTATCTTCAACTGAAAAAAATAAAATGAACGGTCGTGAATTTTCTTTCAACGTAGAAGCCTGGTTTGCATAGCAAGATGAACATTTTTTTAAAAAGGTCTAAAGACGTTGCAGGTGCTCTGTAATAATTTTATTTTTTGAGAAAAGAGTATGTTAAAGATTTTGCATTAGTAGTTGTCTAAAAAATTTCAAATACATCCTCGTACTAGAATATTAATGAAAACGACAAGTGCCTTCCTAATGGACCCATTGTACTTCAGTTTGAATCAATATTCTGCAGAATAACAAAGTGCATTACAGCCTTGTACGCGACCTTGCGAATATGACCGGCACCGAAATCGACGACGGCGTCTGGTCTGCCAAAAACGCCGGGTCATGCTGGCTACAAGCTGCATCAATCGCGACGTTTTCCAGCTAAGAATCCACCTGATTTCCTCAAGTTACTTTCGCACCGTCCCGTCCGACAACGCTGCCAAATCATTACGGCAATTAATTGCACCGACTCGCTTCAAGGTCAAGAACCTTATTACTGCCGGTGATAGCTGTCGTTACGTGCGCCTTGACAATTTTTTTTTCAGTTCCGCCCTTGAGGGTGTGACACGTGATTACACGGTCCCTACTGTTTTGGTGTACAGGGTGAGCATCCTTCATGTTGGAATCGTTATTTTTCGAGTCACCCAATTGTACGAAAGACTCATACAAAGAGAGAAAAGGAAGGCATGGATGCGAACAAGTCGAGAGTACAGCTGAATGCTCACGACTGAACAAGATCTTGTCGAAAGTTAATTCTCTAAATCAGGGAAAGTATCACTGGAGATACACCTTGATATTCACTTTCTTGACTCTGGGGGAACGAATGAACCAGTCGCACCCCGGAGTGCACAAGTATCCGAGGCTAGAACCATAAGGATAACCTGGGACAAAGCGAAAGAGGTCATCACCTACAGGAAGGTAAAATGTGCTATAGCATCCTTTAGTCCATTCAAATCAACAGGGCCAGAAGAAATCGACTACTACTGCAGAGAAGAAATCGACTACTACTGCAGAGAAGAAATCGACTACTACTGCAGAGAAGAACTCGACTACTACTAGAGGAACAGACCTACTCAACGGACCTACTGATTCCTTACCTAGTCAGCCTGTTCAGGGTGAGCCAGGCCAACAGATACATGCCTAACACCTAGGTCTAGGCTGAGGCATTCAGACCAATTTGCCTTCCACTATTCGTGCTTACGATTGAAAAATTAGTTGATATGAATGTTCGAGATACTGATGCAGAGTATCCAATTTTCTCAGACTACCAGCATGCCTATATGAACCTGGAAAAACTTAGCCATAGCCTAGTCGGAAAACAATGGAGGTAGAAGCCACGTGATGCTGCCCCACTGTGTTGATACCTCGTGGTGGATAGCCTCCTCACAGACCAGAACCGGAGAGATATATTACCCATAGCTATGTTGATGATATCGTCTTAATGAAAAGTAAATAGGAGTCTGTATGGATCTGATGCGATCAGCCCTGACAGACGTACACACGTGGTGCAAGGTCTACACACAAAAAACCACCGTTGTCCCTTTCACAAGGAAGAGAGCCCTAGAGACCAATAGAGCCCTTCGAACCTCTGGTGGAAGCTTGCAGATGTCAGGACAGCCGGAATACCTGAGGTTAATCCTAGACTCGAAACCTGGATAAACCATCTGAAAAAAGTGGTGACAGGGGCAAGAACATCAGAGGGAAGCTGGTTAGTGGACTTTTTAAACATCTGAGATGCCGTCGGACAAACTAACCCTAACCTAATCCTGCATCATACTAGAAGGGGAAGTCGCATTAAAGACCATACCAATATGTCAAGAGGGCAAATCTGGTACACGGATGGATCTAAGACAAGCAATGTAGTAGGCCGAAATATAAGGAGAGAGACCGAGGCAAGACATTGGCCTAAACCTCGATACTCAAGCCTCTATATTCCAAGCCAATGTAATGGCTATTTCCGTTTGCACGAGATAGATTTTGAAGAGGGGTTCTAGAAGTCAAGCCATAGTCATTCTCTCAGACAGTCAATCGACGATTAAGGGCCTTCCATTATGCATGTTTTCTTCCAAACAAGTTTGGGAGACTCACAAAAACCTCCTAAGAGCACAGAACAAGGTGGCATTTGTGAAATTAGAGCGCATCAGCAAGAGCGAAGGCAGTAACAACTCTCATTGGACCGGAACCTGACTGTGGAATCCCATTTGGTAAAGCTAGCAGAACCACTTTGGAATTTTCAATTTCTTTTCAGGCCATGATTGTAGGTTAATTTTACGCTAATTTATTACCCTATTCCCGATTTTTTTCTCTTCAAATGTGGGAGTTAATAGTCAATAAAAATCTCTAACTTTTACTCGAACTACAAATACATATGTATGCATCAAATTATTAATTAGTATCTTGTTTTATCGGGTCTCAAATCATCTTCTGTTGTGACTTTGGACGATTTTATTGCATTGTTTACAGCCTCGATCAGCCAATTTATCCAAATTTCGCTTGTTGAGATATTTTTAGATCCATTATCACATACTGATGATAAATATATTCGAACGAGGACGAAATTAAAAAACATTTGACCTGGTCAATAGTCAAAGGCCACAAACAAATTAATTTATTGTATTTTTCGATATCTATTCCCAATTCTGCATATAAGTTGGTAAGTTTGTTTGTTCCACATCTGTCATAATTGGCAAAATACACACGCTTCATGAAATCATATGGAAAATATTTCTTCTTCTTCTTCTTCTTGTTCTTCTTCTTGTTCTTCTTCTTCTTTTTCTTCTTTTTCTTCTTCTTCTTCTTCGAGACCCCCGATTGAAAAAAACGCCACTGTATTCCATCAACTACCGCCATGTCTGATCATCATGTCAACTCATACCAAGTACGGAGGTTCAAACACAAGGTTCGCCGGTATCAAATTATATATAGTTAACTCCCACCGAGCGTATTGTTATGTTTGTTTCGAAACTTAACCATAGGAAGCACGTTTTTATGCGATAACAGCTAGAGTACTGGAAAATAATAGTAATTTGATGAAAAAGACTGATGCTGAAAATTGATATTGAATGCTGGTAGGTCCTGAGAAAGTATAGGGTGTATGCGGGGACACAGTCACTGTGTCTAGAGAAGATTGAAAGTCCATCACGTACAAACTTCGGGTTCAAATGCAAAGGTTTCTCAAACCAAATATACCAAAATAAAACTATTCTCCTAGAAAATTTTACGATCACAGTTAACAGACTGGTAGCCAGCCCGTGAAACAAGAGTTCGCGGGGGGTATTTAACAAACTGATAACCTTTTTGTATATAACAAACTGATATATTGTTCAAAGACAAAATGTTTTCGAGGAGAGAACGACAAAAATATCTCCGATGAATTTTCGACATTTTCGTTCAAAGATTCGGAATCAGCAAGTCAAAATACGTTTGAGGACAAAAATTTACAATTCGAATAATGAAAAATAAAAAAGTTCAAAAAATTATCTATCATGAAATACTCGACTTTTTTGTCCGTGGATTTTTTCCGTTGAAATTCCCAGCATATACTAATTCGGCCATTCTGAATTAATTGATTGGCGTTTGCAGAATTGATCTATCTATAACCGTTCTCGAGTTGGTCAGCTCTGAATCAGTTTTCAAATAGTATTTTTGGCGCCAAAAATATTTCTGAAGAGTTTTCGATATTTTCGTTCAAAGATTCGGAATCAGCAAGTCAAAATACATTCTGGGACAAAAATTTCAAATTTGAAAAATGAAAAATAAAAAAGTTCAAAAAAATTATCTATCGTGAAATACTCGACTTTTTTGTCCGTTGATTTTTTTCGTTCAAATTCTGAGTATATACTAATTTAGCCATTCTGAATTGATTGGCGTTCGCAGAATTCGTCTATCTCTAACCGTTCTCGAGTTGGTCAGCTCTGAATCAGTTTTCAAATGGTATTTTTGGCGCCAAAAATATTTCTGAAGAGTTTTCGATATTTTCGTTCAAAGATTCGGAATCAGCAAGTCGAAATACATTCTGGGACAAAAATTTCAAATTTGAAAAATGAAAAATAAAAAAGTTCAAAAAAATTATCTATCGTGAAAACTCGACTTTTTTGTCCGTCGATTTTTTTCGTTCAAATTCTGAGTATATACTAATTTAGCCATTCTGAATTGATTGGCGTTCGCAGAATTCATCTATCTCTAACCGTTCTCGAGTTGGTCAGCTCTGAATCAGTTTTCAAATGGTATTTTTGGCGCCAAAAATATTTCTGAAGAGTTTTCGATATTTTCGTTCAAAGATTCGGAATCAGCAAGTCGAAATACATTCTGGGACAAAAATTTCAAATTTGAAAAATGAAAAATAAAAAAGTTCAAAAAAATTATCTATCGTGAAATACTCGACTTTTTTGTCCGTCGATTTTTTTCGTTCAAATTCTGAGTATATACTAATTTAGCCATTCTGAATTGATTGGCGTTCGCAGAATTCGTCTATCTCTAACCGTTCTCGAGTTGGTCAGCTCTGAATCAGTTTTCAAATGGTATTTTTGGCGCCAAAAATATTTCTGAAGAGTTTTCGATATTTTCGTTCAAAGATTCGGAATCAGCAAGTCAAAATACATTCTGGGACAAAAATTTCAAATTTGAAAAATGAAAAATAAAAAAGTTCAAAAAAATTATCTATCGTGAAATACTCGACTTTTTTGTCCGTCGATTTTTTTCGTTCAAATTCTGAGTATATACTAATTTAGCCATTCTGAATTGATTGGCGTTCGCAGAATTCGTCTATCTCTAACCGTTCTCGAGTTGGTCAGCTCTGAATCAGTTTTCAAATGGTATTTTTGGCGCCAAAAATATTTCTGAAGAGTTTTCGATATTTTCGTTCAAAGATTCGGAATCAGCAAGTCAAAATACATTCTGGGACAAAAATTTCAAATTTGAAAAATGAAAAATAAAAAAGTTCAAAAAACTTATCTATCGTGAAATACTCGACTTTTTTGTCCGTCGATTTTTTTCGTTCAAATTCTGAGTATATACTAATTTAGCCATTCTGAATTGATTGGCGTTCGCAGAATTCGTCTATCTCTAACCGTTCTCGAGTTGGTCAGCTCTGAATCAGTTTTCAAATGGTTTTTTTGGCGCCAAAAATATTTCTGATGAGTTTTCTACATTTTCGTTGAAAGATTCGGAATCAGCACGTCAAAATACATTCTGAGACAAAAATTTCAAATTTGAAAAATGATAAATAAAAAAGTTCAAAAAAAATATCTATTGTGATATACTCGACTTTTTTGTCCGTCGATTTTTTTTCGTTCAAATTCTCAGTATCTGCTACTTTGGCCATTCTGAATTGATTGGTGTTCGCAGAATTCGTCTATCTCTAACCGTTCTCGAGTTGGTCAGCTCTGAATCAGTTTTCAAATGTTTTTTTTGGCGCCAAAAATATTTCTGATGAGTTTTCGACATTTTCGTTGAAAGATTCGGAATCAGCACGTCAAAATACATTCTGAGACAAAAATTTCAAATTTGAAAAATGATAAATAAAAAAGTTCAAAAAAATTATCTATCGTGATATACTCGACTTTTTTGTCCGTCGATTTTTTTTCGTTCAAATTCTCAGTATCTACTAATTTGGCCATTTTGAATTGATTGGCGTTCGCAGAATTCCTCTATCTCTAACCGTTCTCGAGTTGGTCAGCTCTGAATCAGTTTTCAAATGGTTTTTTTGGCGCCAAAAATATTTTTGATGAGTTTTCGACATTTTCGTTGAAAGATTCGGAATCAGCACGTCAAAATACATTCTGAGACAAAAATTTCAAATTTGAAAAATGAAAAATAAAAAAGTTCAAAAAAATTATCTATCGTGATATACTCGACTTTTTTGTCCGTCGATTTTTTTTCGTTCAAATTCTCAGTATCTACTAATTTGGCCATTCTGAATTGATTGGCGTTCGCAGAATTCGTCTATCTCTAACCGTTCTCGAGTTGGTCAGCTCTGAATCAGTTTTCAAATGGTATTTTTGGCGCCAAAAATATTTCTGAAGAGTTTTCGATATTTTCGTTCAAAGATTCGGAATCAGCAAGTCAAAATACATTCTGGGACAAAAATTTCAAATTTGAAAAATGAAAAATAAAAAAGTTCAAAAAAATTATCTATCGTGAAATACTCGACTTTTTTGTCCGTCGATTTTTTTCGTTCAAATTCTGAGTATATACTAATTTAGCCATTCTGAATTGATTGGCGTTCGCAGAATTCGTCTATCTCTAACCGTTCTCGAGTTGGTCAGCTCTGAATCAGTTTTCAAATGGTTTTTTTGGCGCCAAAAATATTTCTGAAGAGTTTTCGATATTTTCGTTCAAAGATTCGGAATCAGCAAGTCAAAATACATTCTGGGACAAAAATTTCAAATTTGAAAAATGATAAATAAAAAAGTTCAAAAAAATTATCTATCGTGATATACTCGACTTTTTTGTCCGTCGATTTTTTTCGTTCAAATTCTGAGTATATACTAATTCAGCCATTCTGAATTGATTGGCGTTCGCAGAATTCGTCTATCTCTAACCGTTCTCGAGTTGGTCAGCTCTGAATCAGTTTTCAAATGGTATTTTTGGCGCCAAATATATTTCTCAAGAGTTTTCGATATTTTCGTTCAAAGATTCGGAATCAGCAAGTCAAAATACATTCTGGGACAAAAATTTCAAATTTGAAAAATGAAAAATAAAAAAGTTCAAAAAAATTATCTATCGTGAAATACTCGACTTTTTTGTCCGTCGATTTTTTTCGTTCCAATTCTGAGTATATACTAATTTAGCCATTCTGAATTGATTGGCGTTCGCAGAATTCGTCTATCTCTAACCGTTCTCGAGTTGGTCAGCTCTGAATCAGTTTTCAAATGTTTTTTTTGGCGCCAAAAATATTTCTGATGAGTTTTTGACATTTTCGTTGAAAGATTCGGAATCAGCACGTCAAAATACATTCTGAGACAAAAATTTCAAATTTGAAAAATGATAAATAAAAAAGTTCAAAAAAATTATCTATTGTGATATACTCGACTTTTTTGTCCGTCGATTTTTTTTCGTTCAAATTCTCAGTATCTACTACTTTGGCCATTCTGAATTGATTGGTGTTCGCAGAATTCGTCTGTCTCTAACCGTTCTCGAGTTGGTCAGTTCTGAATCAGTTTTCAAATGGTTTTTTTGGCGCCAAAAATATTTCTGATGGGTTTTCGACATTTTCGTTGAAAGATTCGGAATCAGCACGTCAAAATACATTCTGAGACAAAAATTTCAAATTTGAAAAATGATAAATAAAAAAGTTCAAAAAAATTATCTATCGTGATATACTCGACTTTTTTGTCCGTCGATTTTTTTTCGTTCAAATTCTCAGTATCTACTAATTTGGCCATTTTGAATTGATTGGCATTCGCAGAATTCCTCTATCTCTAACCGTTCTCGAGTTGGTCAGCTCTGAATCAGTTTTCAAATGGTTTTTTTGGCGCCAAAAATATTTTTGATGAGTTTTCGACATTTTCGTTGAAAGATTCGGAATCAGCACGTCAAAATACATTCTGAGACAAAAATTTCAAATTTGAAAAATGAAAAATAAAAAAGTTCAAAAAAATTATCTATCGTGATATACTCGACTTTTTTGTCCGTCGATTTTTTTTCGTTCAAATTCTCGGTATCTACTAATTTGGCCATTCTGAATTGATTGGTGTTCGCAGAATTCGTCTATCTCTAACCGTTCTCGAGTTGGTCGGCTCTGAATCAGTTTTCAAATGGTTTTTTTTGGCGCCAAAAATATTTCTGATGAGTTTTCGACATTTTCGTTGAAAGATTCGGAATCAGCACGTCAAAATACATTCTGAGACAAAAATTTCAAATTTGAAAAATGATAAATAAAAAAGTTCATAAAAATTATCTATGGTGATATACTCGACTTTTTTGTCCGTCGATTTTTTTTCGTTCAAATTCTCAGTATCTACTAATTTGGCCATTCTGAATTGATTGGCGTTCGCAGAATTCGTCTATCTCTAACCGTTCTCGAGTTGGTCAGCTCTGAATCAGTTTTCAAATGGTTTTTTTGGCGCCAAAAATATTTCTGATGAGTTTTCGACATTTTCGTTGAAAGATTCGGAATCAGCACGTCAAAATACATTCTGAGACAAAAATTTCAAATTTGAAAAATGATAAATAAAAAAGTTCAAAAAAATTATCTATCGTGATATACTCGACTTTTTTGTCCGTCGATTTTTTTTCGTTCAAATTCTCAGTATCTACTAATTTGGCCATTCTGAATTGATTGGTGTTCGCAGAATTCGTCTATCTCTAACCGTTCTCGAGTTGGTCAGCTCTGAATCAATTTTCAAATGGTTTTTTTGGCGCCAAAAATATTTCTGACGAGTTTTCGACATTTTCGTTGAAAGATTCGGAATCAGCACGTCAAAATACATTCTGAGACAAAAATTTCAAATTTGAAAAATGATAAATAAAAAAGTTCAAAAAAATTATCTATCGTGATATACTCGACTTTTTTGTCCGTCGATTTTTTTTCGTTCAAATTCTCAGTATCTACTAATTTGGCCATTTTGAATTGATTGGCGTTCGCAGAATACATCTATCTCTAACCGTACTCGAGTTGGTCAGCTCTGAATCAGTTTTCAAATGGTTTTTTTGGCGCCAAAAATATTTTTGATGAGTTTTCGACATTTTCGTTGAAAAATTCGGAATCAGCACGTCAAAATACATTCTGAGACAAAAATTTCAAATTTGAAAAATGATAAATAAAAAAGTTCAAAAAAATTATCTATCGTGATATACTCGACTTTTTTGTCCGTCGATTTTTTTTTCGTGCAAATTCTCACTATCTACTAATTTGGCCATTCTGAATTGATTGGTGTTCGCAGAATTCGTCTATCTCTAACCGTTCTCGAGTTGGTCAGCTCTGAATCAGTTTTCAAATAGTTTTTTTGGCGCCAAAAATATTTCTGATGAGTTTTCGCCATTTTCGTTGAAAGATTCGGAATCAGCACGTCAAAATACATTCTGAGACAAAAATTTCAAATTTGAAAAATGATAAATAAAAAAGTTCAAAAAAATTATCTATCGTGATATACTCGACTTTTTTGTCCGTCGATTTTTTTCGTTCAAATTCTCAGTATCTACTAATTTGGCCATTTTGAATTGATTGGCGTTCGCAGAATTCATCTATCTCTAACCGTTCTCAAGTTGGTCAGCTCTGAATCAGTTTTCAAATGGTTTTTTTGGCGCCAAAAATATTTTTGATGAGTTTTCGACATTTTCGTTGAAAGATTCGGAATCAGCACGTCAAAATACATTCTGAGACAAAAATTTCAAATTTGAAAAATGACAAATAAAAAAGTTCAAAAAAATTATCTATCGTGATATACTCGACTTTTTTGTCCGTCAATTTTTTTCGTTCAAATTCTCAGTATATACTAATTTGGCCATTCTGAATTGATTGGCGTTCGCAGAATTCGTCTATCTCTAACCGTTCTCGAGTTGGTCAGCTCTGATTCAGTTTTCAAATGGTTTTTTTGGCGCCAAAAACATTTCTGATGAGTTTTCGACATTTTTGTTCGAAGATTCGGAATCAGCATGTCAAAATACATTCTGGGACAAAAATTTCAAATTTGAAAAATGAAAAATAAAAAAGTTCAAAAAAATTATCTATCGTGATATACTCGACTTTTTTGTCCGTCGATTTTTTTTCGTTCAAATTCTCAGTGTATACTGATTCGGCCAGTTTGAAACAATTGGCGTTCGCAGAATTGGTATATCTCTAACCGTTCTCGAGTTGGTCACTTCTGATTCAGTTTTCAAATGGTTTTTTTGGCGACAAAAATATTTCTGATAAGTTTTCGACATTTTCGTTGAAAGATTCGGACTCAGCACGTCCGAATACATTCTGGGACAAAAATTTCAAATTTGAAAAATGAAAAATAAAAAAGTTAAAGAATCATCTTTTATAAAATACTCGACTTTTTTGTCCGTGGATTTTTTTCGTTCAAATTCTCAGTATATACTAATTCAGCCATTCTGAAACGATTGGCGTTCGCAGAATTCGTCTATCTCTAACCGTTCTCGAGTTGGTCAGCTCTGATTCAGCTTTCAAATGGTTTTTTTGGCGCCAAAAACATTTCTGATGAGTTTTCGACATTTTTGTTCGAAGATTCGGAATCAGCATGTCAAAATACATTCTGGGACAAAAATTTCAAATTTGAAAAATGAAAAATAAAAAAGTTCAAAAAAATTATCTATCGTGATATACTCGACTTTTTTGTCCGTCGATTTTTTTCGTTCAAATTCTCAGTGTATACTAATTCGGCCATTTTGAAACAATTGGCGTTCGCAGAATTGGTATATCTCTAACCGTTCTCGAGTTGGTCACCTCTGATTCAGTTTTCAAATAGTTTTTTTGGCGACAAAAATATTTCTGATAAGTTTTCGACATTTTCGTTGAAAGATTCGGACTCAGCACGTCGGAATACATTCTGGGACAAAAATTTCAAATTTGAAAAATGAAAAATAAAAAAGTAAAAAAATCATCTTTTATAAAATACTCGACTTTTTTGTCCGTGGATTTTTTTCGTTCAAATTCTCAGTATATACTAATTTAGCCATTCTGAAACGATTGGCGTTCGCAGAATTCGTCTATCTCTAACCGTTCTCGAGTTGGTCAGCTCTGATTCAGTTTTCAAATGGTTTTTTTGGCGCCAAAAACATTTCTGATGAGTTTTCGACATTTTTGTTCGAAGATTCGGAATCAGCATGTCAAAATACATTCTGGGACAAAAATTTCAAATTTGAAAAATGAAAAATAAAAAAGTTCAAAAAAATTATCTATCGTGATATACTCGACTTTTTTGTCCGTCGATTTTTTTCGTTCAAATTCTCAGTGTATACTAATTCGGCCATTTTGAAACAATTGGCGTTCGCAGAATTGGTATATCTCTAACCGTTCTCGAGTTGGTCACCTCTGATTCAGTTTTCAAATGGTTTTTTTGGCGACAAAAATATTTCTGATAAGTTTTCGACATTTTCGTTGAAAGATTCGGACTCAGCACGTCGGAATACATTCTGTGACAAAAATTTCAAATTTGAAAAATGAAAAATAAAAAAGTTAAAAAATCATCTTTTATAAAATACTCGACTTTTTTGTCCGTGGATTTTTTTCGTTCAAATTCTCAGTATATACTAATTCAGCCATTCTGAAACGATTGGCGTTCGCAGTATTCGTCTATCTCTAACCGTTCTCGAGTTAGTCAGCTCTGAATCAGTTTTCAAATGGTTTTTTTGGGCGCCAAAAATATTTCTGATAAGTTTTCGACATTTTCGTTCAAAGATTCGGAATCAGCACGTCAAAATACATTCTGGGACAAAAATTTCAAATTTGAAAAATGAAAAATAAAAAAGTTAAAGAATCATCTTTTATAAAATACTCGACTTTTTTGTCCGTGGATTTTTTTCGTTCAAATTCTCAGTATATACTAATTCAGCCATTCTGAAACGATTGGCGTTCGCAGAATTCGTCTATCTCTAACCGTTCTCGAGTTGGTCAGCTCTGATTCAGCTTTCAAATGGTTTTTTTGGCGCCAAAAACATTTCTGATGAGTTTTCGACATTTTTGTTCGAAGATTCGGAATCAGCATGTCAAAATACATTCTGGGACAAAAATTTCAAATTTGAAAAATGAAAAATAAAAAAGTTCAAAAAAATTATCTATCGTGATATACTCGACTTTTTTGTCCGTCGATTTTTTTCGTTCAAATTCTCAGTGTATACTAATTCGGCCATTTTGAAACAATTGGCGTTCGCAGAATTGGTATATCTCTAACCGTTCTCGAGTTGGTCAACTCTGAATCAGTTTTTCAAATGAAAATTGAAATGTTGTTGAAATCCGTTTACATCGTTTTCGTTGCAACGCCACTGATCAAGAGCACATGACGAAATGCATCGTAAAGTGACTAACGACCATAATTCATGTTATCATGAAACTCATGAAAGAGAAAACTCCGGCATGATCTAGATTGCGATCAATCGTGGTAATAATTCTAACGATGCCCGGAGATTAACAATTCATATTCTGCTCGAATTGAATGATTATCTAATCGCAGCGTGTTTCTCTTCGGAAAAAGCTGCCACCGCCAAATTGCATCAGAGTGACCTCGTCGATATCCTCGGCAGTGAGATTAACAATCAGTTTCCGCCGAGCTAATTGGCCAATTCGGATCTTAATATAGAGTTTTTTCTACGAGTAGGAAATGTACAACTGTCAAAAAAAATAACCAATTCATATTTTTTTGCAAATATGAAATGAATTTGGCATATTTTTATTGATTCATTATTCGAACAAAGTTCGAAGAGTATGCCGGAGAGTTGAGTTTCAAACAAATGAAACGAATAATTTCAACAGAGTCGAAATCCCTTTCTCTTCACACTATCCCGCAAAATGGAAAATTTGAAGCGAATATTAAAATAACATATTCATCGAGGTCAATATTATTATTATCAATGTTGACTTGCCTTTCGAATAACTAGTCCATCGAAGTGACTTTTCATTTTCTTAGATTTGTATTCAAAATGAATAAACAAGCCTCGTGAAGCAACGAATACCTTTTTTTTCTTTGAACTATGTCAAGGAAATCTCATATTTGCACTATCCACGATTTTCTCCGTTCAATCTCCATCACTTTTCATTTCTACTTAAATTAAATTTATAGTTATCAAGAATTCGTTATCTGGATAGATGCCCAATTTCACAAATTTCATTAATTATTGTTGTCAACTAGTTTCTGACGGCCAAACAGCCACAGCTACCTTGGATTACATAGTGTAGATTAGGTCCAATAGTTCCTCAGAGGTATTTGCTATTATTTTGAATATATTCGCCGCGATAGTTTGGAATTTTGATAATACCTATTTCATAGTAAGAATGCTAAGAATGTTATTGGTGAAACATTTGTACATCAGATATTTATAGGTTATTAGTTGCCAAAGAAAATGAGAACTGGCTTTATGACAGGATTTCGTTATTATTCGGATCTGTCACTATTGTTGCATGAAACTGTCGGTTGCCTAGCAGCAGCTGTTAAAAAAAAGTGCACTTTTTTACGCTTCTCCGTTTAATAATGAAATCGTATGTTGATAGTGAAAGACTGTAATAGTTTACGCACACAAACCACACAAAAAAAGTGGACTTTTTTTGACAGCTGTAGAATAAAACTATCAAGTATAGTTTGCGACTGCAACTACTTCCACACAGTTAGTTCAACATAATATTATCAATTTCGCACTTCACTCTAGCTCCGGATGTCAAGCAAGCAAGAAAGAATCTCTTTTTGATAAGGTACGCAGTTTTGCATCTTGTTGATCAAAAGTATAAGTAGATCAAATCAGTGGAAAATTGTCTCAAAATTGGACATTACAAAAAAATTGGTAATTTCCTGTAATGGCCATCAATCTTTTCGAAGATTTTCAAAAACACAAGTTATGTCAAAAGTGCTTTACATAGATTTGGATACCTGCTCGGTTGGCTACAAATATGGAAAACTTCTTCATTTTTAATAGCTCAGAAAATGTTATTACTGCTGAAAGTTAGTGCATTTGTTTTTTAGGCATGTAGTTTGGAGAAATACCTGCCATGATATCAATTGAAAAAACGTTACTAGCACGCTATTCATTAGAATAACCACCTGCCGAAACTACATCCTGCCTTTATCTGCATACCTCACAGAACGAGAACATTACAAGACTTCCAGACGAAAGTGACTGAACTTTACCTTATTGTAAGGTGAGAAACGTGTCGTTTTTGTTTCCACTGGCAGGTTCAGCCTTCATCGCGGTCTACCAGATTCGAAACAATGATGGGTAAATTAATTTCCAACCTCGTACAACCAACAGGTCAGCAAGTGCTTCAAACAAAAAAACAAGTTGTTTACTTTTGTGTTTGGGTTGGAAGAATCAAGTTCAAGAATTTTTGCCGGAGAGTCAAATGAATGAAATTGCATCTGACAGATATTTGTGCAACGTTCTTCCAAGAAGACCCAATTACAAATGCTAATTGTAGTTAAACGGTATATTATCCTTTATTTGGCTGGGGAAGTACAGTGGATTATAATTCATTGGGCTAGAGCAGGACGACTTTAATATTGTCCGACCTACCCTGTCACTGACGAGAGGCAAGAGCCTCGAGACGCGTCTACAGGTGGTCTTCCCCAGCCAAATGAAGGATAATCTGCTGTAATGTAGATTTACTTACGCATAGCTCAAGTTACATCATGTACATTTACATAATCTGTTTTTACAGTGTACTTACAGTTTATGAAAGACCATTTCCATGCCAAATAATTGTGTAGGAAATTTCTACACCGATTGTACTAAGATGGTCACAAAATTGATATTCGAATACTTTAAATGCGAAGTAAGTAACTCTAATTGCACGATAATTATCCATGTAGTTGTACACACAACTTTTTATCAAGGACACATTCACCAAATGTGCGCGGTTCAGTATTATTTTTTTTATGCGTTGATTGAAAATATCGTAAATATTAGAGTTCAATATTGTTCTCAGTTCGTTCTTCTTTATTATTCCTTTGAGACAAAATACATTGTATGGGAATCTAACTTAATCTAATATTACAGTCGAGACATTAATAGCATAGAAACCAATCCAAGAACAAGAACAAATGCCACTAAAATTTGGTGTCACAAAAAATCATCTACAGAATAATAAGATTCCAACAATAACTATTTGTATTACTAGGGAGGAAAGTGCCACTTTCCTCCCGCAGGATGTAATTTACTGCCCGACGCGAAGCGGAGGACAGTAACATCCAAGGGAGGAAAAGGCACTTTACTCCCAATTAATACATATGATTTTTCCTCCTACTCACTTAATGAAGCTTTTTTTGTAAATTTAAAACGCATCTCAACTGCTTTTGTCTAAAACGGACCTATAGTTGCATGATGGAAAGTATAGACAATACAGTCATGTCTATCTGAGAATCTGCGGTGGTGCAATGGCTAGCGTCTTGGGCTTGTAATCCGAAGGTCCAGGTTCGGCTCCTGGCAATTGCAACTTTTTTTTTAAGAACGTTATTTTTCTTTTTTCATCGTTTACAACTTACTTGAAATGAGGGGGAGGAAAAGTATGAGTTTCCTTCCTGGTTTGAGGTAAGCTATCTGGGTAACTTGCGTAATTAGAAGATAAAAGAGTGACCCAAGTAATATTCATGGCTAGCTGACTAGCTGCCTTGTAAAAGTCAGTATAGAATAAACCGTTGAGCCGTTCGCATGTGTTTTATTTTCCGGTCGTAACACTAGCTTGTACTTGAAAGGCCTTTAATCGATATCTAGTTTGAAGCAGTCAATGTTTTGCCGGAACATATCTTGAGATTTTGTTTAAGTATCGTCAACATCCGACAATTTATGTTCTTTACTTATCTTCGCCATCTCTATTACCACTGTTATCTTTCGAGTAAATGAGAGAGGAATGTCTCCCACGCGCAACTCTTCATCCTTCACCGTGTCTAATTCGCTACCAAAGTGGACCGCGCAGTTCGATTGCTCTATCACGTCCGAGATTATTCGATAAACCTGCTGTCGAAATTATGAGAACGCGTTGAATGGATATCGTATGACGCAAAGTTGGACGTGAACAGCATTATCTAATCAGATACGAGTCGACCTTAAAATGACAAATTAATACCTAACTTTCGTGCCTGGCACATGGGAAATACTTGGCAAACAATTGATGATAGCGATCAAGGTGTCTGCTTAATAACAAGAAAGGATCTCGCGGAAAGGTTAATTGTGATGTGACGGTCCTGCGGTTCCTGTCTCGGGAATTCGTTTTTTGTAGCAAAGTCATGATGAATTTTCGGCCCTGTCTGAACTTGCAGTGGCGGTTAGCATGAAATGTGACGTCGGCGTTAAACCACGTTTTCCGAGAAAACGAGCGTATTTCATGAGGTTACTGAAAATCATTCTTGTGGAGAATTGAATTATCTCTCAACCTATCGAAATCGTTTTTTGATAAATCTTATATTTTCTGAAATAACAACAAAAAAAATACATTTTTTTAAATGAAAATTCTTTTAGGTTCCACCTCTGGTATTTTGGCAAGCAATTTTTTTTCTAATAATACATGATGTCGAGATGTCATGTGCCGAGTTTCAGAGTGCTACAATTCATTCTTCACTTTTTCTCGAGTTTGTGTCGTTACTGGATTATTAAACATTTAGTGAAATTGAAATAACTCTTTTTCACGCAAATCATTTCATTTATCTAGAATGAAATAATGAAAAAGGACTTTAATCCACACTCCTGCAACATTTCATGCAATAGAAATCAAGCATCCAACAGAAAACAGCTACTATCCCATACAACCCCTCGATGATATTACCCTGCTTATTCCGATCTCATTTTTGGAAATTAAAATTAATTGTCATTTAATGGAAGTTGTTATATCGTTGACAGAATCATTGGTGCACAACCGGGTTTTATTATTTTGTTATTCAAGAATATATTGACAGTATAAATATAAAAAATGAGAATGTTTTTGTTTTCGATTATTTCTCTTAAAATCAGATTCTGTACGCCTATGTTCAACAGCGAATGGAGCTGAAGTGGAATAATGACGAATGATGTGCATATGCAGTACTTCAAATGAAATACTTAAAATATTCACTTAACCATTTCCCCTC